>VYXH01000541.1:486910-646079 GCA_013397275.1 Burhinus bistriatus | reverse complement strand
GGGTGGATCCCATCTGGGCCCATAGACTTGTGACTGTCCAGTTGGTGTAGCAGGTCACTAACTGCTTCCTCTTGGATTACTGAGGGGTTTATTCTGCTCTTCATCCCTGTCTTCCAGCTCAGGGGGCTGAATACCGTGAAGATGACTGGTCTTACTATCAAGGACTGAGGCAAAGAAGGCATTAAGTACCTCAGCCTTCTCCTCCTCCTTGTTGACAATCTTCCCCTCCGCGTCCAATAAGGGGTGGAGATTCTCCCTGGCTCTCTTTTTGTTGTCAATGTATTTGTAAAAACCTTTTTTGTTATCTTTTATGACAGTGGCCAGATTAAGTTCTAGCTGTTCTTTCGCCTTTCTGATGTTTTTTCTGCATGACCTAACTAGATCCCTATACTCTTCTTGTGTTGCCTGCCCCTTCTTCATACAGATAACTGTATGAAGTAGCGCTGCAACAAGATCTGAAGTACTGCCTACTCCTCTGGCTACCCACATTAAAAACCCAGAAGTTCAAACTGAAATTGGTGTAGAAGACGCTACTAAAATGCTTCGGAAACAGGCAGTTAGTCTTACTAGCGAGGCTGGGGCTTAGTATATTCAGCTAGCAAAATGAAGTCTGAAGGCCTACAGAACTACCCTCTGTGGATACACGGCATGTAAATACCTGTTGTAGGAGAAAAAATAAGTATACCTGAGCCATCCACTGGGCAAGAAGAACTGGAGAGAAACTGGCCTCCCCTAAATTTAGAAAATTTAGGAATTAAAAAAATTATAAAAAAAGGTTTGTAACCCAGTAACATCATTCCAAATGGAAGAACAGGATCAACCCATCAAACTGATGGCTCATTTCAGTGACAGAGCTTAGCCCCTGTATGACAGGATTTATATTATATAGTGCCTGCATAGCATGGTGATTCCTAACCCTCTGCCAAACTGACGTTCCTGTTTCCAGCTATATTTTGAAACAGAAGTATCTTCTGCACCTCCAGAAAAGGATTACAGTTCTGCATATACACAGTTATGCAAACTATAGTGTACAGAAATTTTCTGTTGTGACAGAGAAACAAGCAGCAGGAATTCATCCAGGCAGTGCAGGACAAGGTCAGTGTGAAGGGCAGAGAAGAGATTGCAGAGATGGTAGTGTTGGGGGACATTCACTGGAGTGATGTCTACCATTATTATCATCCCTGCTCATGAGCCCTCAGCACTGCAAGGAGTAAAATGCAAGTTATGGATGGTCCTATGAAAGGCTATTGAAAAAACCCTTTATTAATGACATTATTGCCACTTTAAAGTGTAAATACCTTGGTTTTTTCAGATGCTAGAAATTAAACAGCCTAAAACACAGGCAGGAATGACATTTCATGTCATGAATATTGGAAGCATTCATAAAATATGTTGGTTGGATGGCTGGAGGAGAAAATAGGTGTAGTAGGGCAGTGACAAAACAGATTGGAAACAATCCTGCTATTAGCAGGAAGGAAAGAAGAAGTAATAAAATTGGGAAAAAAATTAGGCAGGAAAAGGGCACAAAAATGCTATAGGAGAAGGAAAGGATAAGCAGGGGGAAAAAAAGCAGTAAATGGCATACTACTACAACATCCAAGGTAATTTTGCCGTGAAATACCTAATCAACTCTCACGGGTGTTCTTGGGGAACTTGAGAGGGATCTGTCAGAGGTGAATGGAGTCAGTGGAGGCTTCCCAGTAACTCAGCTGTGGCTCTTCTCCCCTCTGGTGATTTCAGCTGAGACGCCAGGTTGGTGGCTGAGTTACAGGTATGAATCCACTTCTGCTGGTGCTACTACAGGGCAGTTACCTTTAGCAGAGGGACTGGACAGGTAGCTAGGGAGGAAGAGGGAGAGAAACTGAGAGAGGGGTTAAAACTCTGGAGTAAGATGCCCTAAAGGTTACCCAGGAGAACCTCTGATGAACACACCAGGACTTGGGGAACTGGAGCATAGCCAGCAGAACAAGGGAGAAAAAGGATTTTGGAAGCTCCACAGAGGATGAGGTAAACAAGCAGTCAGCTGTGACAGAGAGCCAAAGCAATGAAGAGGCATAATAATATATAATGCTATTTCAAAACAACAGATGGGAATAGGGAATTGATAGTGAGGCGATTAATACTAGCAATGAAAGAACTAAACACCTTTAAAATGCACAATATTTAATAAGAGTCAAGCCAAAGACTCACAGCAATTCATAAATTAACAAGGAATAACATATACAGCGACAAAAAGGGAGAAAGAGCAAAATGAACCCAAAAATATGCCAAGTGCCTGCTGATGGAAAGGAGGATGGCTTTGAGGGGTAAGGCTGAGCCTCAGGGTAAGACTTGTAAGTGCAACATGAAAGCTGTGTCTCCCAAGGTGGGCAGCAGCTGGGAAGTCCTTGTAACAGCATGGGAAAGAAAGGGCGACCTTCACTGCTGCCCCAGTTGCACCCAGCCTTCACCAGCAGCTGTGGCTGCCCCAAACGTCAGGCTGGTATTAGCTAGGTGGGACCTGCTCTATGCCAGAGCATTGCCAGACCATTCTTCTGAGCTCTGTCTTAGCTGGGGCTTGGCAGGGATGCTCAGGTCCAAGTCGCAGCCCCAGAAGACTGGCATCCCACCCTCACCCCAGTAAAACAGCATGTGCCAGGGTCATGGCTTGGGCTGGGCTGGTCACTAAAATGAACGACAGATGCTCTCTTTTACCTCTCTGAGGGGGGAAAATTGGTTCTGTTTTACCTCAAACCGGGACACAGGGGCAGGGTGGTTCTGGTTTGTGCTGATGACCTTTTAAAATGTAGTTTCTTATAGGGGCTTTGGAGTTCTTCGTGGTTTTCACTCCTCCATAGTTCCCTAGCATTCATTTCTCCTCCACTGCAAGTTTTAGACTAAATTCATACTCGCGTTCCAATAGCTAGTGTTGACATTATAAACTGCATGTACAAACTCACTGATTCCATACACAAATTAACCCATGGGTGTGCAGCTTTATACAACTCAATGCTTATTAACACAGTCTATATAATTCTTAGGGAGTTGACTGAAGGGAAGTAGCTATGAAGGCAAGAAAGAGAGAAGGCTGGAGTTGTGCATTTCTGCCTGGCTCCTGGGGAAGCTGTGGGTGTATCATGAGTTTTTATGCACTCATTTTTGAAAACTTAGTTATAGAAAATCCTGAGCACATTTGTCAGCCAACGTTCAGCAGAGAAACAGGGGCAAAGATGCAGAAGATTAGAAGTGATACATATTGACAGCACCTTATTAGAAAGCCTAAGGATAAAGGGTGTTCATCACAAGCAAATTAAGGATTTGAAGTTACCATTTCTCAGCTAAGCGACAGCAACTGCCCTTTTATTTCCCAGGCACTTCTAAATGCAAAGAAAAAGATTAATGTAAACCAACAACAACAACTAGAGCAACCTCTAATTGCCTGAGCTATGCCTGATTTGGGACACTTGGGGACCAAAATGCTCAACTGAGGTGTTTCCCAGCAGTCTAGGGAGAAGACAGGTTTGGTTGCATTTGTTCTGGTTTTCTTTCTTTCTTTCTTTCTTTCTTTCTTTTTTTTCTTTTTTTTTTTTTTTTTTTTTTTTTTTTTTTTTTTTTTTTTTTGTTTCCTGTTAGATAGCAAATTCTTCATCAGGTTGCCAAGATTTTCAATGTGACAAGTCATTTTGTGTGGTTTTGCTTGTTGGATATGCTTTTAAATTGCTGTAATGGTACCATTTGAGAAAACAATAGGGAGAAATTAAAAATATGTATTTAAAAAAGAATTAAAAATGAAAGGAACAGATGTGTACCATGCATGACATATGAACTTTCAAATGCAAAGGAAATGCATATATTACAATAAATAGCTAAGTAGTACATATACATCAGCATTTTCCATTCTTTTTTTCTTTAGACATGCATTTTAGATATACATAAATTATTTTTCCTTTTGTTTTATCCCTTTTTTAAAATCAAAATATTCAAATATCCTCTTTAAGAAGCAGAAGAGGATGAAAGATTGCATTTGGCAGGTCTCTTTTGTGCTATAATTTGGTTCTTTGTGGAAATGCAGCAAAGGGTGACTTTTATTATGTGTTAGGTAAGAATCTGCATAGAGCAACTTCCAGCTGTTGACCATGCGATTAGGCCGTTAAAGTGCAAAAATCGCTGTTTACAAATACCCATAATTACTATAATTTTCATGCAAAAATCTACGCTCACCTAAAACCAGACCGCATGCCAGTTCTTTCCTGGCCAAAATGGCTATTTCTTTCTGTCTTGAAGTCTCAGTCACATATTGAAAAAATATCTGCAGAATAGAATATATTTTGACTGCAGAAATAGATTTTGCATGAATAGACTCCTGAGGCATCCAACAGTTTCAATAATGTTTTCTATTCCAGGGGAGCAAAAAATATTTTTCCTTGATAGCATTTATTTTATATTCACTGCACTGGAATTACTTTTTCAAAATTCTGCCAGCGAAGACTTATCGTATGTGGGTGCCATTGCTGTAACATAAAGATAAGGATGGAGGCTTATTCCACTCATAAGCTCATGAGTCTGTAAATTGGAACTATCCTTCATAGTACAATGCATTTTACCAGTCCAAATATTTTTCTTAAAGACAAGACAGGAGTTTTTTCTTGGAAGTATTTTCCTTCAGTGACTTAAGGAAGCATATTCATGGACTACTTATGAAAGGAAAGATACAAACAATGTGGCACCACTGGTTTCTCTGGACCGGGGAAGAGTCTGCATTATTTCAGCAGCTTCAGAATCAGTCATTGGAGCAGCTGCCCTAAGCAGGAAAAATGTTGTCTGGGGAGCAGGAGATAAGGTAAGATAGAAGCAAGGACCTCAGAGGACAGAGCCGCATCCTAATTTGATGATCCAGGTGCAAATCAATGGCTCCACTCATTTCAAAAATGGGACAGGTGACGTACCTGGAGCTGAATTTGGACTAAATCGTCAGGAATGTTCAGGCCTGTAATTTTGTTGCTGGCCAAATGACTACGATTATTACAATCAAACGTGACAATACAATGACATTTTACCTAGGGGCAGGCATGCAGGTGAGATTAAAATAAGAACTGACTCGAGCCTTCACCAGGAAATTGAATCTAACCCTTTTTGAAGTTAAACATTTTGATATAAATTTTTTCATCGTAAGGCTAACCTGCATAAAACGACTGAATTCCCGGTGTACTGTGAGCGCTTTGTATGCTACAGTTAAATAGTTCCAGAGATGGGAACCAGATTAACTTTGAAATTTCCATCCTCCCCTCACAAACAGCAGTTCGGCTCCTCTCGTGGCAGCAGAAGTTTGCTGGCAGCCCGTCGTATTTTGATCATGCTCCTGTCTAGATCTACCAGGAGCTGAAATAATGATACAGTGGTAAGAGCCCTAGCAGTTGGCCGATGCTGGATCCCTCTCCAATGCCATTAGTGATGAGGCTCGAACAATAGCAACCGCGCTGGGGAATTGAAGAAGGGAAGAAAGGCTGGTGATGTCAAGACCCGTCTGGTTCTCTTCAAGCCATTGTGCTGCATGTTGTAATATTAAACCTCTTCTACGTTATGGGCTAAATTATGGGCTTCTCAGAAGTCTTTGCCCAGTGAGGGACAACATATTGTTCCACAGATTTCCAGCCAAAAGGGAACCATAAATTGTCCAGTCTGATCTATCCTTTAATCGTTAAGAAGCTGCTGTTCCATCCGTGCACCCCTGCATTAGCCCAAAGAAGTTAGACAAAAATATCTCAGCTTTTCAGAGACTAAACTGTGTCTTGCTGTCAGCAGAGCATGGGAGACACCAATGTGCCACCAGCTCGTGAAGCCTCCGCAGCTGCTGGGGCAGCTGTGCCTGGACTTCAGCGGAGGATGCAACAGGCTGCAGCTGAGGATGAGAAAATCCCAACTTCCCAGCTTGCCAGTCTGTCCTGGAGGGAAATGTCCTGCTGATGAATCTGATCAATCCATGGTTAAACTCTCCCAAAACTGAACTGGAGGTATATCCAAGCCTCTTCTTTTTCCCTATGGGTTCTTGGACCAGCTCACCTGGTATGTCCCTATGTCCACAGTGTAGCAGCCTGTGTTTTGAGGCAGAGCAGAGGTGTTCCCTGCCCAGCCCTGCAGCATGCTGCCATGTATGACTCAGCCCTTGTTTGGCCCTATAACAGTCAGCTGCAGGCCCCCAGGAGGACACACTTGACATGGCAGCATTTGCCTTTCCAAAAGACCTGCCGTCAAACTGTGCATCTCTTAGCCTACTTTCTAAAAGTTGTGTCGCTGTTATTCCTACAGGCCTCGATGTAGAATAAAGTCTTGTTGTTGTAGCGCTGGACCACCAAACCACCAGATCTGCCTCAAAGAGCTTACAGCAGACATATGAGATGGAGAGAAGTGATGATGAAGATAAACCAGTGGGAGAAGCCCAAGGTCACGGTGAGATGATAATGATAGATGTAATAAGCAGCAGTAACAACACACAAACTATCATGTCGCTGCCCTTTGTTAGCTCAGATTTGAACCCTTGGGCTTTGCTAATTATAATGACACAGTAAGAACTAAAAGGGGAAATTACCCACAAAAAAAGGGATGTTAACCACTTCGTGTCTACAGCCACACTGCATATTTCGTCCTTTGCTCTAATTGTTTGGTAGAGGCTCCATTAAAGTCAATGGAAAGTCAGGGTGTCCCTGGTGGATTATGCTGTAGTAAAGTAGTTTAAATTTAATCTAGGGTCGGATTTAACGCATTTAAAAGAGAGCAAATTCACTGTTAAGTCTAACAGTCCAGTCAATACTTCAAGCTGACGGTTCTTACTCTGGCACTGCATTTTTATATTCTGACAGAAGGCAGAAATGATGTCCATGATCATCCCATCACTACTGGCTCCAGTTGTTTTTTCCAAAACACAAAAGAAAGCCAGATGCCCTGTGCTCAAAAAACAGCCATGGGATTTTGGTGCTTCTTTGAAAATCCCATATATGTTCAGCAAAAGGTAGAAAAACATACCAGAAACGCAATTTGTGGAATATTACATTTGAACTTAGAGTTGGAAGAGCTGTTCCCTGGCACCAATGACCAGCTCCAAAACACTAACTGGTGATTCAATAAATAAACCAGTTCATCTCCATCTTCAGAATGCTTTTTTCTTCTACTGCCCTAACTGGAAGGCCATTTCTGAACCTCATCACTCTGCTGTTTAGTTAAGATGCGCCCAGTTTCCAGCCTGAATTGGATCAAGGCTAATTTATGCCCAGGTACTCTCATGTGAATTTTGCATTTTTGCTGTCGTGGGTCTCTAGTTTTCCTGGCGCTGAGCCCCCATCACATTTATGGATGAATGCTAGCTGTGTGAATACACAGTAATACAGAAACAGCCTTCCCTTTGATGCTTCCCAGTAGAAGAAGTGCTAGGGGGGAGCAGAAACTGGTGGGAAATGGGCAGAAGTTGGGAAGGGTCTCTGGGGCTTCCCTGGGGAGGAAAAATTTGGGCAGAGTGAGAATGGGTCCGTGAATTTCTCTCTTTCTCTTTCAAGAACCCTTCCCCCAGAACTAGCTGGGGGATCCTGCTTCTTCACCTCCTCTGTCTTCCTCCACTCGCTTGCACCCTGCATTGACAGCAGCCTCAGGAGCTGGCGTGTGGCTGGAGCCATTGCTCCTGCTGCAAGTCATTCACTGCCTCCTCGGGCAAGGATGTAGCCCATCGCCGTAGGCCTGTGCCTGAAGATTGCTCAGGCTCCTGCCATCTGCTTCTGTTTTTCCAGACAAAATACGCTATGTTTCTGAGTTTCCCATAATAGGATAGGCTGCCCCCCTGGTCATTCTGGCAGATCTTCTCTCCTCTGGTTCCAACTCCAGATCGCTTCTCCTTACATGTATTTCTGAGAGCTTCTCCGTGCCCTGAGCAGGCACATGCTTGATACGCCCTGAAACCACCTTTGGTTTTTCACCAGCCCCACCATGCCGGTGAGCTGTGCCAGGTGTGGGCAGATGTGTCCCCTTTGCCCGTGCTCTGAGCTACACTTGCTCTGATGCAGAAGCTGTTTGACTGCATGAGTGTTACATTATTCCTGAATTAACACGCTCTGCCTCCCAGTGGGCCTTATTAGCTCAGGCACAAACCTCACTAACACGGCTGTATGGTTTCCGTCCCGGAGAAGGTTCATATCTGGCCAGTTTGCAGTATCCATCCATCTGCCCCCTCCATATAGATACAGCGTAAGTATTCCTGTGATTAGACAGGATACCTTGTCTCTTGCCTTTCCAACGCTTTCTGGCTGATTATTTTCATTTTATAGAAAAAGTGGATACTATCAGACCCTCAAGTATATGACCCTGTACCATGTAGGCAGGTACCACACACCAGTGCACAACTCAACCCCACCTTAATGTTTGGCTGTACCTGTATATTACTCCTTCAGCAGCTACACAGTTAGTCAGATAAAAAGTTTTTTTTACAGAAAACCCTGCCATTCATGTAACGCTATCATCAAAAACCAGCTCAGAACTACCACGTGGGATCCAGATCCCCCTAACCTCGCAGTGGTGGGGCTGCTAACTCCAAGGTATGAACCACACATGACTGCGCAACAAAAACTCAACAATTAATGCCATAGCCTGGAAATCATGCCAGGTATTTCAAATCTCAGCCTCATCAGATCCTGCTTCACAGCCTTAGAGCTGTGTGTTCAGCACAGACAGAAAAGACCCGTGCTCTTGACATGCATACCTTTGCTGCGGTTGTGCCTGCACTTAAGCATTTCTGTATCATCCAAGTTAACGTTACCTGGGTTCAGGTTCTCCCTCCCCCTACTTATATATGGTCTAAGTGGCTGAAAATATCCATGAAATGGAGATATACCTCTTCATTTAAAACTGGAACCTTTCTAATGATTACATTAATACCCAGGGTCCTGTGGACACCTGAGACATCTTCGGTCCTAGGCAGTACAGCCTGAAGAGCCGGCTAGTCAATAAAATAAAATACCCATTCTCTTTAATTAACATATGAAATAAACACAATCTGTGACACCTAGTGTGCAGCAGCAATTAAGAGGCATTGCTTAGTTAAACCTCCTAATACCTCATTTAAATATGCAATTAAGGGATAATTGCCTTCAATCAATAAAAAACTGAAATATTTTGCGGGGACCTCAATTATTTTTTTGTGAAGCCTTCTACTTTGTACTTGGTCTGGGCTAAGCCTCCAAGTCTTATACCACTTGTTAAAGAAACGTTATTCTTTTCAGCATTCCATTGATTTATGGCTTTTATGCATCCTACCAGCATCTTAAGAGTCCAATGCTAACGCTAAGCCCATGCAAAGCATTTATTTTTGTGTTATCAATTATTTCTATTTGCTTCAAAATATCCATTCTAAGTTCTCCTTGGATCATCTCCCTTTTCTAGTCCACACAGACCCAAAACATCTCTTTGTGCAGGTCTTTACACACAGAGCTTCCTCACAGACACCTTAACAATTCTTTTGTAATGCAATTGTTTTCCCATTTTTCAATATCTGCTTGCAAACAAGCAGTACTTCACTTGTGCACAAGTGCTAGCAATTCAAACCATATATCCAGCCCCCCTCCCTGCCTACACACAAATCAATCCTCAGTAAAACGAGGCAGATCTATGAATCAAACAAGGAACAAAGTCAACCATTGCCTTCCCTCTCAAGGCAGGAAATTAGCAATGCAAATATATAGGCTCATCTAGGAGGTCCTTGAGTGCACTCCATCGTGGCACCTCACACCATCATCAACCACAGAACAATCAGAATAAAGGGGGAAATATTTTCATGCTCAATAATTGAATTATGTGGTTAAAGAGACAAGACCTGTGAAAGTAAGTGAGATGGAAAAACCAAGCTGGAGACAAAATTCTGAGAGGCTTTTACAGGCATCTAATGAGCACCAAAGAAAGCAGTGTACTATACTGACAGGGCAACTTTGGTGTAGGCTAGGATCCATGTTGTTTTACAGCTAGCTGTGTAGGGCACTAACATCACATTATCTGAACATGTTGCAGCAATCATTGCTGAAGTCAAAGCCTCCATCTGGACTATTTCTGTCATGGGAGACGGCCAGTGAGGAAGCGTTACTTGGGTTTAAGAAAGAAGGGTTCAAAACTGATCTGTTCTGTGACTGCAATTAAATCATTTCACTTCTTCATCCCTCTCTTTCCCACCACACTAGCTCTGCAGGTCTGGAAGGCTTGCTGAGCTGGCTTCAAACAAGGGTCGCATCCTTGTTACAGCTTTTCACTTATCTGATACAACCAAGCCTGGATTTAAGACACGCCCTTGATTAACAAAAGATACCAAACAACACAAGACTAGATGCTGCTGCAGTCTTTATAAGGTGCACACATTCTCTGTGGGAAATCTTTGGTGGCGTTCAGAGGTTTTAGACATTGCAATCGTGAGATCAGTGTGGCCTGCATGGGTGCCACCTCCAGATGTACAGCACTGCATAAGGTAAGCCAAAGGGCAAAGCCAAAGTTTTTTACCCAGTTTTTGATACACAGAGTCTTGCTCAAGTGGTATATTAATTTGTGTTTCCTTTCTTCTTGCTGCCTTCATTATAATGTGCTGTCACCGAGTAGTTCAGTGAGATCTACCCACTGTCCTGGAATACAAACATAAAAACATAGTAAGTATAGAAACCATGTATATAAACATAAACATAAACATACAAAGGCACTACTTACAGAGGAGAGGAACTCCTTCATTGCAAGAAATCCAAATTTTGGTCACTAGGAAGATCTGGAAATCATTTAAGTAATTATGAACTTTATGACTTCCATCACTTTTGGAACACCCATTATTTCTTCTACTACCTGACTCACTTGGAGATTTACCCCCTCTAGCCAGTAGGTGATTGCTCCTGCTCCACAGATGTTTTTTTCTAGATAAGCAACTGATTTGCTTGACTAACAGAAATATTTTTGCCCCCTTCTTGGCTGTACATGATGGCTATTATTAGGCATCTGCTGTTGTTCTAAGACTCTTTATGACAGATGTCCTGCAAAGAACCAATGATGTTATGTTAGGTGATCCACAGAGAACCAGGATACAGGAACTGCAGTTCTCCAGAGCAACAGACACACCATGAGCTGAGCAAAAGCAGATCTCTTTGAGTTCACACTACTTGGTAGTGTGGGTTTTCTTAATGTGCTAGCCATTTTCTCTTCTCATCCAGCTCTTGAAAGACCACAGGCTGTGAGCTTTTTTTATTTATATAAGCATGTTAAAATTTCTGGTAACGGTGAATATGTGTCTCAGCCATAAGTCCTTATGAAAAGAAGTCTTTATCAAGAGATGCTTCTGAATAACACGTTCAAACCAAGCAGAAAGCGTCACTAAATATCAGGCAAGAATTAACTGTTAACGACACATACAACATTTGCCTCTTCTTTGGCCTATTCTTGGCTTTATATTGTCCAGTTGATTGTGTGTAGGTTCAGAAAGGCTTTTCAAGAGCCCTGGAGGAAGATCCTTGAGTGCAGCCTGGGTCTGCTGCCTTCCCCCACATGGATTCACTCATCTGCCTCAGCCTGGACATGGGGGAAATGAGGGGTTCAGCCCACCGGAGTTCAGATCCTTGCTGTTCAGACTGGCAGGGGATGCTAATGAACTGTATGTATCTTTTGTAATTCAAGATACAGACACATGCTTGCTATAAACCCAAGAGGTATCTCTGTTCTCTAAGGACATAACACCAGACAACACTGAAAAGCCATCATAAGGTTACAGCTTTCACCCACTGCTGTCCCAGGTTTAACCTAGGCCAAGCCTGACCAGGATGGATCATCAACCAGTTACCAATTAAATGAGCTGAGGTAGTCTCCCAAGGCAGCAATGAAAAGGAAGCCATTATATGATCACTGCCGTTACTTTATTATTATGCATGTACAGGCAACCAAGTCCTGAAGGATCTCGTTCATTTCTGTATAAGGTCACAGAGAAAAAAATTGGCTGCTCTCATTTACACCTGTCAGCCCCAATGAAAGGACTGGAGTGGAATAGATATAACTGAGAGCAAAATTAGCCTATAATGCATAAATGTTGTCCTGTGTTACCTGCATACTGCTTTTCATGTGCAAATTGATATATCAGCTGGGTAAATGATGCATCAGTTGAGACTCAGACGGAGAAGAACATGTGTATTTTTGCTCTGTTATCTGCCATTAGTTTGCATCAGAAGTAAAATGACTGACCTGAAATCAAACCAGTTTTCAGGAACCAAGCTGCAAAATGTCATTATCCAGCTCATCTCTCCCATAACTCTCCAGGAAGATGTAGTAGCCTCAGAAAAACTGTTTTCCATCTGGTCCTAAGTTTTCATAGAGAATCAAAACAAACAATATTCTGAGTATAGTAAGAATATATTGCTTGATAATAATGAAACTGGCTATCACAGTGGAATTCAAATGTACTGTCACCTCATTACAACACCAGCCTGGTATTTCCAATAGACATATGGGACAAGAAGTAGTTCTTGGTCCGGAAAGCCATGAGCCTTCCCTTGGTGATGCGTTACATCTACCATCCCTGGTGGATGTCTCAGACACCATGAGGCATCTTAAACAGCATTTAACATTTCTGATTAGGCAACTGAACTGAGTCCTCATGGTGAGACATGTCTTAAGTAGCGTGCTAGAGAAACAGTAAAAATATGATGTCTATTCAAGGTTGGTCCTTACGGAAAAGCTAAATAAAACTGTATTAGGAACCCCAGGGCACATGGAGTGGGTCCACAGAGGGGACTGAGTTATAGAATCGGTCTTTTGTTCGGGTCTGAAAGCATGGCTAGATTAGATGATTTAATGCCCTAAACCCTTTGGCAAGGTACATTAATCCAATGTCCTGGCCAAATTGTGTTTGCACTTTAATGCCAATTTGTGTTCAAAACTATTTGAATTAATTACTACTCCTTTCTTAAACTGCTGGGCGGTATTTCTGTGCTCTTTCAAGCAGTTTTCTACTGCAATTCAAGAAATATGAGACTATCCTCCTGTGTCCATATTCTTACCGTACCTCCCTCCCCAGTAACTTAGCTTCTCCTTCTGAGTGAAACGTGCTATGCGAATGAGGAATTAAAATAGACAGGCTGAGGGGTACATTTTTTCCTTTTAAAGTGAACCACAGCAACGCCATTTTCAGTCCTACACCACTAGTGGTACTAAAACACAGGGATGGTACTTTGTAGTTTGGATGTACAGACTGATGCCTTTGAAGCACAAATAATCTGCTTCGGTCCCCAGCTATGATTAGGAGGCCTCACACATCCCTGGTGCATAGCACAGTGCCGGGAAATAGCTCCTAAAGGGCCGCAGATTTGCTGTTTAATTTTTTTAATTACTGCTTATTTAGGAAACATAAATACTTTTACAAATCATTACCATATAAGTATGAAGCACGCACTATTTTTAATTAAAAAATGAAGCTAGCACTTTTTCACCGAAAGAAACACTGTGAGAGACACAAAGCCACTCTTTCATAAGGGCTTTGCAAGGACAAATATCTTCATCACCTAGGATGCCTTCGTTCAGGGGTTTTCTTTGTCCTGACAGGCAATGCCATTTGCAGTTCAGGAAATCCTGAGTTGTGGTAAGTGTTGTATGAATCTAAAGCAAAGATGAAGGACTACCTGGTTTGTCCTCACCAGGAGAGAGCAGACCTCAGTGTTCAGGAAACAAACGCTGCCCTAGCACTTAAGGGCCCCCTCAGAGAGTTGCTGCCTCTGTGTGAGAGCAGTTGATATTAGTTGCTATTAAGATACAGCTGGGCTTGGAGACTTCCAAGGTGTACACCTCAAAGAGATTACTCAGCTAGTATTAAAACTCTGCATGAAAATGTGGGTGTTTCTCTCAAGAGCTATGTATGGCTGAAACAGCCAACTCTCCTGTACCCTTGGGGTGGGTTTTTTTTGGAAGTGATTTTTCCTTTTGTTTTCTTTTTTTTTTTTTTAATTTTAATTTTTGCCGTTTGCATTCAGCTTAATTGATTGGAAAGGAATAATAAGAATGCTGGAGGACCTAAAACCCTGAGGAAGCTCAAGCTGTATGCTAAGTTGGTACCTACGAGCAGCTTTAATCTCAATTAGTCCAATTTGTGAATGTTTGTTTGCTTTTTCTTATTCACAGCCAAGCTAAAAACAAAACTTAACTCTGAATAGTAATAATAAAAGAAGCACTTCAGCTTCATGGTTTATCTTTAAAGAGTGGCTCCATCTTCAATTGAATCACCTTTCTGTTAAAGCATCATAGTCCTGGCCAGGCTGCCCCATAAACTCTTAGTTTACAGAGTCCTAATTGAAATGGGGCAAAACAGGATAAAGGAAGTTAGGAGCTGAGAGATCGCCAGGGCCATTTCCCACCATCACCAGAGCCATGGTCTGGAAGGCTGCTCCTTCAAATCAGCGAGCTTCCTCAAAAACCGGGGAAGTTTTCCCACCTCAGCTCTTCCAAAAGCCCACATCCTACACGAGAAGATTCCCGAGAGAGGAATCCCCAGGGCCCTGCTGCACAGCATGGGCTCAAGGAACATGGCAGATCTCTCAATGTTTTTTTGTCCCACCTTCCAGCGCAGGAGCGTGGAGAGTAAAATTCAACCTCTTCCCTGCAAGGGCTACTCTGTAGAAGTATGACTCACCTTTACACAGCCCTTGCTGTTATTAATCCTGCCTCTGTATGTACTGTACCTCACAGGAGAGTCATCATCAGAGAGGACAAGGTGTGCATACCCTACTGCCCTACAGGAAGACGCTCACTCTGAGCTGCAGGTAGGGTTCCACAGGAGGACACATGGTGAGCAGCATCCAGGTCATGGATGGACCTCAGCAGATATTCCCCTCTTCTGCCTCTGTATAAAACCTGCCCCGCATGCTGCAACAGCAAGGCTGGCAGCTGGTAAGTGCGATCACAGCCCCAGTAGCTGCATTGTGGGTTAACTGTGGTCTAAAGCACGTAGAGAAGCACAGCTTTGCCCTAATACTTCTCACATATGAAAACAGCGAGTGCTAACCACAGAGTTTGACAAGGCAGATGTCTTAGCTCTTCCGTTGATCCAGAAAAGATCCTCCTACGAGAGGTGAAACAGCATTCCAACCACTTTGCTGCAGAGCCAGAGCAGCCCCCAACTCTTAGCACACCTGAAATGTGTGAACAGAGCTGGGAATGTATGAATCCAATCGGGGGTCCACAGCTGTGCTGAACATTTACTGGCTTGAGAAAAACACCCACTGCAAAGGCTGCTTCTTGCTTCGTGTCTCTATCCCCTGTCCAAGAAAAAGGAACTCATTCCGGGCTACCCAGCTGTTGCTTTCACTGCTCCAGCCACCTCCACCCTCCTCCCCCATCCCCAAATTAACGCTTCTCCTAAAGCTGTTACCCTCTGCAAATTCTGTCATTTCCAATGAGCCTTGTGCTGTAATTTAAAAGATAACTCACTCCTGTTTCCAGCGTTTTAATGCATTTTATTTTTTCTACAAGCAATATACGTGTGTAATTAATAAACAATTTAGTATGTTGAGGAACCTAGGAACTTGGCAAATGTTCTGGGGATATGAAATCTCAGGAAAAGCAGCACATTATAAGAAATAGTAAGTAATTACTTATGTAAGCTTTTCTTTTTAAATTCTAAGAACATTAGCTACTAATTACCTACTAATTACCAGTACTTCAGCAGGTGTTTGCACTTAACTGTAGGCTAAAGCCCCTGTGAAAAACAAACCCCTCACACTCCCTCTCAAGATTAAAGCAGAATCCCACTGGACTTCATAATACGGCATAGGTGTAGCGGAGCTGTTTACGTGCCAGTCCTTTAACCACTTGGCTGCTTAAGGTGAAAACAGGCTCCAGTTTGTTTCCCTTGCTTTTTCTGCCAGAGTCAAGGTGAGTTGCTAGGATGAATAACTCCAGAGGTAACGAACAAAATCGAAGGGTTAAAAGTAAACTATGATTAAGACTTCTTCATCATCTGCGCATTTATCTCACTTCTGTAGTGACCTGGCAGAGGAAATCTCTGTTTCTGATCATGAATAGAGCTGGCTGATCAGGGTGAGAATAAAACGCTTTCTGTGAAAAGTTTCCTGAATTTAAAAAAACAGATGCAGAGCCCTCAGCTGGTGTAAAATGGTTTAGTTTCACCAGTGTCGATACCTGAGTCAATACTTATGCCACTTGAGGAACTGGCCTGCACTTCACACCCAATCTGTTCATGCCTCTTTTGGAAGACTAATTCATACAGACTAAATTTTACTCAAACAAGCATTTATAAGCAATGAATTTCACGTTTGTAAGCACAGGTTCAAGCTCATATCCCTGACTGCTTAAAATGCAGCATTTTGGTTTACCCAGTTACCAAAACCCACTTTACTGTTGATGGAAGAAAGATGTCAGACATAAGAAGTCCAGTTAGAGAACGGAAAAGATAACAGGTACCTTCAGCAACCTGTCACAGTGCCCAAGTTGCACCTTCCGCAGAGCACCTAAGGGACAGATGAAAGGACTGAGAGGCACACCTCAGGGCTGTGTTTTTCAACAAAATGGTTCACAAATGAATAATTCCAACAGTGCTGCTAACACATTTTTGCCTTTTACCCTCTCTGGGATTTGTAAGCTCTATTCAAAATATATGGTTGCTTATTTCACTTCTGCAAAGATTACTTCGTTTTCCACTGAAAAATAAGACTCAAAGGTAGGCAGTGGAGGTAGTTCAGATCATCACCATTTTTCTGCGGATGCCAGTTAGACTACAGGTCCCCTCCAGATCCATTTTTCACTGAGGTGATAGAAGTAGTGACTGTGCTGTGAAGTATTAGGTCACAGCAGTAGAAGTGCTCGTGCCTACAGCTGGGAGCTAAGTTTTTTGAACAGCACATCTCTATTAAAACAATAGGAACTGCAGGAGACTAGAAACAGTTGAAAACCTGACCCTTTCATGCAGGTATTTAAAGGGGAGCTCTTAGCTGCTAGTGTATTTTAAGACCTGAGTCCCACAACTGAGAAATTAAAAGCTACTTTGACATATAAGTGAACCAAATGAGACCATGAGGCTTCTGAGAAAATTATACAGCTCAACCTTGGTGCCTTCCATCTGAGGCTCTCAAAACCATATATAAAAATTAACAAAATCGCACGCCTGGGAGGAAAGTCATTGATGTTTCACCAGTCAACAAGCTGAGGCTTTGCACAGTAAAATATAATGATGTCATTAAAAAAAGGATTTAAATGTAATTTGTTCTACATTTAAAAATACTTTCTTCTCACTCCTTTTTCTCTGCTGGAGGTTTATGGTAAGATTTTCAGAGGACCTGAATAGTAGGAAGAGTAGAAGTGCTCTGGTCACCAGGCTGCTCCAAGGCTGTAAGTGAAGTTATTTCAGTCCTGATGAAGGAGTCGTGTGCCTGGTCTGTTTTTTACCATTGTTTCAGGTGATGTAATAAAAGGTACTGCTTCTCTATACAGGCTTAATCTCACCAACAGCTGAAATGACACGAGTGTAGCTGGTTCGCCATATACATTTATAAGATAATACCTTTTATGTCCTCAAATGAGGACCTTACCAAAAATCATAATGAAAAAGGGGAAACTAAGAACCACGAATTTCTTACGCAGGGCCAGCTGACTCACTGCTGTTCCCGAAAGGTGAGCTGAAAGGTGAGATCTCAGCTCCATATTCCTCCTCCTTCCCTCTTCCCTCCCCTGTACCCGCGTTCTTCCCTCCTCTCTTGTTCCTGGTGCCACAATCCTCCTCCTCTGCTTCCACTAGCTCTGGAAAAGGTCAGGTCCTTCAAAGGTTTGTTTCAGTTTGCTAACCGAGCAGAAAGCTATCTTTTTTAGGGGGAAAAATTAGTTTTATGCTGGCACAACAAGTTAATGTGAGTTCACAGAGGGGTCTGGCAAACGCCAGAGCCGACACAAGGTAAGGGGTGTCCTGGCTCTGGGTGTGCCATGAGGTTCTGCAGCCTCTTCCCTCACCCCTGTTTTGGCTGCTAGTGCTCCAGGTTGAGGCTGTGGGATGCGAAACCAGGCTGCTGCCAAACAGCCGTATGAGATGAACAGGGAGAAGCCCTGCTGGGGCCTCCCACCTTGCCCCAGGAGCTGCATTTACACCCTGGTGACCTGGGCTGTGGTTGACCCTTGTAGCATCACCAGACTTGCTCTGCTGTTCTTGCTGGAGTACCATGGGGCTGCATCCCGTGTGGGTGGGGGCACTGCCTTGCTAGCCCTGCTGCCACCCCTGGCTCCCCGCTCGCCACACCCTACAGCGCAGCCTGACAAGGAATGGGAGCACTAGGGAAAGGGGGAGCAGGTGAGGTGGAAATGTGACGCCCCTTTCTGTCAGAGATTATGTTATCTGACCACCCCATTAGACACCCCTTAGGTGCTGGGCACTGGTGATGCAGAGGGAAATACCTATGATGCCAGCAAGGAGCAAAGGACTGTTTGGGGCATCTTGAGTTTCATGGTTAAATTTGTTTTACTCATAAACATTTTTGCTACTTTTTTACCTATTGCACCCCATTCTCACTGGCTTCCAGGCGATTCACAGTCCCGGCAGCACCTTAATGATACCAAGGCTGAACACCTTCTCCTGCACACATCATGGGTACTATGTATGCCATGGCTCACTGACATCATTTCAGGGGGTACAGGAGCAAACCGCAGAGAGGGTTTTTCTCATCTCTTTTCTTTATTCTCAAAGAGGAGAGGAAAAAATGCAGAGCCAGGATTTTAGCCCTTCATTTTATAATGTAATTGAAATGCCAAGAGACTGAAAAAATTCAATGTTGATGAAGAAACGGATGTTAGTGCAATGAAGAATAGCTCTGTCTTTGTCAGTCTGCAGTCTTTTATGTGTCACAGGCTGTCACTTTCTATTGCATTTCAACTGACTAATTACCCCAGTTTATTAAAAGTGAATATGAATTCACATTTTTTACTTTGCCATGTTCCAAGTGTTAGTGTTATCAGGAGCTATTACTGAATGATAGATCCCACAGTTCTAGGCTTCCTCATGTGAGCAAGTACAGAGCAAATCTACCTCACTATCAATGAAAACCAGATATATTCATTTAAGGGGGAAATATATACTCTGTGCAGTGTATGTTCACATCCAAGCATTAATCACCCTGGTGTGTCCCACATGGTTCAGCGTATTATTAGAACCTCACTCACAGAGCAGAAGAGTGTCTGTAAGTGATGGTGTTGGAAGGGTTGGACTTGAATTAAATGTACTCATCGCTTCCTAATGGGGAGGTATTTTCTGACAGCTGTAATGAAAACTGCTGCTCATCAAAAGGTACTCTGTGTCCTAGCTCGCAAATCCAACCTCAGCTGCAAGTTGCACATTTAAATTTCAAAGTTTTTATCTCTAGCCACACTGGAGTGCACTTATAAGTGCGGTGGAAGGGTCAAATTAGATGAAATCAAAGCCCTGCTTCTACTGAAGAGGCAATTTTAAGCTTTCGCAATTGGATCTGTGTGTTGTTATAGGCTTAAAAAACCTCATCATCAAAAACAGGGATTTCTAGAACATGGTAATTATCACTTTGATCTGCCCAACTCAGTTCCAGCAGTGACTACAATGTTAGAATTCTCTCATTCTATATAAAGTAATACATTCAGGTAAACAGGCGCATAGACAACAATAGTTCTCGTACAATTGGTACCCCCATTTATTAATGCTGGTCCTTCACACCTTCACCTACCTTTGTGAGTGTGCAGTCAGATTTCTTGTGAGGATGTCCGCATTGCCTTTGAAGGAGCTGGATGCTGGTACAAGCCTTCCATGTATTGGCAATAATAATCAATAAGACGAATAACAATAACGTAGGAAGTTATGTCAATAGCAAGTGCTGGGAAAGAATGGAGCATCAGGTCTTGGAGGGAAATGCCATTTTGCCTGAAAGTATAGCACACACAATCAACAGGAAAAGGAAGAGGTTTTCATTCTTCTAGTATTTTCCTAGTGGGTACTCATTGTTTATAACAAAATGCAACTATTGTATGTTTTCTTATGATTTGAGATATTTACCATTTCACATGCTAAACAAAATGTTCTTTCATTAGAACATAGTTGGAGGAAAAAAAATACCACAAGACTGACTGTGGTGGTGGCATTGTCATCTTGTACACTTACAAAAATGAGGCTGAAGTGTATTTTTTACAACATGCCTGCACGAAGAGAAGCAGTGGGACATGCACTTGCATTGCCTGAACTCCAAGCAGGTCAGCTTGATGAGCTAGCTGTGATGTGGAAGCTGTAAGGTTCCCTTCGCCAGTGTTTTCAAGTCCTCTGGGTATGATGAATTTTGCATAGGATATTTAAAGGACTGGCTGAAGCTATCTCATCATGGGTTTGTTCCCAGGCTGACATACTGATGGCCATGAACAGAAGGTACACCCTGAAGCATCTATCCCATTCCCAGAGAGGAGCAGCTCCCTACCTCTTGGTTTAAGGTTAGAGTGAGATCAGTCTGGCTGCACCCATGAAAGAAGACAAGCTTTGACATTGGTCTGCACCAGGGAGGTGCACCTCAGGTGGGGAATGCTGATCCTGGATGCCTCAGCTCCTGTATTGAGTTGGATTTGCAAGGAATATGGTCCCTCTCTCCTTTCCAGTGGGGAAGGGAAGACAAGCAGTGAGAGAGGTGCCTGTACCCCTGGGGTGTCTTTGGTAACAAGTCAGGGAGCTGGAGGGAAGGGAGCCAGGAGGGCCTGAAGATGTACTATGAGAGGACATCTCCCAGCACAAAGAGGCAAGCTAGCTAAAGCAGGGACCAGCACTGGCAATGGAGAAGGAAATAGCTTCTCCAAAGGTAGGGATGCAGGAGCTGGCTCTCTCCTGAGGCAGATGATACCTGTGGAGATCAAGAACAGGTACATTACCCAGGGAGCAAGCAATATTCAAATCCTAGTGCTAAGGAAAAATCACACTTCCCACCTCACCTACAAGATTTGTAGCTAGCCTGCCCCCAAAATAAGAGCATAGCTGAGAAAGTTGATGACCCTCTTCTGATGGGAAGAGAGGAGGTTCTCTGCTGGCTGGATCTGATGTTCAGGGGAAGCAGGTCGGGGAAGGAAGGGGTGCTGCCTGCCATAGCCTGAGATGCTGCTGGAGGGTGTTCAGGTTTTTCTGCTGCACTGGCTCCATGCTGTTCATCCAACAAACTGCTAACCTAGTTACATGGGCTTTAAAGTAGGATCGAGGGAGGGGTTGACTAGGGAAAAAAAAAAGTGAGCATAAACAAGAGCAGCCTGATAGGGGCCTAAAATTTCAGACGTTTTGGTATTCATAATAGGGTCACAGGAGAGACACGGAGGGTAGTGAATCAATCCACCGAACACTTTAGATGTCTGTATACTAATGGAGGAAATATTTGGGATAAACAGGCGGAGCTGCAAGTCTTAATACAAGATCAAAATTATGACTTAATTGGCATAACAGAGTCTTGGTGGGATAATTCGCATGACCGGAATAATAATATGAAAGGAAGAACAGGCAGGGGGAAAACAGGAGGGGTGTTGCCTCAGTCTGGATACATTTACTTGCTGGAAGCCTGGCATGTAGAGAAGATTAAAACTGCCTGAAAATTTTATAGGTAACAATTATAGAGGAAAAGAACTCAGGTACTTACTTGGTGGGAGGGCCACCACAACTGGCCACAAAACTGATCAAGCAAGAGAAGCTTTCAATGGTAGCAAGGGGGCTTTGACAATGCTGGAAATGGAAAGTCCCTGCAGCGGGAGACAGACTGACCAGCATTGTGCGCGGGGTGCAGAGAAGGAAGAAGCTGTGTTCACATACTATGGACTGAGTACGAAAGATTCCTAGGAGCATGTAAGGACAGAACAAGAAAAGCTGGAACACAGACTGAAACGCCATTAGGCAGAGGCACCAAGGGTAAGAAGAGATCATTCTGCATGTGCATTAGGAGTAAGAGGTAAGCCAAGAGCAGTGCTGACTTGAACGATCATGAGGCAGAAAAGTCTCAAAAAGGATGCAGAGAAGGCCTACATGTGAAGTGGGGCTCCTGCATCCTCGTCAATTAAAAGGTCAGTTGTAAGCATGCAGCTGACGATTAAAATCAGAAACAAAAAAAGATTTTTGCCTAGAAAAGGCAAAGAATAGGTAAAGGGTATTAATGTAAGTTCATTTTTTTTTAAATCCTATGAGTCTGATGAATTTTGTATAGGATACTTACAGGACTGGCTGAAGCTGTCTCAGAGTCATTAGTACTGTTCCTGGGAACTTGTGGAGAGGGAATGAAGAACTAGATAGCTAGAAAAGCACAATATTGTGCTTTTACTTAAGCAAAAGGGGGAATCGAGGAGTTATTGAAGAAGTCGGATTAACTTCAGTCCTCAGAAAAATTCTGTAAGAACGAAAGCATCTGGAAATCAATATTTATGTATCATACTATGTCAAATGAAGCTTCTTTTCTTTTCTGACTGTTTAATGGGCCTTGTGGGTAATGGGAATTAGTAGATGAAAAGCACCTTGACTTTTGTAAGGTTTTGACACTATTCTACCTGATACAGGCATAAGAGATTGTAGAGCAGATAGAGAATATTTTGGATTGCAATTACAGTGGTTTATGATCAAAACAAAAGTATTTATCATGGAATTCTGTAAAGGTCTGATCTGGGTCTGGTTCAGTGTAGTGCAGTGCTTGTACAGTTGCAGATGACATGGCAAGTTGCTAGTAAGACTTCAGTGCAATTTTAACCAAAATCCTGTTTCTCCATTACAAAGTAATCTTGTAGCTCTTTTCAGAACTGATAAAATTCTGCTGAAATGTTGTGTCTAGCCTTGGGTAGAGACAGGAGGGGTAACTTCTAGAAAAAAAGCAAAGAGGAGGAAAGGGGTGAGTAAAAGGTGACTTTGGAAGAAAGGTTTCCAAATCTAGGATGGTTTAATCGAAAGAAGAAAAGGCTGAGGATGGATTTAATACCAGTCCTCACGTAGGTAAAAAGCTCTGCCACATCCGTGGTGAAGGAGTTGAATAACAGAAGCAGGCTTGACTTTAGGAAACCTTTCTAACCAGGACTGTAATGAAATGGGAGAAGCTGCTTGTTGAGGTTGTAGTATTTCTTTCAGTAGAGACACTCGAGCCGTTGTTAGAGGTGGCATAAGTAGGGCAAGATGCCATAGAGTTAAAGGAAGACAGAGGAGTAGAACAGGCAACTTTCTAAGATCTTTTTCTGCCAATTTTTTTCTGGTTTTATGTTATTTCAAGTTTTCAGCTATAAGAGAGCAAAGTGCTCCAGTTAGCTTCACTCAGCTCCTGCAAGACTCTTCGCTTGTACCTCAGATTTTAAAAGATTTTATGGGGTTGAATTTAAAGCTAAGGACAGTTGTATTTACAGAGAGGTAGCACCTGAACGGCTCAGGCATGA
Source organism: Burhinus bistriatus (assembly GCA_013397275.1). Taxonomy (NCBI): domain Eukaryota; kingdom Metazoa; phylum Chordata; class Aves; order Charadriiformes; family Burhinidae; genus Burhinus; species Burhinus bistriatus. Next base: position 622,679 of record VYXH01000541.1, on the reverse strand, counting down.
ATCAGCATCAGATGGTGCTACATGCTATGCTCGTTCCGGTAATGTACAATGGCCACCGTTTCCTTTCGCTCCAGAGCAGGGAGATGGGAGGAACAAGCTCTCCCAGCCCCTTCTGGAGCCCAGTCCCTCATCAGTGCCAAGTTCTGGCTTCCTACAATACTTTTCAAGCAACATTTTCCTCTTTTAACTAGCATAGTAATCAAGCCCAGCACTCATTTCATTTGTCTCTCTCATCAGAGTAGTTCCATAAAAGCTCCATGTCATGATTTTGATGCAAGAGTAGAGGTCTCTAGGCCAGGTTTCAATGTGGTAGTCAGAGCTCTTTTTACGCAGTAAAACCACGATGTACACAAGGTAATAGGCTTTTTGTAAAACACGTGGTGAGAGGGGACATAGTCTTGAGCACGGCAGCATTAGCCTGAGCCGTGGGAGAGTGAGGCCTGACGGTGAATTACTTGTGTGGCACTGTGCAGCCATTTGTCCCCGCTGAGCTGCCAGTACTGCAGGATTAGCAGCACTGCCTCACCCCATGGAGTAGTTCTGAGGATAAATACATGAGGTGCCTAAATACAGTAGTAACTGGGGTGTTATAAGCCCCTAAGGTGGATTTGCTGGTGCAAATGCAAGAGGACAGTCTTGATTTCAATTCCTTTTAAGTTCTGTGTTTGGCACATTGACCACTTGGCCCACGTAGGAGCAGAGTTAGATACAGTAGTGTCACAGAAGCCCACGCTTCTCCTTATAAGAAGGACTCAGTCTTTGATTAGGCAGAAGTGCTTACTCCTGTACTTGGCTTTGAGCATCTGGAGGGTCCCAGGGCCCATTCAGCAAAGTACTTAGACACAAGGGATGAAATCTTGTTCTGTTGAAATCAACAGAAGGTTCACCCTGGGCTCTAGCAGGGCTGGGGTTTCTCCCCAGCTTCCATTCCATTCATCTCAGGGATGTGCAAATACATGCTTTAATGCTCCACTGAATCAGGATGTTTCTTCTGGAGGAATTACATGGGGAATCAACAGACATGCTCCTTGCCCCCAGGTCTTTGCCAGCTCGGTGGATTCCTGCCCTTAGACCACCCCAGCTGGACAGTCTGTGTTTCTGCTGGAGCACAGTGCCCCTTTTAGTAGGGCTGTATGAGGTCCCTGTAACCTCACTCACTAATAGCTAGCCGTGCTAGCAAGGAACTATTTCAATGGCGTTAGTTAACATGGCTCATTCGGACCCACACAAGTCAGGGAGGAGTTGCAGGAGCAGCTCTGCTGCGAGAGCCTAGAGGACTAACTTCCAGCCAACAGTGCTGGGCAGGCTGGAGAAGGGCTGGGGCAGCAGCTGGTACATCTGGAACCAGAAGGAAACGTGGCCACAGCCACACAGATTTTCCTGAACTCCTTTGGTGAGTTGCTATCTTAGCAACTGAAACTGACTTTTTTTTGGAATATTTCTTTGTAGAAATAGTTGCTAAAATTCAGCAGTGTGCAACTCTATTTAACATTTGGCACTGCCATGAGGGAATTGTTAACATACATGTCTCCAAAGGTACGGTCTAAATGTGTGTATACTCCATAGTGGAGCCTTTTAGGAAGTTTCTGCTCCATCTGAAAAACAGTACAATATATGTCGAAGTGTTTTTCTTTGGTCTTCTGGCTGTATTGAACGAATGCATTTTATTGTGTGTGTCCATAACAGCAGTGCAGTTACATTAGCTAGCTAGAATTTAATAGAAAACAGTCAAGATACTTCTCAGGCTTCAAGTTCACCATAGAGGTAAAAAATACTTCTAACATTCATAAAATGAATATTGCTTGATTGCATAAGAGAATTTTTTGGAGGAGAACTCTGGTAATGAACACAGAGCCTTAACCTTTATCAGAACCTGCGTGAGCCAAACATGCTTTGGTTGTCATGAAATGTCTCCAGGAGAACATAAACATTCAGGCAAACTTGCAACAGGGGAAAACAGTGTTTCTTAACATTTTCAGTCCACACCTCACTTCAACTGATTATGGATGTTTCTCACCTTGCATATAAATGCGGCTTCTTTGGCTTCTGTGCCTCCTGAGCTCGCTCCAGAATAGCTGTTATCAGGGAACGAGGGGGCTGGATGCAGTCAACTTCTCTTCAGAAATAAAGTGTTTCAGAGGACATGTTATCATTGCTCTATCAAAATCTGCAGTTACACAAACATTTTTCTTGATATAAGTGGTTCAATAAGCAACTCATGCTTCTTCCTACCTCTACTTGTTCTGCCCCCTTTCTTAAATCTGTTTGCAGGTCCTGTGAGTTGACCCGAGTTAAAAACAACCGTACAATGCCAAGGGGCATTGAGGCTGAGCCAAATGCCCCTGAAAGCACAGCCTGACGCGATGCTCTTGAAACGTGCTCATGAACACAAAACCAGTGCCATTTAAAAGATTTGAAAAAAACATTCAGTGGAATGCAGTTTTCTGTCAAAATGAAAATATTTTGTGGAAACACATCCATTTTGGCAAAAATTAAGTGGGAAGGAGGAGAAGTGGAGAGGGAGAGAAAGATCACGTGTGTCTCCATATACACATGTAACAGAATAAAACTATCTCAAATCCCAAGTGAATGTCCTCAAAACAAAATAATGCCTCATCTGACTTGAAGTCACTCACAAAAATAGTGAACAGCCTCATTTTCATTCCTACCAAATAAAAAATAATTTTGAAATTTTTCATGAAATAATGGTTTGCTTTAAGAAGGAAGTGAAGTACAGTGAAAAGATCTGGAACATTACTCAGAAAAATTCTTCATGGCTTATTCACCTTCTGTGAACAAGTTTATTCCTGTCAACTCCAGAAATCTTTGATTAATTCCAAAATATCCCTAACATGATCAACAGTAGTAATCCAAACTTTGTGTTTCAGTGGTAGGAGACACACATAAAGTAAACTGGTTGTAAAGGGTTGTTCTTTCAGCATGGTACCTTGCACGTACAACAGGTTATCAGTATTCAGAAGTTTTCCAGATTTTGTGATTTCATCTTACTGTTAGACACATTAACCAATGTCTAAATATCAGTTACCTGTAAAAACATGCACAGATTTGTACAATATTTGAATGTACAGTAATTAAAGAGCAGCTGATACGTCTGAAGATAATTTGGGAAATCTTTGTCCTTATAAGTTATTTTACCTTAAAGCTGCTTTATTTTCTATTGTACTGAGCTAAAAATAGGTAGTCCTTTTCAAGTGAGGGACGGTAATTAACACCTGGGACAGCAGCAGCTGGTAGGTCATGACTGACAGGAGGAGACAGCAGCTAAGCGAAGCGCAGTAACTTACAAAACCTCTTGAACAGGCATGAAAGTAGTCATGATACCAATCATTTTCCAATAGTTTTTGTAGTTACATGTTTTATTGTTGTTTGGGGGGGGCTTTATTGAATTATTTAAGAGTTATTAATATTTTATTCATTCTTGTTTCTCTCACTTCCACTCTTCTTGCCATTTCCATCATCTGAGTAACTTTGCTATAGAAAAATTTTGTATAAGAATTCAGTTCTGTAAAGTTTCTTTCACATACCCTTCTACCTGGAGATTATAACTTCCAGTATCTCCTTGACTTTCCTACATAATTAGGAAACATATTTATTTACTTAATTTTAAATTCTGGCAGCGGCCTTCAGAAACCTGGATTTTTTTCTTTTTCTTTCCTTCACAATCTTATTGCCTGCTTTCCAAGTCCATTTCTTATCCTTTTCACTCTCTGTTTCTGTCACAATTTTACAGTTAGCCATTTAAAAAATATATAATTAAAGTGCCAAAGCACCTGCTAGCCTCATGCATATGCATAAAATAGAATTATGTCCCCTCCGGGACACTGGTGTTGTGACTCTGGGGAAATGGCTAAGTAACCATGACAACATGTCTCCACCACATCTTATTTCCAGTGATAAAAGCATGATTTACCCTGTTAAACAAACCATATTACAACTTGCCCACAGCAAGTGGTGTCAGCTTTCCAGTAGAGGCACCAGGTCAGGAGGAAGCGCAGCCCAAAACCATCCATCCAAGCCTCCCCCTCTTTGACACTGCTTCACAGTTATGTCGACGGTAAGAGGCAGGATGAGATTCAACGTACAGTATTTCACATTTCCATCTTGATAGGTGAGATGAAATGAGAGGAGGGAATGGAGTATTCATTAGCTGCAGGCACCAGCCCAATCCCCAGCACGGCAGTGATGGACGGTGCAGGAGAACCTGAGGGTAGGACGTAAAGATTGGCCGAGCCAATGCGCAATGATTCAGACGTTTGAATTAGATAATTTCTGCATCCTCTTTCCTGCCAGTTTGCCAAGGCTGCCAATACTTAGTGAATGCCAGGGAAGGCTACCAGAAACGGTTTTTCAAAGGCTGCTGCCAGAACAAAAAGTTAAATATGATTTTTTTTTATAATCTTGTTTATGCTACTGATTAGGTATTATCTTAAAGTGATTTTAAAAATCAAGCATGCTCTTCATTATGTATTTTTTATTTACACCTTGCTTAATTAAAGAATACACCTTGCTATTACATTATCTATAATAATTTTATAGGAAAACTCTCATCATTGGATCTTGTCTACTAGCATAAACAGCAATATTTGTATTGTTAGCACTTTGAAGAAGTGTTTAAGTCAACCAAACTAATAATTTGAATTTTTAAAATACTGCCATGAAAGTGTTTGCATTAACCCTCTTCTCCCCATCACATACTTAAAGAAAAGTATGAAACCTTAATTTGAGTTCTTAATCACTTGAGGGCACAATTTGATTAAGAACAATAAACAAAGAGGTGAAGAAATTAAAAATACAAAAGTCTCAGAGAGAAAACCGAACTGGTGTTTAAAGGTCAAGTACGTACACGTAATTAGTTCTACTTACATGAAGAATTGCAATTAGCTTTACAAATTGCATTTTGAAATTGCCGGGTCCTGTGAATCCTGGGGGTTTCTTAAGGCATCAGCTGTTAGAGGCATGTGATTAGATCAGATTCATAGCTAAGAATGGAAAAAAAAGCTAAATTATGCTTTCAGTGTGAAGAACTGCAAAGGCAAGGCTGAAAATACTATCTGGGCTTACCAAAAGGTGACTAGCAAATAATAACACAGTATTCATCAGATGATTTGGGGCCCTGACTTAAAATCGCTAAATTCTTGGGACTGATCCTTTCCCAGTTCCAAAAATAACCCATACAAGTCAAAGTAGAAAGATTCTCCATTTACTGTCTCTAGTCAGATTATTTTCTCTTCAACAATACCCAACATGGAGAAGGTCAGAGCCCTACAAGTAAGAAAATATTCATGGAAGTATTGTTCACAGATACAAGTAGTTCCAAATACCTGACTCCTTAAGCATGTCTCTCATCACTCAATATTTTGGACCATTTTCATTAAAACACTAATGTATGCTCTGTCACGCTCACTTGACATTTGCAATGTTCCCATCCGAGGCAGAGCAGTTTTGGGGGTGCTCCACCTATAGCCACCTTAGAGCTCCCACATTTCAGAACCCTTTCATTATCAGAAAATATAAGAATTTAGTAAGTGCTCAGTGTATCAGCCTTGCCTTTTTGTTCTGGGCTGTAATGACATATAGAAACACTCCATTCCCTCTTGCGGGCTTCAGATTGAAGGCTTTTACTTAATAAACGAAGTTCAGAACTCAAAGGAGGATTAAACTGAACGCACTAGCAGACTGAAAGGAGAAGCCAATTGCTTCTGAAAATCATAAGTTTGCTACTGAAGAGGTCTGGTGGCTTCGTAAACTCTAAAACGTTTTGACTTACGTCAGCGATGTCATGTTTTAAAACACCTGTGAATGTTCTTGGCTTACTAATGCAACCCATAGAGGAATCAAAGGGCTACATCTCCAAGTGCTAGCAAGACCCTGAGAGTTGTTCCCAAAAAATGACAAGCCCAACAGAAATTTGATTTCTGCTACAAGCTGGAATCAAGCCACAAAGTCAGCGTTTGGACTTTAGGGCCACTTCCAGTGATTTGAATGCTGAATGGTACGACACCATGGAAAACTCAGAAATATTGACTTTTCAGGTATCCAAGTCCTGCCACAGATCTGGGCTTCCTGAGCAGCAGGTTAACTGAGAAGCACAGCTCCCATTTCCTGGAAGGTTCTCTAGTTGCCTTTGTATGCCTCTTCAAAAGCCATTGCATATCTACCCTATTTCTGGTGCTGTATGGGAAACTTGTAGTAGAGGTAGCAGAGTACCCAGGTAAGTTGCTCGGCATTCCGGACAGAGCAGATCTGTCAGAGCACCGGGTTTGTTGCTTTAGACCTGATTTGTTTGCTTTTTTCGTGTGATCGCTGCAACCTAACAGTCTCCTTACCATCCAGAAACAGGCTGTGCAGCGCGTGGAGGAATGAGCAAGAGACAGGGAACCACAAGCCCAATTTTATAATACTGCCTAGGCCCCCAACTTGAGTGGTGGCTTTGGGCAAGTAACTTGAAACAAACTCCTCCAGAGAGCGTCTGGAGCTTTACAGAATGCAGTCGAAAAATAAAAGGGGAAAAGACTGCATCTCAGTTTTCCTATCTGTAACATGGGACTAATACTTACCAACCGACCCACCTCACAAGGGAGATGCAATAATTAATTAGCTAATGTTCCTACAGCACTTTAACTCTGTAAAGTGTAAAATAAATGTTAAGCATTATTGGCACTTAGATTCTACAGTGATTGGTGCCCTACAATTCCCCAAGCCAGGCAGCTAGTTATTGCTGCTCAGAGCAACAGTAGCTTACAATACATCCTGCATTATCAGCTAGTTTCTAGATGGTTACGTGCCAGTGTGGTTGTACATACACCTTCCCACACCTGCCAGATGCCACACAGGGGAATATTGATGTGGAGGTCCAGGATGTGACTATGCAGCATGGAAAGGGGACTCTGCAGCCACTCTGTAGCTAAGCAGTCCCTTTTTGCTTTGGTTTTTTCCTCCTCTCTGAAGCAGGTTATTAGGTACTAAACAGTAGCTGCAAGCCACTGCCCATTTATATTGCGTATAAATGTTACTTTTCCTAATTTTGTCAGGTGACTCATTAACATCAGTGAAAATATCCAGAATTCCAGTAAATTCAATGTCAAAGAAACTAATTGGTGAACCATGTAGGGCAATTTCAAAGAAAAGAAGAGCTTTCTCCCTTTGCATTTTGTTTCTTTAGACTTAGCTAAATTTTGTTTCCAGTGAACAAGAACACAGCATCTTCTAGAATTATGTCTGAGAGATGGATACGTAAGTAATATTGTTTCATATTAACTGCTGCTACATAAGTTCATGAATTCCCATCAGTCATGGTTTTTATGGAGTTCCTTATGCTAAAGTCTCTTTCCACAAAGACAGGGGAAAGAGACTGGTTTGCAGCTCAGTAGTTTGAGAAAGAGCTGCAGCTTTGCCCTCTCAGACATAGCCTGAGAGGTCGGTATTGAAGTCTCTGCATTTACACTGTATACAATTACAGGATTTTATTTCAGGTTAGATTCAGCCTGGTCCTCTGGGCTGAACTCCCCTATCATGCCTGTGTTTCAAAGCCATTCAAAGCACCACTCCATTATTTGTAGCCTTATGACTCCATCTGGATTCTGCGTGCATCTAATGCTAACCAGGAGGAGACTTTCTTATTTGCTCTCAAAGAAATCTTACTCACGTGCACCAAAGCCATGCTGTGAATCAAACCAGTACATGGTAAAAGGAGACAACTGGAAATTCTGTAAAAATCTGATTATTACTTTCAACCAAACCACTAGTGTAGGTACAACCTTCAGCTCATACGGTATTCTTTCTTTAACTTTCTAGGAAGCCATCTGGACAATAAGCAGACCAGACCACCAGACCAGAGTTTAAGAGTACGTCCCAGTGCAAAGATCATTTGATTCTTTCCCAATTTCTTATACTGTTTCCCTAAGCATCTCCTATTTGGTTTTGTCAACCATAGGCTACTGGACTAGATAATATTGTGGTTTCAGCTCGGATGGAATTAACTTTTTTTTTTTAGCAGCTGGTATAGTGCTATGCTTTGGATTTGGGATGGGAATAGTGTTGATAGTCCACTGGTGTTTTCGGTTGATGCTCAGCGGTCAACACCTTTTCTGCTCCTCACACCACCCCACCAGTGAGTAGGCTTGAGGTGGGGGGGCACAAGAAGTTGGGAGGAGACACAGGTGGAACAGCTGACCCCAACTGAACAAAGAAATATTCCATGCCATATGACATCATGCTCAGTATATAAAGCTGGTGAAGAAGGAGGAAGGAGGGACCTTCAGAGTTATGGCATTTGTCTTCCCAAGTAACCATTACACGTGATGGAGCCCTGCTTTCCTGGAGATGGCTGAACACCTGCCTGCTGACGGGACACAGTGAATGAATTCCTTGTTTTGCTTTGCTCGCACGCATGGCTTCTGCTCTGCCTATCAAACTCTTCACCTCAACCCACAAGTTTTTTCTCACTTTTACTCTTCTGATTCTCTCCTCCATCCAAACTGGGGGGAGTAAGCGAGCAGCTGCGTGGTTCTAGCTGCCAGCTGGGCTTAAACCACGACATTAGACACTCAGTTTGAGCCAGTCAGGATGTTCCTACACAGTATTTTGTTACATCAGCAACATAAAGAGGATTCAAATATTGATACACATTTACACATTGGAGACAATTCCAGACATCTACCACTTTACTATAGGATATTGTACACCATATTATTTAACTAATAGCAACCATGGGAATGATTGACATCAGCAAGAACTGGAGAAACCTGGATGGCAAATCAGAGCCCTAAATTTGACACTGGGTCCTAGGACTTATATTTCATATTGAGAAACCACCATAATAAATACTTAAAATCTCATAAAATCTGTTCATGATGGAGGTGAAAAGCATCTGAATTATGTATTATTAATGTATACTCACTCATCTTGTTAATTTAATTAGTGAACTGGGTAAGATTGTCTCTTTTTGTGATCTTCCTATGAAAGCAAGCAAAAGTACTTTGTGTAAGACTCATTATCACCAACACTGTATCACTTCACTTTTGAAGTTTCTGAGAGTGAACAACTTAATTTATCTTTGTTTTTTTAGTACTCAACCACTGGATAGCATCTAGAGCAATGCAAAACAAATATATAAAATGTTTTTATGCTAGGGTAAAAATCAATCACTCAGTGATTTTTTGCTTTGTTTCAGATGAGCAGATACATGAACATATCCCTTCAAAAACTTGCTGAGCTTTAAGGCATATCCTAAGCAATTTCTGTTCTTGTTTTGCTCCTGCCCATGGAGAGGGTGTTTAAAAGCCGATATCACCTCTTCGCAAAACCCTTCCCCTCATCAAAATCCATAATACTGATCTTTGCAAGTTTCTCTCAGAAATTGTCAGCAGTTTGAGTACATCTCTATTGCAATTTTCTTGAACATTGGTGTTAATATTCATTTATGAACTTTCAAGGTCAAGAAAAGCCAGACAAGAGTTACACATACATTTTTGACTTGTTCTATTTTGTAAATCTGTGAATGAATATCTGAAATATTTTTTGGCTAGTAAACAGTCTAGCTTTGTCACCCAGTCCAGGACATTTTAAAACAAATCTAGGCTGGTTTTTTCCCCTATTTAGCAAAAGCTTTTGTTTTCCCTCTTCAGAAAGCAAAGAAGCATGATAAGGAAGAAACTGCATATGTCTTTATAGGTGCTTTAAATGTTGGCCTTGCGTACATGGGAGATGCACAGAGTTTCTTCACAGAAGACAAAAACTTAATCACGTTCTGTCTTCAAAAACTTTGGCAGGGAGGTAACTAATGCCAGAAAAATGCATAGGAAGATACTGTTGCTGGAGGGTGACACTGTAATAAAAATCAATCCAGAAATGAGAAGTAAATTTTTAATTATGAGTAATTACATAACAAAAAATATTGTTTTGAGGTGAGCAAACTTGCATTACAGGGACTGAAGATGTCCAGTAAAGGCTGAAATGTTCTTTAACTGACTGTATCTCAATTATTGGCTCTTGCTTTTCATAGTGAGTCTTGCAATATGTGGTATTTTCTGAAAGCCATCCATGCCAGGGCCAAGTGATTCCAGTAAGTTCTCAGTTTTCATTGAAAAGAAAGTTTAACTTACAGTTACAGAGGAAGCCTTGATGTGCATACCACACATTTTATAAGTTTTATATTAAATATGTAAAAGTATCAGGCCTTTACTACAATTATTATTGTATTATTTACATATTTCATGATTTTAAGATCAATTGTATGTCTCTCAAGAGATCTTTTTTATGGTTGTTGAACACTCAGGTAGGTAACTGCCATTTTCCACTGAAAATGAAAATATAGCTACAGGATCCTCTTAGATCCTGATTTTGTCAATCTCTTCTTTGCATTTTTCTGGAATGTACAGCATCTGCTGGCAGGACTAAGTGACCTCTCACATATTACTGAGGTGGATGTCTAAGAACAAACACTCTTTTTTTGCACCATGAACCTGTTATGAACACAAGTAAAAATATTTCTCTATTTAGTATTGTGGGAACTTGATACCTTACAATTCCTGTCCTTTACGTCCTGTGCAGCAACTGCTGTGCAGTGGACAGGGTCATGGACCTGGAAGCAGCATCCTTGGTGAGAACTAACAGTGTTATCCCAGGCAAATCACTTTATCTCTTTGAAAGCTTTGTTTCTTTCTCGAAACTGTAGACTCTTCAGGGCAGGGTCTGTCACTCAGTATGGCATTGTTCCTTGCCTCGTGCAAAGGGTCTCCCCTCTTCTCAAATATTTAAGTCAAACCTGTAATGTGTATAATAAATTTTAACAGGAACATATTCTCTTCTTCCCATCCATTTATAGCCCCCTTTACAATTTAATTATCAACGCAAAATGCTTAAAGTCATTAGAGGCTTTTATTACTAATTTATGTCTGTAAATCAAAACTAGGCAATTTCAGAGTCTATTATCTCTAAATGAAAGTACTCAGCATAGTTCGACTTAAAAATGACAGAATCTTTGTGACTTCTTCCAGTGCAGAGCTGCCCTGCTCCAACTGCAAACAATAAAAACACGCACACAAAAATTAAGTAGTGATTGCATCATTCTTATTTATCAATTTCAAGAAAGCTTTTGGTTTGCATAGCTAAGGAAGAAACACGGAGATCTGTTAATGTGACTTTAACTTAACTTCAGGGAAATTAAAGCTGAATCTAAAGCAGGCTTGGAAGGGCATTCTAGTCCTGAGGTCCACTAGCCCTGATACTGTAGGAATCTGAACAACAGTTTAGTTTCATTTCCATCTGATGACCATTGACATTAAGAAGACAAAAGTCCTTGGGAAGTGCCAAAAACATCCCGGCGAGCACCCGGTACCACACTGGGGCTGTGTGCTCCTCCTCAGCACCTCCACTCCCTCACAGCATGTGCACACAGTCTGGTGGCATGGATGGGGGCTTGATGCCATGTAGCATGTACTCCTCACACTTCTTCATCACCTGCTCCCAGCATCATAATAGGAACACTAACCGGTACTGTGGGGAACAACATCAGATACCACAGTAATTCAGCCTTCCTGTCAAAAGCTTAAGGTAAAACTTTCCTGACCCAGCTACAGGAAGAAAGCCACTTGCTGAAACATCACCTCACACAGACATTCCCAATCCATGGAGCTCAGCACATTACGTGCTTGAGCAGCCCCTGGAACAGCAAAACGCTCTGCCAGGTTCTGCAGACCATCGTCAGGTACCTGGAGGTAGTCTCCTAACCTTTGCACAGTGGCATCTTGGCAGCTGCTCTGACAACTGTCCCTGAGAAGCCAACAGTGACAAGCCACGGCAGCCATAAGGGCCAAATGCTGCAATCCTGACTGATTTGCACACACTCTTAACCCAGACAAGCCCTCTGTCAATTAAATGGAAGTTTTGTTTGAAGGAGAACAGGGGAAGGAACTCTTTGCTAAGTCAAACACTGAAAACAAATTTGAAGCAAGGAGATTATGTTACCCTAATATCAGTTATTGAAGATGCAGACAAGCTCAGAAACAAATAAAGGCTTCCCCAAAACAGTTATTTTATATTTATAGTATGTTTTTCATTCTGGAGAATGAAAGCATCATAACTTAATAAAGAGCCCTGCAAACAATGATCTGTTTTTCCCAAAACTAAAGGAAGCCATCAGATGTACCTGCTGATTAACAATTACAGCAAAAGAGAATGATTTAGGACTGGAGGCTTTTTATTCTTTTTTGGTACTATAGGGTGAATTTAGGGTCAGGCAAAATGTAATTTCCCAAACTGGAATTTGGCCAGGACACATCCCTTAATTTTGCTTGTGCTGCACCAAGTAAAGGGGAAAAAGAAAGAACAATCTGCTTCAATACTTTGCAATAAACTGTATTCTAATGCTACAATAAATCACTTCCTATCAGATAGAAATGTAGTTATGTTTGCACCACATTGTTTCCTATTTTCCACCTAAAATCCGAGTACCCTAACTTTAACACGTCTCCTTTGTCTTATGCAGAGTTTGGCCATAATTAGAATCCTAGTGAAATCCAGAAAAAAATTGTCCATGACTTAGTGGGCTTTGGATAGCAGAGTAATTCCATCTGATATCAATATTTCATAGATATTGAAAACATAGATCATTTATTTTGGTGACTTTTGCAGAGATTCCATTCTAAGGACCTAGCAGATAATAAACAATAATTTCTTTATGTTAGTTACAAAAGATGTTTCACAGTTGAACATACATCAAAGTCATTTGCTGAGGGCATTATATATAATATGCTAAATCTTTAACAGATGGGCTATACAAGAGGCTGAAAAAGTCCTTGATTAGAGCTGTGCCTCTATTGCTCTACAAAACTTCCAGATGCCATCATGTTGTTAATAATCTGGGGATCTCTCTTCACCATATTGGACCTACTTGTCAGCTCTGCCCAATTAGCAAAGATAGCTCCAAGGTAGGAGCACAATTCCTAGGGCAGTGGTTTTCAACATTTTTCAATTTGTGGACCCTTAAGGATTTATCGCTGGAGATGGGGATCTCTGCACAGCAAATGAAAACCTACTGGCAGCAGGCATGCGGGTTTTGCTTACCTTTCGTGGTCCCCATTGCAGGACTGCTGGGACCCACAGGAGTCTGCAGACACACTAGACTGAAAAAGACTGTCTTAGGACAGCATGTTTCTCATAAAGAAATTTATGTTTTTCTTGGGTCGTCGTAGCTGAAACTTGCAATTTTCTGCCACATACAAGAAGTCACCAGTCCTAAAAAATCAAAGCCTGTGAATAAAGCAAAGCAAGCCCCCTCAAAATGTTTGGGAATAGCATGTTCAAGTAATAATTTGGGTGGGGTTTTTTTGCCTGACCACAGGAAACATATAGCTTCAATTAATATTTTGAAAACATTTTCACGACATCCGTGAATTCAAAGTGGAATAAATACAAGTACCTCAGCAGAACTGCCATTTAAATCAAATTAACTTTACTAATTAGGGAAAAAAAAGAAGGCATCTCGGTATCAGGCATAATTTGTGCTTATAGAACTTCACACTTCAGGTGATATACTCTGCCTGAGAGATAGCTAAGAGAGCAATATACCCATCAAAATGGGAAATCAACCATGGCTACTAAATTTTTCAATTCACAAAGATTTTAAAAAATATCCGATTTGCCCAGAGGAATTTTAAGTCTTCAGATGAAACCAAAGTCATTATATTCAAATGAGTGAGTATATAGAGTTAGCCAGTGATATCGAAATGATTTCTTGTTGGGTAGCTGAAAATAATGGATGGAAATATGCTTGTCGTAACACAGTACCTGAGCAGTCGTGTTTAATTCACATTTGCCTAGACTCTCAGGCATCTTCTTTTTTGACAGCTGAGACTGCGCAGTGGCTTGTCTGCTGACAGGAGAAAACTTTCTAGCATCAAATGATGTGGGAAGAGCCACGGCGCTTGTATGCAACCTTGGATGCAGGTATGCCCCCATCTGCCAGGGGCTCTCCAGCCCTCTTCTCCCTCGGGGGCAACACGTGCAATGTGCAACCGGTTGGCAACCCACTGCGACCTGCCAGGGCATCGCATTGGATTGTGAAAGTGGGGGGAGGAAGTTTGCACTGAAGGTATTCAGGAGGTATAGGAGCAGCTAGAGGAGAGCACGAGCCTGTGTGAGTCTTGCTTTCAGTGCTTGGGACTTTATGGCTTTTATGGTTGCATGACAGAATAATGATGCTGTAAATCACGCATAAAGGGTCTCTGGGGAATATACCTTATGTAAGGGATTTCTCAGACAGGGTAAAGACACTTCCACCAGGCTTTGGCATATGCAACAGGAGAAAACAAACGGAGCAGCATGGCTGGTAAGCCACGGCCGATGGCTGTCATTGTTCGAATGCATCCTCAGGAATGAGGACTCAGCTACAGCAGTGCAGAGCCAGGCTCAAGAGGAATTTTTGCCAAGGATCTCCAGTAGCCTAAGAATATGGTGCAGAGGCAGCTTAAAATGATGAACTTCCCTCCTCGTTCTGCCCTTGTTTGCTGTGCAGAGTCCAGGAAAGGAGGAAAGGAGAATTAGGGAATCTCTGCCTCCATAGATGTGAGCTGATAATGATCTGTCCATGAGGTTAAACAGCATAGGAAATAGTGATCAATATTGGATGGTTGTACCTTAAAAGTGCAAAGGCCATTTGTGCATTCTGGCCCACCATGGAGGGGGTTACAGCACCATCAATAATTGATTCATAAACTGTGCTTACTTATTCCCAAATGCTACAGTAGGTAAATACATACTGAGGCTGAACTCTGGATAGTAAAAAATTCTTTCTTTAGCTTGCAGTTGTTTTACTCTGAAACGCAGCTGATTTTCACTTTTAATTCTGAGGTTCTGTCCCTATATTACCTGAACATATTAGCTGTTCTTAAGAAACCTCTATTCACAGTAAGGACACTTACTTAACTTCAGGCTGCAATGTCTCTGCAGGTTACCCACGCCATCCGAACATGGCAGGCAGAAAAGACCAGGGCACCCCATAGCAGCACTTGCAACCCTTCTACTGACATCCCATTACAGACTGGATTTCTACTCCTTGTGCCAGTTACCAAACGTTTCATCAGCACATATCCAGTAAATGAGTTTCCAGTTTTGACCTTTGATATTAATACATCATGCTATCAAAAATTTAACTTTTTTTAACAGAAGTACCACTTGAGCTTGGCACAGATTTTCAGCTAATGATGTCTTCTTTGTGGAGAGAAAAAGAGTCGAGGGTTGGTTACTTACTGAGCCATCCATCATTTTCATAGTGAGACCTGGCCTAAGTCTTTCTTCTTCAAGACATTAATTTTCCACCTCCCCTTCCTTGCTCAGAGCAGGCCCGATCCTGCTCGTGTGGAAATCAATGGCAAAAATCCCACTAATTTCAGTGGATTAGTTCCAGTATCTCAATTTACATGTGATTAACAGTAATTTTGTCTACTTAGTGCCTAAAAAATTCATAATCAAATTTACAATAAGCTGTGCACTGATTTTCCAGGGATCCCAGCTTATTTCATAGGCTTCTAATTTCAACATTTAATCTCTTTTGGTTCTAGCCCAATATGCAATCATCTGACCACGGAATATGTTCTTAAAAGCTTCCCACAAAGTTGCTGGATTTGTAGCTGATGGAATGTTAATTTGCAGGATTTCTTTAATACTGAAGTGCTTGTAGAATTCCTCGGCTCGACAGACAAGACATTCATCCTCTGAACACTTACAATACTGAAAACCTTTTGATACTCTATCTGCATTAGCTGAGGTGAATGGGCAGAGCAATTCACGGTTATGTGACTCATCACATAACCCTAGGAACATGGGGCAAGTGTGAAGCCTGGTCTAAAGAACATGGAGTTGTCCTTGCAAAGAAGACACTTGCTGAAATTGAGAGGAGATTTCTATGAGTTAATCTAAACCCATCCATCTGGAATGGCCACACTGCCATTTTGGGCCATCTTAGGTCAAATGGTCGGTCAGCTGCGTTATAGCAGCCATCTACCCCACTGGCAGATGGGGGACGGTCTCTCTGCGAGAGTCCCATTTGCAGCTGAAGTAGAGCCTGAAAACTACGAACAAGAAGCCATATAGACCTGGCCTGATCTTGCGAGGTGCCCAGCACACCTGAGTGGTGCTGTGAGCCACTTTTCTCACTGATCTTGCTGGTAGTGGAGGATTAACAGCACTTCAAAGGATAAAATCACAAGAGGGTGATTTAAAAAAGATGTGACTGACTCTGGTGCTCATTAAAATGAGGGACTAATTGCAGTGGTTCAGCTCCAGTCAGGTAGTGCCTGAGCAGGTGTTGTGTGCACTTCCCCAGGCAGCTCAGGCAATGCACCTGCAAAAGGACTACCTTCTTGGTCTTGCCTCTCTCTGGATTCATTCTGTGGGAAAGATCACCAACAATTGTTCAGCATCCTTTAGGGCAGGCTTTTTTGAGGGCCTTTTTGAAAACTGCTGACATCCATTGTCCTACAACAGACTTTTATTCCTCCAATGATGATTTGGACATAGGTTTCAATAAGCGAAAGGCTATTGCATAAGGATGAGTAGTGAGCTGTTTCATTAAAGGCCTGATGGCATTAATATGTCATAGGCTAAAGGACCTGGACCTCCCCCTCAAGTCTGGCATTTTGGCCTTCCCAAGCCTAACCTCCCTCTCCGTCCCCAGCACTGTTCTCTGCTGGTGGCCCTCAGAGCTACCGTTCCCAAGATGCACCATGGAAACAGTGAGAAACTTTCCAAATTGCTTTTTTTTTTTTTTTTTTGCATATGCTTGCCTGGCTAGATACATTATTTGATACTTATTCTTTAATTTATGGTAGTGAAAAAACTATACCAAGCCCTGCATATCCGAGCTCATTGCTGTGACTCTTTCTGATCGCTTTATCAAATGGAACCCTTTCTTTAAGCTGTTAGCTAAATGTCGCGTGAAGTTCTGAGAACAAATTGTGCTGCTTTGGGACATTAACTTCACATTAATTTGGCTAATCACTTCTACTTGATAGAAGTTTGTTTGAAAAACAGGATACTTCGGCTGCAATGAAATCTCTATAAAGAGTCACGTAATAACAGCCATCATCCCTGGTCGTGGGCATTGAAATATCAGGATGAGCAAACGTGGAGTTAAAGATGAAAACACATAGGAATCGTGTTTTTCTGGGTGGTTGTGTGTAACAGAATGGAGATCGGGATCAGGAGGAATTAGAAAAAACAGATTCAACAGCAAGAAATTAAAGCTTTAGTTAGGCTCAGCCCTGTTTTATTCTGCCCTAGACAAAAAAAATGTGCAGCATTGCCAAATTTCATAATCAATTCCACAACGTTTGTTGTCTGTTTTCTTGCAGCCCCAGCCCCTGAAGTCAGAAGACTTGTGTGAGTCCTCCCTTTCTCTCTGCCTTCCCCCTTTCCAGCAATGTCTAATGCTTGCAGGAAAAGCCTTAGAGACCCTGGCCCCTGGTGGCTCCAGAACCAGAAGGCACAAAGAATGTGCTGTTTTTAATATCCTGTGATTTTAATGTCAATCCCATGATTAATAAGCCCTCAACACGTGATTTCTGAGTATTGAGGGTTGTCAGTACCGAGTGTGACTCCCCTCTCCAGGTGAGAAGGAAGGTGGGCAGGGGTACCAGTAGCTGGGAAGGTGATGTTCGGCAGCTGCAGCACTGGACACACAGGGAGCACCACTTCCAGTCGGCTCCCCACCCATTACACAGGAGAGGTGAATGCAGCTGGAAGGACTCGGTGTGTATTGCGAAGGTTGCTCTGGATTTGTGCATGCAACTGGGCACCTTCCACACTTCACCCTCCACACTTATTACCCAGATAGGTGTAACAACAGGAGAGACTATCAATGGGAGAGGACTATAAGCATGAAGCTGGAGAAATGTACTGTTGCACCCAGAACTTCCAGCTTGCAGAAAAAAGGAACAGTTCTCCCAAAAGCATGAGAACGGCAGGTGACACTGCCTCGCTCCACTCCCTTGGCAGCTTGTGGTCAGTGCAAAGAAAAAGAGAAACATCAGCAATGTTTCTGCTGAGGTGGTCATCTCCCCTGAACTCCAGCTCCCATGCTTACCTCTCATGCTTCTAAACAGCATTTCCTGATAGGAAAGATGTTATATGGTATGGTGGATGTACCTCAGGGAGGAAAGGTGAGGTCCTCTGGCCAAACCCGATAGGTAAATTGTCTCAGGAACACCACTAACTAGAACCGATTGGGACAGTCTGAAATCTCAAGAGAAAAAAAGAAAATCAAGGGGCTGTAAGTGGCTCCATGCTAGAAGTAGGCAGCCAAAGCACTCCAGCAGGCTCAGCTGGAGGTAAACGAATCCTTCCCCTCCCTTTCCTCAGGATGTGAGGGGCAGCCAGGATCCCCTGCTCTGTGGTGACAGGTGGAAGGTAAGCCAGGGAGGAGCTGTGACCTTCCTGCAGCAAATGTAGGTGAAACTGCGGAGACTGGACCCCAAGGTAAGTGAGCCAAGTTCAAAATATTTTTAGAAGCGTGGAGCGTGGGAGAAATTCAGCTTCAACATGTTTTGTTCTTACTCATGACACTTTCAAGGTCTTCAATACAGATCTTGAGCTACCATTCCAGGGGTTTGGCACTTTGCTTTTTTTCTGGTAGTATCTTCTTGCTGAATGGACTAGACATTGCTGTCATGTTTAGGAGAGGTCTGCAGGTCTCCATCCATTTTTGACCAGCTTCTCTTGCAGATCACAGAGGGTTGCTAGTTATAACGGGTCCCCAGAAATCTCCTTTGCTCTCCTGCAACATGCTTTCCCTCAAAAAGCCTCTACTTGTAGTCGAACCTGATTCAGCAGTCCTTCCTGCAGAGAGAAATGCAGACTTCTCCTGATACCAAGTTTGGAGCCAACCAGCCCAGGCTGCTGCTTGAAGCAGGAGCCGGCATCCAGAGCACAGCCAACACTAGCCAGTATCTACGGAGCATCATCCACCATCTTTTAGAAGTGGCAGGATGAGGCTCAGGCTTGTAATTAGCATGTGCTAATGACTAGTTATAATATTTAAATGACACTCTAGGTCAGAACTGCACGCCCATTCAAACTGATGAACTGTGCACTTTTTTTTTAAGTGGCACTAGTAATTGGGTGCATCATTTTTCTATTGCTGCTAGGCAGAGAATAAGGAAGCCATCTGTAACAACACACCAATGTTTGTAGCAATCCTGTTGAGAAGTAAAGGCAAGGACTGCTAATTTCCAAGTGTCCAGCAGGGAACCAGTACACATGCCTCCAGTCACTATCATCACAATTCTTAGTATCTAAGCATGTAATTATATGGTCATATTTTTAGAAGAGATCAGCATTTAAGGTAACTGTTGAAAACTCCTAGCAGCATGCAGAGATCTGTCTAAGCACCGACTGCCTAAACTGCAGAACACCTGAGTTTTAAAAATGCAGCTGCATGTAACCTTGCTGTAACGAAGAAAATATTAATACCTCATTTATGGGGTCTGCTCTTCCCTCTCAAAAATAAATTGTCCTGTAAAGTTATACCACTCTCTCTGAAGCAGACAAGTGCTCAGTTTAACATCAGAGCCTAAGAATGGATAGACTATGAAGACTTGCTAAAACTGATTTATTTCAACCCTCACAACTGGACTATTTACTTATTCTCTCTATTAATTAAAATCCTTACTCAGAATCATAGAATCATAGAACCATAGAATCATAGACTATCAGGTTGGAAGGAACCTCAGGGATCATCTGGTCCCACCTTTCTTGGCAAAAGGATGGTCTCGACAAGATGTCCCAGCACCCTGTCCAGCTGAATCTTAAAAGTGTCCAATGTTGGGGAACTTCTTTATAAAGAATAAATTAATAATCAAAGAATGATTCAAATATTAGTTCATATAGGTTTTTTTAAAAAAATCATATACATTTTACAAAGGGATATTATTATTCTTTTATCCTAATTTTAGACATGAAAACAAAGAACTGAAATGATTTGTGTTAAATGTCACACTGTAGGCAGTCACCAAAGCTTGCCATAGAATCAAAATCGCCTAGGTCTGTATCTCTGCAGCAGATATTGTAGCATTAGAAGTACGGTGGAGCAACATGCTCAGACTCCAAGGCAGATCTTTACATAAATCAGCTTCAGTGTAATATCAATGCAGGACAACCTAGACTGACGCCCAAGCTGGTAACTCCCCACGACATTGCGCTGTGCCACATGGACTTGCTTATTCAGGTTTTTGATAACTCACAAACCTCTGCAGCAGGTTCTGGGTTTTGGTGTAGATTTACCTCATCCTTATTAAAGCGTCCCATCCCATAGGGGTGTCTCTTTTGGGATCAGCTCTTTAGTGCAGGGATTTTCAGCTTATTCTAGTTTGTTATCTCTCTTGTACAAACTACTCATTTACATAAAGTCATTTGTGTCCAGTCTTTGCTCTTTTCCATCTTTCCCATGCTGAGGTGGCATTGTGGGGACACAAACATGCTATAATGACTTCTCTATTATAACCAATTTAGAAGGCTCGTTAAAAATGTCTGTGAATCCTAATTCACCCACTTACATAGGCATTCTGATGGTGAAGGTATTTCCCTTCTGGCAATTTTACTAAGTGACAGGAAGATACCAGCTCTGAGTTTCATTGCTTGTAAGTAGTCCTAGAACAAAGTACTTGCACATTATCCTCAATAGCCTCATGCTTATTTGACTCAGATTGGTTGCTCAGAGTCCCCTCATGGGTGGAAAGGTCAATAATGAGGCATGGCAAGAAAAAAGGATATTTTGACAAAACTGACAGTGTTTAAAGCCTGGAGCAGCATTCCCAGAAAATCTGCATCAGAGGATGTCCAACAGACTTTCAGGTAACAGCAGTGAATGCAAAGGGCAATAACTTAACTGTTGAGATTTACTGAGTGAAAACACAGTCACGTAACAATGAGAAAATGCAGCAAATTTTATAGAAATCTGCAGATGGAAGTGTTAAACCCTTTGCATATGGTTCTTGCTTTTCATGTCAATAGAAATATCAAAGCCATCAGGATTGGGCCAGAGACTCTCTGTTCAGTATCTCCGGACACACAGTCTTGGTATTAGCATTACAAAAAACGTCTCATGTTCCCAAAACCTAAATACATAATTTGTGAATGATATTATGTGTTTGCAGCTGGCAGTGAAGGGTGATATATTGTTAATGTCTTTCTGCAAATGTTAGATGAATAGCTATCAAAAGTCTATTGTCTATATTGGCATTCATGTGGCATAGTCTAAAAACACTTCAATCTCACTAAACTAGAGGTTTTACTATTTTTCACATCATTTGAATTTTTATTACATCAAAATAATAAAATGTATTATTAGGATCAATCTAAATCCACTGTATTTGCAATTTTAGGATTTTCTCCACAGATTTGCTATACTCTCCAGAATCTAAGCCTTCACTTCACAGAACTGAACTTTCTCTTGCCCTTCTGGTTGCAAAGGTATCTTGGCAACATTTAAATGCTGTACCTCTCCAATATATGGCTTAGTGCTGAGCAGAGAAGGATTGAATTCAAACTTGCAAGCCACATTCCATTTATAAAATGAGGTCTAACGAAAAAATGCTTATTTGGCTGCAGATAGGGTAACCATGCTAGCAATTATGTTTCAAACTCTTTATAGCATTTGTAGGGATTATTTAAAAGAAAATGAATAGAAAATGAATGTGATAGATGCATTATTTTCCAGTTGCAATGAATTTGAATAATATGTAATAATGTATATGAAAATAATTGCTGCTCTTAATCATAGGTTTTGCTTCAGTGCTATCTGCTTAAATGACCCTAAGTCATAGAGTGCTTTTTAGTGTCTCTTCCCATTTCTTAAAAATTGAATTGCTTTTGCTAAATGAGTGGTGGCTGTCTCTATTCCCTCCCCACAGACCACAGAGGATGAAAGTGGAAATATTATCTTGTTTCTATTTCAGAGCCATCAGCTAGCTTTAGAAATCTTCTTGACTATCTACCTAGGAAACACCCTCAATCAGAGAGGCTGTGCTGCACCTGTCTGGGTGTAAGAGCCAGGTTCCTATATGAGCACCTTGTAAATGGTGTCCCAGTCATGCAATTCAACCGGAATAGCTTGGGAGATGCAAGGGACCACCTCCCCAGGGTGAAAATTACCCTGTCACCTCACCAGCAGGGATCAGAGGTGCACAGTCAAGTATCCAGCACCACCGCAGGATCACCAGTCCCTAGCCACACGCTCACTGCTCCGTCATCATTAAAAGAGAGTACCTATGGTGCAAACAAGCTGAAATCTCTTTGATTCTTGGAGAAAGAAGTTTGCTGCCAGACTGCATGTACCTGAGTGATGATAAAATTTGGGGGACTCATCTGTGGGCTCTGCCTGTGGTTCTCAATCTGTCTGGGGGTCTCAACAGTGGGCATGAAGTCAGTGGCAGTGAGTGGAAACCCATCACAGCCCCCAGGCTTTTGGCATCCAGTCCCAAATCTCATCTGACTCCTGCAGGATTCAGTGCAAGCAGTAACAGCTGGAGAAAAAGGCGTTATCATCTACTTTGGCTAGTTACAGAAGCTGAGGTTTTGCAGGAGCTGAGCCTTTGCAAGGAGCTACACTTGGGGCCTTCAGCAAGACAGCCCCAAAAGGTCCATATAACGCCTGAAGGACTGGCAGACCCCATTCATCCATAGTGTTGGCTTCATCCCAGACTACTACTCTTGGCAGTAAAGTATGCTGTGTATTTTAATGGTGAGTTTCATTTGTTGAAAGGATTAAACATTTGTAAAATATTTGAAAAATCAAACCTTGATTCAAATAACCAGGATAAGATGGCAAAAGCACTGCATATATTCAATGGCATGGATGTCAAAAGGTATTTTAGCTCCACGAAGACTACAAACCCATACCTTACTGTTTTGCTTTGCGGAGGTTTCTAAGGACTCTTAAGTGAGTACAAGATGCCACTACAAAATTATACAAAGTGAATCACTAACCCACAGAGCTCACACGTTAGAGCGTAGGCGATATTAAACAAGCAAATAAACATGCAAAGAGTAAGAAGATAACTGATCAAAGACAGGAGAGTTCCATAAATCAATAATTACAGAGGTATCAATGTTCACAGCAGGCTGCCATTCCCGCCAACCCAGGCTTGTCATGATTCATTCCTGAGAAGCGGGGTCAATTTTACCCCATGTTTATCACTGATTTAGCATGAAGTACATATTAAAAGGTTTATGTATCATGTGCTCTGGCTTCAGTTAAGTGAGAGACATCAAGCAGCCTTCAGACCTACAAAGTACAGAAAAAAATATATAGAGATTCTCACTGGATATAGAGTGCAAACTATCCATTCTGAGTCTCAAGGAAAGCTATGCTATGATCAGCTGGGTTTTCTGAAGTTACGTTGCATGGGCCAAAATCTGAAAATTCATCAGAATACTGATATATCAAAGTACTTAGGTGGCTGGATAAATCAATAAGTCATTTACATTTTTAACATGTACTGCAGAATGTTGGGGCACACACGTGAACTGGGGGGAATCACACAGAACTCCTGTTTTCTGGGAAAAGCCGTGATAGCTTCCAGTTGCCTTTTCCTGACACAGGCTTTGCAGTGTGTGCTAATTCTGAGCAAATACGGTTTGAACAGGTTGGATGCTGTTCATTTCTTCTTTGTTTTACTGTATGACTCTGGGAAATAGCCAGGTGATAAATACGTTGACTAGTCATGGTTCTTGCCATCCGTACAGAGTTTATTTCATTTTTCCCTCTTTACTGATTAAATCCCACAAGCTTATCCACGTCAGTCAAGGCTTATATGAACTAGCGATCCAGTCAGCCCCAGGCTATGTAAAGCAGCCTTTTGGCCCTGTTTGACTTTGGTTGTATTGTGTTACCTGGGATATTGTCCAACCAAGAGAGAATTGCAGAGCTATTGAGAAGTGGCACATTGGCTCGTCCCACCACAGCAGCCTGCTTCCTGAGAAGCTAGCTGTTCTAGCCATGCTGAAAGTGAAATTTTAATATGGCCTTGGCAGCGCTCCATTGGCATGGCCCCAAATTTACACTAGTGTAACCAAGATCAGTGCCTGTGCCAGCGTCTGTATTATATTAAAGATAAATTGGACAAGATGTGGTCATATCTGAACTAAACTCAGCAAATCAAAAATGAACTTAACAAAATAAAATCAGATGGTCTGACTCATCCTCTTTTGAGAGATCCTGATAAAATACGGCTGTTCCAGAAGCGCTAATGTGATCTTAATAAAAGATGACACTGTGAAAAAGGCTGGAGCGGGGGGGGAAACTTGACAAAAAGAGTTGTTTTCACTGCAACTGGATCAGCCTCATAGATCCCATCCCATATAAATGGAAATAGATGAGAAACCTCAGCTTCCTTCATTGACATACACAGAATAAAATCACTGAATAGGCAGAACACCATGAGCATGCACAGTAGGTAGGTACCAGACTATAATTTCTTGTTCAAAATACCAAAATGCACCAGTTTAACTGAGAGAACGAGGACATGATATGAAACAGGCATGAGCTAAAGCACAGAACAGGAGGAATGACTGGAGCCTACCTCCTCCTACTTCCGAAAAAGCTGCCTAATCATTAGCCTGGGGAGTCATGCTTTCACTCGCCCTTTCTCCTTCTCTCAGTGAATTCAAACCTTTTTTCTGCACAGTGGTGCAGCTTCACGAAGAGTGGTAAAGCATTCCCAGAAAAAACTATAGTCTAATGACTAGAAGTGTGTTTGAATTCTTTCCAACAAGAATAGGAACTGAATGTGGGTTTCCTCCTTCCTAACCCCTAGGCTGATGCAAGACAGAAATGGTGGTGGCTGCTTTTCCAGAAGTGTTTTAAAAGAAAGTGAAGCCTTGAGA
Organism: Burhinus bistriatus; assembly: GCA_013397275.1. Taxonomy (NCBI): domain Eukaryota; kingdom Metazoa; phylum Chordata; class Aves; order Charadriiformes; family Burhinidae; genus Burhinus; species Burhinus bistriatus. Next base: position 597,779 of record VYXH01000541.1, on the reverse strand, counting down.
GAGTTTTACAAGGAACTTAGTCTAGCCAGGCTATGCTGGGCATGCTTCAAGAGCATCTCCAGAGCCCATCCCGTTGTTTGTTCATTACTGTGGAGGAAGGGGTCAGGCGGTAGTTAAGAGGGAGAGGATGCGAGCGTAACATTAGAGGGAGAATTCATTGTCTGTCTTCAGAACTACAGAAAGTACCTTTGGATGCCAGGTAAAGGGACAGTCACAGCTCTGTAGCCATATCCTGCAACAGCTTATTTAATTGCCAAGCCATTTGAATAGCAAAATTCCTTCATCTGTCTTATTTTATATACCGGTGTGTCTTCTGTACGGGCTGTGTCCTGACACTTGGGCCCACACCTTCCCTGTAGGACACAGCCTCTCCTGCTGCACACCTTGGCTCCCATGGACATCAAGCCCAAGAGCAGCAGCCAGAGTGAGACCACACCATACTTGAAACCTTTCCCCTGCATGGAGGCTGAAGGATGCACGAGACACACAGCAGAGGGGTGCACGATACACATGGGCTACAGGTGAGATCAGACGCAGCCAGAGAAGCCAAAGGATCAGTCTCACATGGTCTCATATGGGGAACCTACTTCTCCATTGGTAGTTACAGCCATGTCAGTAAAGCCAATGTCCTTTTAGAGCTTGAACCCAGGACGCTGAGTGTAAGAGTGTTCCCAGGTGAACTCTGACAGCTCTTTATCAGTAAAGTCAAGGAAAGAGAGACGATAACACAGCAAGGCATGAGAAGACCTTTGTAATGGGGTCATTAAGATCAACCTGAGAGTACATTCACAAATATCATGACAACATTGTGGATGCTAAGTGCTATCTAAAAAATGCACTCCTATCTAAGTGCTAGTATTAGACAAGGTGCATTCTTGTCAAATCTGTTTGGTCCAGTAATTGAAAAGGATCATTAAACATTTACTGAAAGTCAAACTGGAAACACATGGATGAATGGAGCCGTACTTGAATACCCCATAGCTGTCACTGATACCACAGATCAAGTGGCAGCATGTTACAGGTTTCCAGTAGAGGAGGGACAGCCTACACACACACGCGTGTGCGCGTGCACACAGAGCTAAGGAAGCTGACAGTGGAAGAGGACATTTTTGCACATGTGATCAACCTCCATGCTCTTGCCTTAGAGCGCTGGCCGTCAAGTTGTAGCAAAGCATCGACATTTGCACTTGCACTTCATTCATACAGACACACCTACAGATTTATTTTGCATGAATATTTGATATGACAACAGATTTGATATCAAGTGGGAAGAGTTTGAATTATTTAATTGTTTTCCTAGAGTATTTTATTTTTATTATTTAATGAGTGCTGACTTTGTGATCAGTGCTGGACATCCACGAAGCAAACCTTAACCCCAGTGCTCATGGACTGACCTAATGACCTCCTTCATGGCTTTGAGGAATCCCAGCCTCCAATAAATTCTGACCCTTTGCATGATGTTGTCCCAGCACAGTCTTCAGGATTAACCAGACCAGCACCAAACCTACATCTGTACATTGCGATGATCTCCTGGTAAAACAGGCCATGGATCAGTCTCAGACCCAGGATCAGTGGAAAATTCTGGATTCTCCCTTCTCCCCTCCTCTTATCAACCCCTTCGCTGCAGTCAACAGAACTTTTGTCAAGATTTGGTGTGGCACATTTAAGATGTGAAAACAACATAGAGGAAAAAATTAAAATGTTTGTGATCCATTATGCAGAAGGAGCATATTTTACATGAAAATATTATTTGAGTTTTCTATTCTAAAACTTGATTTTTTATTCAAGATTTAAGGTCTCCATGGATGTGGAAAAACATTTTGAGACTCTGATGCTTTGAAATGCTGAATTGCCTTGTATAAGATAAAATCAATATTTTGGAAAAAAAAAAGTAAAGTGGAAATTAATGTTCTTGTAATAGGTGAGTAGCTTTTACACAATTATTTCATGGTGATAGACTTGGTTTTGATGTAGCTTAATTAGCAGAATATAAATTATATATGTTTTTTTTAAAGATGTGCATATGTATATTACAAGATTTTTTTTTTATTTCATTGTGGAGCAAACCATTTGATGTGGCTCTGCAAAAAGCTCTAATACACATCAAAAAGCAATCAACAAACTCTTTGAGTACATCAAGCAGGATAATTTAGATGGTTTTTAATCATGATTATGAAAATATAATTAGGTGGTTTCATGTTGGTTGGTGAGTGCGTAGGGAAAAGTGATTCTCCAAACAGAAAAATATGGATAACATTACCCAGGAGCCATGAAACAACCACACACACATGCATACACAAACCAAACAAAAAAACTGCTGGCCTGCTTCTCTAGTAGATCAGCAGGTAACATGTTTAAATAGAATGTCATTTCCTTCAGGATGCCAGGAAGATTTTTATTTAACAGACAGATAACACAAAAGTAGCTTTGGAAAAATGCCCCTTTTTAATGTGCTAGAAATCATTAGTCTGCGATTTAATAAAATAAAATCCTCTTCAGAATTTAGGCAACTGGCAGAAGATGCACTTTGGGTCTAATCAAACGAGTTTTACTGAATGAAAGAAGAGGTATTGATGAGAGTGCTTTACCTCTGCCTGGGCCTCAAGTACTGGAGCAAATTCCATGTGTATGTGTGCGCAGTCTTCAGGTGAAGACTTCTCTAGATGCTTTTAACCGCCTTAAGTGCCCGGCTGTTCTTCGATCTCAAGGAAGGCCAACTAAAGACTCCTTACTTAAGAGTTGCCACATCGAAACGGTCTCATCTTTGCAGGTTCTGTTTCTATGAAGCCTCCCTATGCTTTCAGTCCTTTTTGATGTGCTGATCGTGATCTCTTCTGTTTCCAAATAACTGACTTTCTTAATAGTGCTTGATTAATCCCAAACACTTGCATGACAAACTCTTAAATATCTGAAGTGTTATTTTCGAGTCCTTTCCTTTTATACACTAACATTACATTTTTGGTTGTCTGTAAGCACTATGCAGATGTTCCCACTAAGCATAGATCCGTCTCCTGGCTGGGTGTAGGTAATCTGTAACCCCACAGTGTCCTCAGCGTATGCCTGCCTGTACGTAATCCTCACACAAATGCTCCTTTCTTGTGGTCTTCACTCATCTGTGTGGTTCCAACAAAACAAGGTTACCACTATCAGCTTGCCAATACATTAAAGAATTAGAGACACAGATTTTCACTTTTTGCTATAGTGAAAACTGCCTTTTTTTGTCCTTTCTTTTTCCCCTCTCCTCACTGGGTCCTATTTCATGGTAGGCTTTATCTCTTGCTCCGAGGGAGTGATTATCACTATAGTGATGGCTAGAGATATCTCAATAATCTCCCACCATCTCATGTGGACCCCTAACAAATACTCTTCTCTCTCCACTTCATACCAAAGCCTAGATCTGTTTTCAGTGACTTAGTGGAAATGCATTTCATACTGTTTTAGTGATAGAAGAACTACTTCAGATTCTTTGTAAGCATTTGGATCACTTTTTTTTTTTTGATAAACAGTTTTGATGGAAGTCCTATAGTCATATACATAGAGAGGGGAGGAGAAAAAAAATAGCAAGTTGGTAGAAGATGTGTGGAAGTGTTTTGAGGTTTTTTGTTAGCTAAACACAAATTACCAGTGTGTCCTGAGAGGCTCTTAGGAAAGAAAATAGTGCCTTCCAGTTGTTAAGTCTGAAATAAAAAATAATGCACCGATGTGCTGAAATGGCAATCACGAAACACAGGGTGGGTGAAAGTCAGAAGGTTTTTTAATGAACTTTTTTTAAGACTAACTGGAACAACAATTAAGTGCCCTTTAATTGAGTGGCAACAGAAACAATTGAAGTAACTGCCCAGAGCATGGCTTAGCTTGACAAGGCAAGAGCAGAAAGGGCAGGAGCGGAGAGCAGACCCAGCAGTTCTCCTGGGTACAGACTGTGAGTAAAACAGCTGGGGGGTTGTATGCTTGGAGGTGGATGTGTGAGGGAGTGAAAAACAATGAGAAAAGAGAAGATATTGGGAAAGCCACCTGCTAGAGTAATAAGCAATGGTGCATTGTCATGGAGTGAAATACATAAAATATAGTTCTTCTTGGCAGAGTGCTCACTAAAAAGAGACTTGCACTTCCAAGCAAGAAATTACCTTGCTTGCTCCTGCCTTGCTCTAATAGTACTTTGCGTGCATCCTCTGTAAATAAACAGGGCCATTCTAAAAGAAATCCTGCTTTCCTATCATCCTCTTCCCTTCCTAAAGCAACGAAGCCAGCAAGGCCCAGATTTTGGCTAAGTACTTGCACCATGGGGACAAAAATATTAGCTGGCATCAAATCCAGTGCTGCACAAATTAGATCTTCTTATCAAGAGTTAGAGAGATGAAGAACTATTGCTCTCTGCCTGGGAGGCTGGGGTCCATGCCTTCCCACGTGCTGTCACAGGCTGCATTGCCTCCTTCCCTTCGGGGAGATTGCTACAAACTCTGGCCTGATCCTGTTACTGCTGAAGCGAATGGGAGTTTTGCCATTGACTTCAAGGAAAGGAGAAGCAGGCCCTCTGCTAGCAAATCCAGTCTTTACAGTCCTTTCCAGATACTAAATAAAACTGTGCTTGGAAGTAATTTGGATGCCAGCAAGCTGGCCCAGTTTGCTGTGAAATTCAAAGATGCCCAACAATGTGATGTTTATTAGGATACAATTAAAGTATCTTCTTCACCGTGCAATGTGTAATTTCCTTCCCAATAAAAATATAAACTGGCCGTATGTGCAAACAATTTTAGCATTTCTGTTTTTATGCCACCTCACTGACAAGAAACTCCCAGCTGTTATAATTTGTCTCATCCTTCTCTCTCTTGTAGAACCAGCCTTTGTTCCTTTTTTGCAGTGCCAGGGACTTGCTGAGCTCCACCTGATGTGATTTGTCCAGGCATTAATAATGCATCTTCAAGATGCAAGATGCATGAATTCCTTTAGTAACAGATCCGCCGGCAGACTGCCGCACCGTATTGTGCCACTTTCCCAAGATGGGGGAGGCAAGAGGACCGCACAGGCATGCACGCACCCACGCAGATCATAGGGCTTGGGAGCGAGGGGTGTGCTGTTATTACGAAGGGGTCACTGCATCCTCACATTGAGGTCAGGCTGAGGAGAATGAATATTACAGGAGCCATTCCTCCAGCAGGAAGGTCCTTACCCGCCATCCAAGGAATCCCTGTGGGAAGACTTGAGGTGGCCACAGACTGACTCACTTCAGGAGATCCAGCAAGCGGGGCTCGAGCATTGCTCCACTGGCGAGTGCCCTGCCACTGTCCCTAAACATCGCAAAAACAAATTAACTTTGCCTTCAAGTGCTCCTTTTGGCCAGCACATCGGGGGCTCGGCACTGGGAAGCTGTACTTTATTTACTGCGTGTGGTGCAGAGGGGAGACTTCATGCTGGAGAAAAACCCCACCAGCCGGGTCACCCACTCCCAGGGACGGCCAAGGGCCCTTACGGCCGTCCTCCATACGATCTCCACTCAGTGATTTCCCCGTGCGTGGCTTAAAGTGGGCCGCCCGCCCCGCTGCCCCTCCGCCCAAAAAAAAAAAAAAAAAAAAGTCATATAAAAAGCTCGTTTAATCGATACGACCGCTCGCAGGGCCGCGCTCCCGCACCGCGGCTCGGCTCTGCCGGCGTCGCCATGGCAACGGCTCCCGGCTCTCGGCGTGAGGCCGCCCCGCGGCCCCCGGCCCCTCCGGGCCCCACCGGCGCAGCCCGGGCCCCGCCGGGCCGCCGAGGGCCGCGGCAGGGTGCAGGGTGCCGGTGATGCCATCGCGGCGGTGCGAGAGCCACGGTGGGAGGCACCGGCTGTACTTAACTTTCTTCATGGCACCACGTTTTTGTGGCCCCCGGGCCTGGCGGGTGCTTCAGTTGCTGATCTGCCAGGTTACAGACCCGAGGCCCAGCCCTGGCTCCTATAGCTCCCTTGCTTTATACATGTATATATACATACACACATTTCCAAATAACATTTTCAGTGATGTCTCTGAGCTTCCCGGCATGTAGCAAAGGTGGGACATCACCAGGGCCCCTGAGGCAGAAGACATCTTTTGGTGGTCGGTGAGAGGATCATAACGCAGCTTAGGGTTAATGCACTCAATACCGATAGCTGGCCCACGCCAGCATTTAAAAGCAATGCGCAGAATTTGCCGTTAAAAGTCACTGATGCCTGTGCAGGCAAGGCGGGCAGAGCTGTTTCGGCGTGGGCTGTGGTCAGCGGTTGATGGTCTCGGGTTGATGGTCTCGGGTTGTGTCTCCACCACACGCAAGCACCAGCGAACGTCTGGTGGGCTGTACTCAGTGTTACGCTTCCCCCTGTTCGACTGACTTTTGAATGCTTCAGGAAAAAATATGCAGCTTCTTTTTGCATTCATTTTGCATTTCTCAAATAGCATTGCAATATTCAGGGTTTTGGTTTTGGTTTGGTTTTTTTTTTTTTTTGAAAGCTCAGCCTTTCCCCATGCTGCCATTTGGGAAGAATAGAAAAAAATTATTGAGATGTCTCTGAGACTAGAGAGATGCCTACAGGTGGGTGAATAATTGGGGGAGGAAGAAAAGAAGCAAAAGCACAGTCTTTCTGGGGATCAGTTTTAAGGAAGACAAAAATTAAGTAAAAGCCTCCATATATTTAATTGGAGAATAGTTTCAGATGTTTTACCCACCCGGAACTTTATGGGATTCTTTTTTATTTCAGTGAGAATATTTCTGTTGCTTTCAATAGGACTTAGCGGGGTTTTTTGCATACACATATATAGGAGAAACTTTTGTTCATAAATTTATATTAAAAAAAGATGGTGAAACAAATAGTCCTGTGAATTTTGTTTCCAGCAAGCTTCCAAACTGTCTGCAGAAGTCATCCTGAAATCAGTTTATATTTTTGAAAACTATTCACCTAGAGACCGGAAACAATAGACTGGGACTCAAATGATCCTTCCCATACAAACTGAATAATGAGTTACAACTCACAAAAACTGATACGCCATCCAATCTGTAAGCAATACATAGGCTGAAATATATTCACATGAACAAGTCACAGAAGAATTTATACAGTAAATTAAATTAATAGAAATTAAAATGTGGTCGTTGATCAACCACAAGCAGGAAAGAGAGCTAAATTCAACAAATCAGCTCTTTGCAACTAATAGTTTTCCTAGGTCTCATGATAGATGTGGGTAAATGTTGACTTTCTAATTATGACAACAGAACTGAAGAGAGCGCCGAGAAATCAAAATTAACTAGTGCCTTTCCTGACTTAGTGTCAGAATCTGTTGACACAGGTCTAGAACATCACTGTGAAATGTCCCAAGTTCACAGACTGGACCTTTTTCAGTACACGGTGTATGAAAGTGTGCAAAATCTTGACTTTCTGTCTTAATATAAGGGAAAAAAGATATTCTTCAATATTAAAGTTTGACTGAGTCCTGGGCAACTGGAAAAGGGTTTCATACTGGGAGATGTCAGGCAATCTTTCTAGCTGTGTCACTTACTGTGTCTTCAAGAGAAAAATGCACTATGCTCCTGTGAGTGATTAGGTGGCCTTGCAGGTCCTCCAACCTGCCAAAGGAAGGGAAGCTTTCCACCAGGAGAGGCGAGGAGGCAGCCAAGATATTACCTGCGAGATCTGGCCTTGTATCGGACACAGTTCAGACTCAGAAATCATTGGAGGTGATATTACCACGCCCCAGCTTTTTGGTTTGAAGGCAATTTCTACACATGCCAAGGAGTGTTCCAGCAATCTGCACCACACTGGATCCACTGCAAGAAGTTTTGTGTAAGGAAATCTAGATATTTTAAGTGCAAAATACAATTTGAAAGTCCCTCCTGTTCAACATGTTTTTGTTGTTGCTCCGAGAGGCTGGGAAGGATACAACAGTTTTCCTTATGTTAATTCTGGCAATATTTCCTTTGAAAAACTTCTAGCATCAACATGCTGTGAAAAAAACCCTTTAAAACTGGGTGAAAGGATGATGGAAAGTGCCTTGTGGTGTTCCTGTGTCACATATAGGACTATTCAGGAATCAAGCTTTCTATTGTGTCAAGATTGAGATATTTTCTTCTGTCATATACTCAGATTTCAAAAATTTTGCACAAACTGCTAACCCGAGAACAACTCAATATGGTTAAAGCTGAAAATTTTAGTCTGATGTTTTTGTAAAAAATTCGTTTTGACTTCAGTTTTCACTAAACTTCAGTATCCCTAATTTACTGGCACTTCAATTAAGCAGAATGGTTTGACATTCTTGACACTTTCTTTCCAAAAACAGTTTCCATAATGATAATTCAATGAAATTCTTGCTTTGTGAACACTTTTGATTTTAACAGTTTCTGATTTTAGCATTTTTCAGAGCAGGGAGAAAATGTTTAACATTTCTTCTGAGTGCTGGTTGTGTACGTACAAATTAAAGCGCTGGGTTACACCTGGCAGACAGGACTCCCACAACTTAAGTAGCAGGAGACCTGGGGCCAGCCCCAATGAGTCCTTTCCGATCCACTCCAGGATGCTACCTAGAATCACCAAAATTGTCTCCCACTGTCTTCTGTGATCCTTGTATCACTGAGCAATGGTCTCGGCCATTCATTGCGACCTGTGAAATGTTTCTCAAACCCTTCTCATGCTAAACAAACCCCATGCTCTCTTACTGAAGAGGTGTGACTAAAAATCCTCAGCTGACACCACCATTTGCAAAATCTGTTCCTTGGGAGAGGTGACCGCAAGAGGAAGTACCAAAGGGACTCTTTGCACAGCAGTAGATGGGGGCAGCCCCACAGCAGCCCCACTGAAAACACAACAAGGCACTGACCTACACCAGCAGCTCCCTTCACCAGGGAGTTTGGAGTGGGCAATTTCAAGGCATCTGTGTGCTGTGTATGTCTCCTTCCTTTGCATACTTCTTGAAGAGTAAGACACAGCCGCAATTAAAACCAGGGATCTATAGTGCTGCTGTAGCAGCCTTGGTCTGTACGCTGTTGTTCAGGCGTAACCCCATGAAAGCCTAGACGTGAGGAGGCACAGCGCCTCGCCTCTGGATGTTGTGCTATTGATAGTCACAGGAACGACCGGGAGGGTAAGCAGTGATAAACTCAAAAAACATCAGGAGCTGGGCAGAACACCTGATTACAACAGCCTGCGCCGGGTCCCGGAGGTAGCAAAGCAGATGCACTCAGGCAAGGTGATACAGGTCACTGTTGCTGGGGAAGCGAGGGAAAGATAAGAAAGCGAGAAGAGAAGAGCAGCTCTGCCTTGTTGCCCAGGCCCGTCAGGCAGATAAACCACACACATGCACACAGTCGGGAGAGCCTGGCGGGCCCCAGTGGAGGTGGTCGCTCACCATCCCCGAGGCAATCTGTGCCATGGTGGAGGGTCCAACCGGTGAGGAAGCAGCTGGCCTTAGAAGGCAAAAAAACCCAGAGCCTGAGGCATCAGCAGTGGAAGAGATAGGGGAGAATCGGTTTGAGAGCTGTTTATTCAGTGACACCACCTCTGACCCTTCCCCCCAGCCAAAAATACAATCTATTTATGTAGGTATATTCGTATTTAGCAAGCTTGATATTTTATCATAAAAAGTTATGGAGCTTTAGTGTTTGTTTAACTGTTCTTGTCTATAAATATTAATAGGCAGACTGTCTTTTGTATATACACATTTCATAACAACAGAGTGCATCCCAGCTTTTTTAAGTCCTAGTCATCTATTTGCCTGGGGTGAATAATTTCTTTTGAGAGGTGAGAGCATTGAGGCTTTCTTAATATTTATGGAAAAACAGGGAGGTTTTGGGGCTTGCCGAGGTAAATGTTCAAGATTTCAAGAAACTCACAACATTTCAATATTCTAATGATCTCCTGAAGGTTTCTCACTTACAATTTTTTTTTCATTTATTATTTGGGTTTTACTTCATTATGTAGCCTGATGTGGTATAATGTGGAATTTACACCATTTGCTTTATACTATAGAATATCAAACTACAATATGTACAAAGGAAGTAATGGCAACAGCTTATGCTAACTATTCAGTACTTTTCCCAATTTCTGCTGTAAACTGTGTGAGTTTTTTAATCACTGAACTATTAGTTGGAAGGACAGTAGCGTTAATTCCCCCTTTGCTCCCCTTCCCTCTAATCTTCATCGCAGGTATCTACAGCAGCGTTCCACTTGGAGACTGAGAAAACCCTTCATTTGTGGATCTCAAAAGAGATTAGACTGAGACAGAAGCCAAACATTGCCAAGGATGATAAAGGTGTTTCTGGCCATACAGAGAAGCTGAATTTTAGAAATCCACTATAAGCTGCATTTTAATATCAACATCTCTAGCACCTCCAGAATTAGCAAGGAATTTTAGGATCACAGGTTCAGACTTGGGCAGCTGCAGGTAGACTCAGGCCAGTATTAGGTAGCTGGGCTTTTTTGTGTATTTAGGTACATTTTAAAGGGACACAGGATACAACTCTGCGACTTTGACCGTGAACTTGACTTAATAACTCCTCGAACTCTGGAAGACATTTGCTATTAGGCCAAAACTCATCATCTCTGCAGTCATGACAGTACCACTGCCATGCTTTGAACTGGTTCACTAGAATTAAGTCTCCGCTTAAAAGAAAAAAAGAGTTTTAGCTGGTTTTGCTGCGAAAGCCAATTTATTGCATAACTGAATCCTTGGCCCCTTCAATCCTTAAGTTGCTTGTGAAAAAGTTATTTGTTATCCCTGAAGTGATGTGGTGAGTGTGCCAGCAGCCTTTTCAGAAACCTCATCATTCAGCTATCTCTAGCCTCAGATCAGCAAGGCAGTCAAGCACGTGCTTACCTTTAGGTATGTACTTAGTCCCCTTAACTTGCTGCTCTCACAGCAGGTTAGAAAGGCTAAGCACATACTTAAAGTCAGGAATATACTTACCTTTACCCTTCTTTATTACAGCACTTGGAACCAGTGAAGAACCCCAACTGTAGCCAAATTCCTGTTTCTACTAATTCTGAAAACAAGCACAAATATTTGCTTAAAATATTAATATACTTGCTATAGCTTATCTTTGACATAATTACTTTAATTAAAGGAATTTTTAAAAACTAATGTAACGCCTACATGCCCTAGCAGTAACATGTGAGAATAATGGAATTTAGAGTGGCTGATTTATTAATCTTAAAACATGTACTTGGAATGAAACAGGTAAAATTGTAAATTGGGAAGCAATACATAGGAACATTGTGTTTTGTAATTTAGACTTGGATGAGTTGTATTTACACATATACAGGACAAACACTAGCTGATTATCACTGAACACTCATTTTTATATTCTGTAAAATACAAAAATAAATATAAAGCATGACATTTTACTGCTTCTTGGTAGAAATTTTTTTGGCTCTATTGACCTTTGATATGGACAGAATTTACATAGAAACCATTACCAAGATCTTTAATACTATATATACACTAATACTAATATTATTTTCTTCATAAATTTGCATATCTGACCCCAGTTGCCACTGCAGCTACTACCCTGTCCTTACACACATCGGACACATCATTCTCCAGTGTTTTCCCTCCTCCCCTCCCCAGAAAACTTCCTTCAACCTGTCTCCAGTGCCTTGCAGCCAGGTGAAGTCTTCATTGACCACTTCATAGCCAGCTCTGCCCCCCTTAACCTGTGAACAACTTCAGACATCACCTTTTTCTTGAAATCTTATTTTTCTTTGACTTCTCTGCCTCTTTCTGCCTGTCCTTCTGCCTCTATAATTTCTTTTTTGTTATGTCATAGTGCTTTGCAATCACTACCAACCGTGTTATCCAACACTGGCTCTCTGGTTACTTTTACTCCCTGCCAGCATCCCTCAGTCATCTGCTGGCTTGGTAAGTATATTGCAAACACATGGGAAGAACCATCTTTGTCTTCCACGTTGAATTTTTGGAAATATATGTTAATGTCTGGCTGCTGTGACACAGGAACTACCTGAAGCTAAGGGTATATTTTACTTGTTGATTTGTTTAAACAATTGGTAAAGGAATGGCAATGCGTTGTTTCATGTCATCTTTATGACACTACCTTATCTAATGTGATTACACAGCAAAATAAACAATGTCAAATCATGACTTCTTTGTAGGGAAGTCTGGTCTTTTAGACTACAAGTCTGGCATACTAGCCAAAAGCATACATAATTTAAAAGGCACTTTGAATACTGCCAGAAAAGTCGTGTGAAGTATGGGTGAGCTTGAAGGGAAGAAACTACACAGAGGTTAAGTTGCATGAGAAAATCTTTCTCCCAGCTACGATCCTATTAGAAAATAAAGGACTTTTTTTTTTCTCTTGTGCATATATGCATATCAGTGGTGTGGTACAGCTCACAGACTAGGAGACACCCCAAGCCGAGAATGTATTTGTTTGTGTTCCCACCTATTTGGAAAAGCACACAATTGGTTACTGAAATAAATATGATTATGCACTCTGAATAGCAATGCTATGAGGTTCAAAGTTAGTCAAGCAGACTGTATAGGTCATCTGTGTTTGATGTTAATGTGCTCACCCAAGCACCTTCACTCCTTACCACCACGCTCTGCTAGGTGAAGAACTAATAGACCAACAAGAGCTGCATAAGACACAAAGGCAAATGCACCTTTGCTTCAACCTTGAGTCAGCCTAGACATAATAACTGCATGGAGGAATTTATTTTGTCAATTACAGATTTCGGGTTTGGAGAACGTTTTGCTGTTGCTTATATCTGCCCTTGCCTGTGAGTTCTGAACTGGGGTTCATAAGGTCATTAACTCTAATAGCAATGGGAAAGCAGGAGAAAGAGACACGTCATAGCATGAAACAAAAATCCTAAGAGCAAGAATGATTTAACGTTTAAATCCAATCTCCTTTATATTATGTTAGGGAGTTTAAGATGTGCTTTTTTAATCTTATCTTCCAGGATTTTTTTTCAAGAGGAAAACTTCCCCATAAATTCACAAAACGTTCTGGCGCTTGGTATGGTTTTACACCCTGAGAATTTATTATTCATGAAATAGGTCTTTTGAAGTACCATTTCCAAGTATTGATGTTTTATCTTTAAACAGCGAACATGAGCACAGGCTTAAAGGCCCACTGACACTCACTCAGGAATAGCTCAACTGCTTACGTCTAGGCGAGGTCTTCCCCACACAGGGAACCTTTTGTAAATATTAGTTACTAGAATCACAACACTAATATATGTAGTTAATAATTATCGCAATGTGCCAAAACTGCACAGTTTGCTCCCTGATTACAATATTAAATTGCTATTGAGCTGTGGTATTTGCTTCAGGCAATACTACTGAGAAGCCTCCAAAGACTTTGGTTGGCCTCCCCGCACAAGCATGGGAAATTATGCCTGCACAGAAAGCAGAGGCAGTGCTGGGGTTTGCCAGAAAACAAACAAAACTCAAACAATAGAACAAAAGTTTTATCAGAGCTGAAGTGTCCTTTCACTTGGGAACTGTCATCTCGTGAAAAGAAAATACACACGCACACTTGATTAGAGCTTCTGTGGCAGACCGTTACCATGAGCTGGGTGATTCAAGCTGTTCATGGAGGGTACTGCGCAGCCAGCTCTGAAAGCTTTGTTTTAGTTCCTTTGATGGCATCTAGAAAGGAGCTAAGCCACTTCAGAAAAGTTCGGAGGTTCTGCCTGACATGTTTGTGCACCTCTATCAGTGGGTATTTTGTGCTGATACTTGTGCCTGTCACCCTGTGGACCAAATAGTTCTGGATGACAAAGGGGAGCCACCATTGCTGATACCATTGTTCATCTTGGTCATGCATTACAAATTCATGATGAGTCTAAACACAAACACTAATCCTCAAATTCAGGTCTTGATTCTTTATCTTTCTAAACCCATGAACCAAACTTCCCAATTTGAAGAGTCTTCATTTAACTGTAAAATTCAGAAATGGTTCAGGCTGTCTCCTTATATTTTGGGTGTTTGGGCTGGTATCAACATTCAGACAAACTCAGGGAAGGGTCTGAGAGGTACAGTAATGTCTGACCCCAGATCAGGTCCTAGATTAAGGTTTCTGCTCGAAGACAAGAGTTGGAAAACGCTTCTGCAATGTCAGCTAACTGCAGCTCCGTAATCTGGTAAGTAAATGTAACCCTTACTTGGTGGGAGAAAGTGGTGTGACAAATCTATCAGGAGCAAAGTTTCAGACTCAGGGTTTGTTCTTTGTTTGCCTGTGATTGAAGACAACTTCTCTGTGATTTTTCTAAAGTGAATGCATTTAACGTTTAGTGAAGTAGTGAAGACAGCATAGCCAGAAGAAGGATTGCAGTTATTAGGGTATCAGTAGGAGTAGTCCAGGAATGTGATTTGCAGGTACAGATTCCAATCCTTGCACTTACAAAAGGTTGTTGAAAGAGAGCATGCAGGCTTTTGACTCTTTCTATAAAGCAAAGCCAGCTGTTTGCACTTGGAAAGTGCAGGTGCAAGTTTATGTACTTGAGTTTAGCAGGCCCAGGCTGAAACAATATCCCTTATGAGATCATATGGTATTGTCCAGCTTCTGCATCATTAAGGCATGCTATTCATGTAGGTTCTGGGAGTTACTCTTGAAATCACTCTGCTGGGTTTTCTAACTCAGGTTTTTTTGTGAGCTTTATGGTCTCTTTAACAGAGCTATGTGAATTACACCAGGCAAGGCTTCCATCATCCTTCAGAAAACTTATGTTAAATTGAAATAGTAATAATACTATAACCCCTAGAAGGGGAAAAAAAGAAGAAGGGACACATATTTGCTGGCTGCTCACCTGAAACTGTGCATAGGTACCTCAGCTGAATTCAGTATTTCATTTCCACATTTGCAGCTTACCTCAGATGCTTCCTCAGAGAAGATACTAGTGCTAACTTGTCCTTTTTATTTATGCACTTGCTGAACTGCAGAATGTGTGTTTCAGGTCTCAGCTGTCAGCCTTATACCATGGGCCTCTTGTCCAGAATGAAATGTCATTCTTAAATTAAATCACAAAGGTGTTAAAAAGAAAAAGAAAAGGAAAAATTTGTCTCCAGACTGTTTTCAGGGTTCTTCTGAAACCCAGATCATAAAATCAAATAGAAAGAAACTGTTGTGCCATTAAATCTATCCTACTGTCAGCTCCTGCTTGTTTCCTAGCGCCTATTTTATGTGACGTTGTAGTGCCCGATTTTAAATGTCCCAAGCAAAAATATTATCTGTGGGTTCTTTTTGTTCATGCACCAAACTCAGATTAAGGTAGCTAGATACTGCTTTTTCTGCTGATTTTTTTCTGCCAGGCACTGCTGAGATATGTTATATCCTGTCAACAACCTCTCTTCAAGAATAACCCGAGAAAGCAGGTAAGCTATTACACAAGTAACCAAGGGTCTGCTCTCTTTTTTCCAGTTTCTTCTTCTACGACAGCTAACACAGAAAAAGATCAAGGCTTGTTGTAGAAAACAAAAAGCAAAGAACTTATATATGTTACATTGGCAGGTACGATCAATTATTTATGCAGTACCATTGGTAGAGCAGCAGACAGGTCAGGTTTCTGATTATGCTGTCTGTGGGCATTTTGCTGATGTATGTCAGCTCCATTCTTGGTCAAATATTATGGTCCCATCCTGCTGCCAAGTGTGTCTGTCTTTTATTTGTGAATAACCGCTAAAAGAAAAGGGATAGATATGGCAGGAAAAATGGCATCTCAAGCAGCGTATATGCATTTTGTTAATTGTGGATTGTGCAATAATTTTGATCTGATCTTTCAGCCTTGATTCTGGAAAAAAATTGAATTGGATTTGAAACTATAACACAAGAGCTGGAATAACTGTATTTAGTGTGTATTATTCCCAAGGCAAAACTAGAAATCTAGAATACTTAAAAAGGCTAAAATTAAGAGAAAGAGACAAGCTGGGGTTGGTGTTATTTTGAAGCTTATAAGAAAGTTGTTGGTATATATTTTTTTCTAACTCTTCTTCTTCTCCTCACCTTTTTTAATATATCTCCCTCTCCCACTGACTTCTGGCCAGATTCAGAGGAGAATCTCTCATCTGTACCCTTAAAACTCAGGCCCTGTATTTCACAATCAACCCGTTATCACTGCAAGCCTGGGCTGAGATGGGCTGTGACTTCCCTATCTGCTCCTCCTAGCAAAGATTTGCCATCAGTGCTGACAAGGCAGCAGCAGCCTTGCCGGCTGCAAGGAACATCTCTCCTCGCTGACAGAATATCCCGTCAGCCAGTATTAGCCTGGAGAGCGTGTCTCTCCCAAAAAGCCCTACGTCGTCACCACGAGTCACAGTGTGAAAGCCCTACCATCAGGGCAACAGTCAAAATTTATTCTCAGGCTGGCCTCACATGTTAACTTATCACCAAACTAAACTCTTTGCTGAAAGGCTGGAGCTTGTATTCACAGAGGGTGAAAATTGGTTCCACTGGGAAAGCTTCAAAGTCATTTCAGCCATTAAACTGTGGCTGGATGTATCATAAGTACAGGAGAGGTCGAGGCACTGCCTGTGAACCACAGGGACTTGGTAAAGAAGTTCCTGCTGAAATTGGCAGCGCGATTGTGTATTCTGTTTCAGTCCGGCTCTGCAGCAGGAGCGAGTCGCGTTTGTACATGAGACTCATTATGCTTCCCCTGTTTAACATACCAATTACTTTCTGTATTTACCATGTTTAGAGTGACTTCATGTCAAAAATTAATAACGCTAAAATAAAGAGCCGCGCTGATGTATGCTAAAAGGGAAGCACGGCAGACTAATAGAATGTGTAATGGAAACGGAAGGTGGATTTGGAGCTGTGGGGATCAAATCCAGATGAATTTCATGGCGTTCTGGGGGAGAGGGCCTGTGTGCTCTTTAAGGCACACTTCAGACTGCAGTAAGTGTATCTTGAGAGGTTGCCGTGCCTAAGTAATTTCACCCTGTAAGCAGTGTAAACACGTAGCGGTGCCAGTCAGTCCCTCCAAGAGCTTCGCACCTCCAAATTTCTCGTCTGTCTCTCTATATCGAACAGAAGTGTTTGGGGAGCAAGTGATTAAGTTTAGAGGATAAGATGACAGGGAACCATCTTTGTCTTTTTTAACTGACCTTTGTACAAGCTCGAGGAAGTGAGGAAACCTTGCTTCATCCCTGCTGGTCCTTGGCAAACCCCTGTAATAGCAGCAGATCTCTGATCTTCCTTTTCAAAACTCAGGAGTCCACAAAGGGTTTTACCCTGATTCCCCAGAGTCTGACAACTCCAGTGCATTAACCCTTTCTTACAAGTTTTGAATTCAGCATCTTTCTGGTACTAACTAGGACTCAAAACACTGTCAAAGTCTCTAGCAGGCAGCATGCCATCACACACCAAGGAGTTCTTCCTTACTCTCGTTGATCGCCATAGACAACAGACTGGACAACCTCCTAATGGGAAATAATGTTAAAAGGACCATATTGATTAGTGGCGTTGGAACAGTTGTCATTAATGGAGGTCATAAAAATAGTTATAAATATTATAAACAAAACAGGTGGAAATTTTATGTTTTCATTAAAAGAAAGCCTCTGTATTTTAAGACCTCAACCAGCAACTAGTATACAGGCATGCACTGTTATTTGCTGTCTCCAGTTTCAGCGGGGCACTTTCTCCAGGTTTTCATGGGAAAGACACTAGTTTCTGCATCAGTTTGCGCATAATTGTTGTTGATTTCTTTGTGGGGAACTGTGTGAGGGAGAATGGGGAGAATCTCTGCATCTGCCTACTAGCTCCAGCAGCAATGGATGGTGTTTTAACATTTTCCTGGTTTTCTTGCTTTGGAAAGCTAATCCATACCTAGACAGACAAGTTGTTTTTACAATAAAAACACACTCAGTGCTGAGAGTTTGCCTTGCATGTTTGCCCTCTTGTAAAAGATGACCTCCACTAAGAAATCTGTATTCGGTAGTCCATTTGGTAACATCTTAAGGGACGCTTCATGTGAATAGACTTTCTCAGAGCCAAATCCTGAGCACTTTGCTTACTTCTTTTCCATTTAAAATCCCATTTGCTTTAGTGGAAGTTTGCTTTTCGTGAATTTCCGCTCTTTACCTGTCATTTTTTGTCCACTGCAAACTCAACCAGAAGCAAGATTCATTCCTTCCAATGTGTCACTCGCAGTTCATGAAATCTCTGCCAGTGAAAATATGCAAGAATTATTGCTGTGCAAATATTATTGGCCTCTACACAAGGAGAAATTCCACTCATGCCAACGCTAAAGGTGAAAAAGGGAGAAATCCAGGAACACTTGTTAACAATCAGTGTGTGCACTGACTGGCCTGGTATCTGATGAGTACAGAGTTTTATTAATAATAAAATAAAGAGGAACCAGCTCACTTGTCCTGAAGAGGGTTGGTTTTGCAGGGCTAAAAACCATAAACTTTTTAGTTTTGAACGCAAGCAGCAATGTTTCTCAATACACAACAAGAACAGATCTGCTGAGTAAGAAGATACCATTTTTATAACATTGCTTTCAGAACAAGACATACATAAATCTTTTACTTTTAAACAAGCTCAGTGTTATTCTTCCAACAGAAAGGTCAAAAATACATGGTACAAAATCTAAATCACTCTGTTTCATTCTGCTTTCACTGAATGTAGGGCTATTTGCCTTTCATTGACTGTGTGAAAGATAATACAAGTGTATGAGTATCTCAGGTTTAAATATCCTCCAGAAGGTCTCCTTCTCAAGGTACGGCGAATGCTGGGGTATGGCTACTAGCAAACAGAGGCTGAAGTCATCATTACTGCAGGTAGGAAGCACAAAAATGAACACCAATTTCCCGTACAGCTGCTGTGCCCAGCCGTGGAAGATACTCTGTGTGCTGACCTCCACCACCAGGAATTAGAATATTAAACCCAACAGCTTGAATATCTGTTTGTTTTTGCAATTAAAGTACTCTTATTTTTCTCAAGTGCTTTCTATGCTCAAAACACATCAAAACACATGGCACGGAAGGGGACCCAGCAGTGCCAGCACTAGCTGTGTAGGTGAAAGAAGCGGCCAGTCTGTGGTGTTGAATTTCTGCTTGGTGACAACCCAGGGCTATTGGACACTTGCAATGAGGTGCTCTGAGGTCTCTGCTTGCTCCGTGATACAGGCCCTGATGTCAGTCACTCAAGGGTTTACCTGAAAGGGATTATCTAGAGTCGGTCAGCAATTTCTTGATGTTACAGGCCAGTTGTCAAAACAAACTTTCTGATGAGAGGCCTTCAAGGAGGATCTTCCTCATGTCATGGTGAAAAATAGTCCATCCACTGACAGCATTTGCTTGGGCTAGAAGACACCTTTCCTCCACTATTCTAATCAGACTAAGGACTTCACCTTCACCCAAGGTGAATGTTTTATTTCATCATGATCTAGAGCAGATCCAGTTTAGGAAACATCACATATTTTTATAGGATTGGAACAGCCATTTCTCTACATTCCCAGAGTTTCTACTCCCTAAGACATGCACTAAAAACCATCAACACCAGAAATTATGCTACAAGACCTAGCTTCTTGCTGTAATTACACGATTCAGTTAATAGCAGTAATTTGTAACTGCTCAACGTTATGAATAACTCAATAATTTCAGGGCAGTTCATTGCCTGGACCTGGAGGAACCTCCTTCTTTGAATCCTAATAGGTATTTTAAAGTAATCTTATCACTTGCCAGTGGCTTAGCAAAAATTATACATCACAGAATGGAAGAGTAGAGAGTTCAGAGATTCACATAAGAATAGCAAAGATGTGACTGTATTTGGATTCCAGAAAAAATAAAAATCTCACACCAAAGGTCTGGTAAATAACTCAGGGACAAATAACATTCTACTGATCAAAAGCATACTATAATTTACATGGGTCACATCAGGAATATTCAGCTGACTTCATGCAACTGAAGGTAATCAAGGAGTCTGAATCTGGAATCTGTCTCCAGCAAGTAATGCGCACCTTCCTATGTGATAATTGTACAACTCGAGGCCATCTACGAAATACAAACAGAATAATTAATATCTCCCTCATAACATAAAATGGTGGGATGGACTAATGTTGTTTGATCTCCATGAGTCTTCTCCTTGTAATAAGCTCTTATTTTGTATTGCATTATGCATAGTATATTCACTCACGTCTCACTGTTGCACTGTTTTCTACCAAGACAATGAAAATATGGGCCCCCTTTTACATGAACCCACACCACATATTGCCAGAAGTAGCTTACATCTAACCTGAGGCCAATAGCTGCTGGGAAGTAATTAGTTGTAGTGCTGCTATAATCCCTTAGTAAATGTAAGCGCAACTCCTATTTGTGCTGAAGGTGAAATGTTTGTGGTAACAAATGCCCTTTTCTCTGAATAAAAATGTATTTACTTTTAATCAATCAGGGACTCATTATCAGTCTTGTCTTCATCTCCCTAAACCTTGGCCTTTTGTGTATGATTTCAGTGATGGAGGAGAGAGTCTGCAGGTTATTAAGAGAATGTTGCAAAATAACTCTAATACCCTGAATCAGTGAGGGATAGACGGTCAGAAATTACGAGGCAGTCCTATTATCTCCTGGCACCTCCAGGCTCTCACCAGACCCTCGCAGTCCTCAAAACAAAAGGAGGAGGACATTGTTGCCGCTACTATTTAATGAGCGGGTACGTTCACATGTTGCATGACATGTGTACACGTGCACATCACACGTGTGAAGAGCGGCCGCCAAAGGGGGAGAGGGATCCTAGGGCTTTGCTGCTGAGGACTATAACCTGTGGACTTTGGAAGGTAACATGGGGAAGCGGCTGCCTTGATTTGGTAAGCGGAGCTGGCTGAGGAGCTGGGGGGTGGCTGGGTGAGTTCTGTGGAGCTGAGGAGAGCCGGAGCTGTGCAATGCAGGGGCCTGGGCTGCCCGAGGGGGCTGCACAATGCCTGCTGGGCTGCATGTCTCCACAGTGCTGAGTCCACAACACCTCACAACCGTGCAGGGGGACAGGCAGCTGCTGGCTGGCTTCTCCCTCCAGGCATCCCAAATGCACCTCTCCCCAAGAGTGCTGCCAAGACAAGGGGTGCAGCCAAGCAGAAGTTTTCTGGCCACAAACAGCCCTTGAAGACCCTCTAGATGGCTGCAGCCCTTTTCCCTCCACCCTGCTTTGCAGAGACAAAGCATCCAGCGTGGGGTTGAAGGTCTGAGCTATAAAGTTTTGCTGCTTTTAAAGGCTGAGGAAGGAAACTCTGGGAATCGGTTACCATGAACTAGGGCAGTTGCTTTATTTATTTTCAGTTTCCCCAATGCACTTCTCTTGGCCAACCCTGGAAATAGAAGTTACAAATCTCAGCTATTACAGTAAGTAACTTCCCAGCAGGGGCCCTGCTGTATGATCAGGCAAACAGTCTTTCCAACAGGCTTTTCCAGGACATGGATGAGGATGGAGGAGGATCCTCTGCCGGGAAGAGCATGAGCAATGCTCCACCGCACTCACCTTCTTGGTCTTCATGTTTGGCCCCAGAAAAGTACTTGCTCCAACAGGCATGTCATCAGGGATGCAAGAGTATTGTGGGAAGCGAGAGGAAAATTGTCATGGCAATCTACTAGGAGAAAATAGAAGGATTTTCTGACTTTGCAGCTTCTTCAGACAACTATAGGATAGCCCGTTCTCCTGCATGGTTAGTTTGCCAAGTCATTTCTCCCTCCTTGTTCTTTGTTGTCCTACTCACAGCATGCAGGGAAGCGACTGATGTTGCTGGATGTAAGAAAGTGGTACTGACTTCAGGTACGGCTGCAGTACCTGGAGTTACTTTGGCAATTTGTTTTTAATTTTTTTATTTGTTTAGATTTCAACATTGAATGTGAAACATTAAGGCCAATGAGAATGGGGAGAATCTTAATAGCAAGCTCATTTTAGAGAGGAAAAACTCAGAATCAGTGTCTCTTCCCTATGGAGGTAATCTGTTATCCCTCAATATACAGGCAAGGCTCCCATAGACAAATGAAATGGCAGCTCACAGCATCTGTTTGCTATGGAAGGAGCACAGACTTCTGGTAAAAAGTACGTGTGTTGCAGGAGGAAATTTTGATTCTGAACATGTGCGGTTAGCTTTTGATACAAAACTCCACCGCTACAACCTGTGATCTGGACTCCATTATTACCTGCTTTAAAGATCTCTTTCTATAACATCAGCAATGCTGAATCAAGCCAGCATATTTGACTTACAAGAACAGCTTTAGCAAAGGATAAATTGTGACAAAAATTGTCTCCTTCCTTGTTCCTTTGTACAGTGCAGATCAAGTGATACGCTCTCAGCAGTAATGCAGCCTGATCATTACTGAGCACTCTCCCTGGCATGCCTATGAGCAAACTTTCTATTGTTTCAATTAGATGATCTTGGGCATTCAGGGAATTTAATACTGATGGAGCTCAGCTCCTAAAATCCTAGAAATTAGAGCCTGAGAGAACCCAGGGAATCATCTTGTCCATCCCCTGACAATGCAGATTATTTTCTACTGTATTTTTACTGTGGTTTTTTCCAGTCTATTTTTAATGATTCTAGCAACGGGGGTTCCATCACTTTTCCTGGGGGACTATTCCCCATTCTAATAGATCTCACTGTTAGGAAAATTTTCCTGATATTCAGTCTAAATTTTCCTTTGCTCAATTTCATCCCATTACTCCTAGATATGCCCAGTAGAGGTGGGTGAAAACTGAAAGTGAGTAGGCAAACCTGACACATTATGTGTGCTCAGAGCCAATTTACAGCAGCGGGTAAAGTGATAGAGTCAATTTGCAGCATTCTGTAAGTGACAGAGAGGGTCTTAGGGCATGCACTCTCTGAAAATGGTTCTGAATCTTGATGAAAACCCCAAAGCATAGAAAAATATCCAGAAGCTGTAATGACTTTATATTTTCTGCAACACTCAGGCTGAACACAACAAGAATCCTCTATGAAGAGATAACAGGTAGGGCACCTTGTTTATGCTATGGCTGCCAATAAAACTTAAATTTATACAGGCATCTGAGCAGCGTACTTCCCATTGCACCAAACACTGCAAATTGTCATTTACTTTTACATGCTAGACAGAATTAAAATCCAGCTTATATTCCTTGAGCTATTACCCACTAGATAATGAAACCCATAGCTGAAAATTGCATTTATATTGTAAATGTTCTTGTGTAAGTAACTTTATACCGACACAATTTTCTTATGTCTTGCTAATAAACTTTCTAACAAAAGAAATTCACTAAATCCCCTCTGCATTCACATGCATTGCTCTTTTTTCTTTTCTCTCTTTTTCACTTTCCATCCTTTTGTGCACTATTATGGGGCATGCCTCTGTTTTCTTTCTTACTGCTAATTCATTTCCAAACAGGCAGCCAATCCTGCCACCACTTTGCTGCCCACATCACTGAACCTTTCAGGCCATTTACCCACTTTCTTTTCTCATGCTGTACAAAGATCATATTTCTCATCCTTCTCTTCAATAACATATAACTCTTTATTCTTGGACACAGATGTACCATTTCTACCCCATCATCTTATATTGCCAAAAAATTGCTTTGCATCCTACTCCTTTTTTATATCCTTTCTTATACTCACCTCTACCCCACCACCTTTTACTGATGCTCCCCCCATTCCTATTTGCATCAGCCTTCAGCCAGCGTTTGTATCTGATCGAAACTGCAACGTTCTCAGGTATGGATAGTGCCTTCCTTTATATCGGTTATGGAAGATGACAGAAAGCTAGTGAAGTAATCCAAAGGGGAGAGGGATATGGCCCCTGCAACAGGAAACAAAGGTGGTTTTCACAGTCTCTTGAACAGCAATCCAGCCTCCCTCGAAATTGTAAAAAGTTTAGCAGACAAGAGAATAGTAAACCTCTATGTTAATCTTATGGTGATATGAGGATCTCCACAAGAATGTGGCCAGAGTTGTATCCAGATGCATAGCTAGTGGCTGAACCTGGTGAATCAGACAGAGTATGAAAACGGTCTACTCATGACAAAGCAAGTACATCTGGAAGAAACACAGATCACAGGCACTGGAATTGCTGGCTAAGCCACAGTGTGTGTACTACAAATTCTGCCCTTGGGGAGGGATTCAGAAACTGGGACAGGCAAGGAAAAGAGGGGTTTGTGAGAAATTGCAAGGGAATGCTGGTACTTACAAAGATCCACAGTATGATGAGAGTAAGGAGCAAAAACTGTTTCTGAGGCTGGTGGGAAGTGGAGAGGACAGTGCAGCCCACAGGGCATGGAAAGAAGTGTGGCATTAGGAGAAAGTTCAGGTTGGGTGTACTGGGAGTACTGGGACTGCATGTGTCCCTGGTGGTGCTATGAATATCTAAGGCTGGACTTCAGAAGGGTAAGAGGGAAAGTCATCTTTCCAGGTATTTGGTGCAGCCTCAGAAACGTGCTGTTCAGAGATCACTGTGTGCAATCCTATGGCTTTGGTCAAGAGGGAGATCACTAGACAGGATTACAACTGTTTCTTCTGGCCTTGGAATTTGTTAATCCCAGTGACCTCTCCTATTTTATTCGTTCCTTCTTTTTGCAGTAAGTCCAAATACTGCTCCAGATGTCACTTTTTTCTCACCTGCGTTTAATCACATAAACCATCTTAACTCCAACCTGGACCATTTCACAGTCTTTTAGTCTTTTTGTTAGTTGAAACTCAAGACATGTTTTGAGAAAAATGAAAAATCTCAACATCATTGAGGATTCATTAAATTAAGGTGGTGTCTCTTCCTGTAGCAAACTGCCATAGCTGAGGCCAGCAGATGCATCCAAATTGGAATTATGTCAGTGGCTGAACCAGCGATCATCTCCTGTAGAGGACTTCTGCTCTGAGAAGTCATTTCTCACCACAGTCGTCTAAAGTCCTCCGCATGCCCTACCAGTACTGCCCTTTTGGTTTTCCTCTCCCAAAGGTGAGGAATTTAGCAACACTTATAATTAGCAGTGCTCTTCATCTGCAGCTGTCATTGTACAGGACAGGCACCAATCCTTAACTGTATTTAGCAACCAGAAGACAGTGGTGTATCAACTTCAGCTGCCTTCGTTGTTACTTAGGGGAACATGCACAATCTCATCTTTGCACTCCTTTCACCCTGTTTCCCTCACTGATCCCATATTGCTCTGGCGTTGCTGCTCACAGTGCTCCCTGTGACCTCTTCTTCCACTCTGCTCTCCGTCTTCTTTCATGCCATTTGAGCTAGCTTTTCCCATCTCCTTCCTCCGTGTCCTGCCTTAAAACCCATGGGAGCACTATCCTGATCTGCTCACCATTTGTGTTCCCAAGCCTTCTTTCTTCTCAACATTGATTGTAATTTGTTTTGATCTGTTAACTCATAAGCTCTTTTGGCCAACAATCTTGACTCCTTGATTCTTCCACCAGTTGTCACGTATCTTGCTGGCTAGCTGATGAAACAGTGTATCTATGTAGTGATAGGTACTGAGCTTAAATCTAATTGCTGTCCTTCACTTAAGGCATCTATAAGAGGTTAGTGCATGTCTCCATCTAAATATAGGACATATAAAGGCATGGGAGTGTTAACTCAGTAGAGAGCAAGTATTTGTTGAAGTAGAGCTATGCAGAAGAAACAGAGTACAAGGAGAAAGAAGATGCAGTAATCTGAACAGCTCTAATGCAGAGTCCTCTCAGCATTGCTGTTGCTCTGTCTTCGGGAAAAAGCCTCTCCTCCGGCTGCTATTGTATGCAGGGGCCCAAAATAGGCTAACATTTGGAGTGCATCTTAAAACAGTCATGAAAAGCTTCACCTCTAACCCCATCACACAGTTGCCTACTCTATCCTATTTAGACCTTTTTTGGTGGCCGCTGGTTTCAGAGCATTTCCCTTTTGTCCTGCCTTAGCTCTTTGGCTTGGCATACCTACCTCTGTCTGTGACTAGAGCAAGTGTCTCCTTACGGTGTTTCTGCCTTCGGTGTGCAGGTCTGCGACCTTCCCACAGGCCCCAAGGAAGGCTAATAGGGTGATTTTTTTGGACAGGTTTCTAGCAGAAAGAGCTGTGGGCAAGAAATCTGTGCATGATTAACACTTCCCCTAAGAAAGCAGAACTTCATACATTATTATAAATTAACAGAATTGTATCAGAAGTATATCTCCCCCACCAATTTCTCCTTCTAATTGGAATAACCTGATCAGGTCACAAGATAAAAGCCCGGTGTCAACATTGGGATCCCATTCAAACAGAGAAATTATGAGCTGGTATTCTTCTTGAACCAATAACAAATCTGCTTTCAGAAAACAAAACTAGCCAAAAGGAATTAAAGCAAGACCAGAAGGCGCTAAAACAAGAGTTGGAAACTTTACAAAAGGAATTACAGCAGCATCTGGAGGTTTCCCAGAAATGGCTGAAGTGATTTGCAGGCAGGGGTGAACTCTCTGTTGGAGTAATGACTACAAAATGTCCTAACAGACTGAGAAGGCCAGCTGCAAAACTTTCAGTCTGAACTGGTAAGCCCAAAAAGGCAAATGGCAACGATGCTGCCATAGATGCTTCAAGGCGGGGAGATGCCAGCTGGGAACCCACTAGCAGGGATGAAGAGGAACAAGGACTCACTGGCTAAATTTCAGCTCCAGGAAGAAATATCTGGTCACAGACCCATCATGGTAGCCAGCCATCTGCACATTCAGTTGGGCCAATTGGAGAACTTAGGCAAAAACATTTACTGCAGTTCATCTACTTGGTTGGCAAAGTCACAGAGTCCTGTGGGAGAGGCTGAAGTTCGTAGTTCAGATAATGCAAATACCTAACATCTTTTAGGGAAAACTCCGTTTGATATTTACTTTGCTAAATGACATCACAGCAGAATGAAAGCTGGTGAAGAGGAAGGAGTTCTAGCAGCAAGCCTGAATAGCCATGCCTGGAGAGTGCCATGGCTCTGATTTCCCCAAAAGAGGCTTCATCCAAACCTTTGCCTCTTGATCAGAGCCATCCACAGATCTGAGTCAATCCAGGTACAAGTAAAAGCCAGAAGAAAAAGAAAAAGTAAAGAGAAAATCCTAGCTGAACAGTAAGAGAAGCTGCAGAAACTTGTGTTTCTGGCATATGCAGATGTCATTGAGGGCTTTCAGGATAAGCTGGCAAGGGACCAATTCACGCTAAGGTCAGTGAATGGCCACCAAAGACACTCCAAAGGGTCTCTGGAGTTTACCATGGAAATTGTGATTCTCCCCTTGCAGCTGTGGACCAAAGGAGAAAGCAGTTTCTGGTGAAAGGGATGAAGAGAGTCTCTACAAATTCTCTAAGTGCAGTTCTGTATCAGGGAAAGAGGATACAAATCTGCCTCACGATGTTATTGAAAAATAATAAAAATGAAAAATTTGGCCCAGTAGAATGAAATTGAGAATAATGTGAACTTCATTTGAAAACTGGCTCTGTGAAAAGAAGGATTATTATGAACATAAGGCTGCCCTGGGCAGACCATCATTACTTCCTAGAGAACTTCTCTTTCAGCTCAGGAAATGGAAGGACATAAAACTGAAGAAGCAAAACTCAGGGACATGTAAAAGGACCAGCGCGCCATTTTTATTTCAAGCTGGACAGCTAACAACAATAATGGGAATTTTGGCGATTGAATGTGTAATAGAATCAGTGAAATGTGAAGGAATTGTAGACGTCGTCTCAAACCTTACATTTATTAGACTAGACAAGCCAAAAAGACTAGGGATTTGGGAGATCCAAAACGGAACCTCCTAATTGATTTCAAATGGAGAAAATGTCTGGGGAAAGTGAACACATCCAAAAACTGGAAAAATAGATTTTGAAACCAGGACCTCTGTAATTTGAACAAGAGGTATGAGTAACTGAGGTAATAGATGAACTAGTAAGAGAGTTAATCATACCAAGTAACAATAGGAAGAGTATATTGCAAATACGATCTTTGGAATTTCCTTTTGAAGATGTAGGCAAGCTGAAACAAATGAAACAAATGATTTTCTAACTAACTGGTTTACAGCAAATAAGCTGTCCTTTTTCCAGACATAGAAACCATTACAATAGCAACACACTCTGCTCTCTTTTCTATACAGGAAAGATGGAAGTGGTGGAAATCTTTTTTGTGACCCCAAACTCTTGGTGAAACTTTACCTACCAAAGTTCTTGCAAGTCTGCTCCAGGACCAAGTCCCTGTTGTCCCTGTTGTTTACTGCTGAGTAGAAGATACTATCAATAAATAAAGAAAAAGAAGGTTTGCTTTCAAAATTTGAATTAGCTCTAAGACACAAGAAAATTGCGGCAGTGTAGAAGTGGCCTATACTTCATATTCTCCCAGAAGTTTTGTGTGACTGCTCCTGTTCAGTTGTGGGCTTGAGAAAAGCACCAAAACCACTCCATAAGTTTGATGAGAACAGAAATCTGTATCAAAAACATCTATACCTTTCACTAGAAGGATCACTTAATATGTTCTGGCTTAGAAATGTCTCTGCTAGGTGATAACCATTCAGTTCCTGAACCATACCTGCTCCTCAGTATCCCTAATGTTGCTTTCAAGCCAATGATATGTCAAGCAACCCTCAGCAGAGTCACCCGCATCTCTGGCAAAAATTGAACCATTGGGGACTGTTGAAGTTGGCACTGCCAACTTCTACTGGGACTTCGCCTTGCCCCACCTATTGTTATCTCCTGTAGGGATCCCTAGAAGGTTCCCATCTCCTGTTTATGCATGTGGCCATAGGAAGGTGTTGGTTCATGATTTGTAACATCAGAAAAAAGGACCATGCTGTTCTAGCGGTTGCTTCTTTCATAGTCTACCAGTGTTGAGAATTCCTTTATACTAGAAAAAGGTGAGAGTGGCTTCATCTGGGCAACAGTATAGACCCAGAAAGAGAATACAGGGATCTTACAGAGAAAATACAGGATACATGAAAATCCAGGGTTTATTAGAGATAACCTTCCATTTGGCAGCTGGAAGAAAATAAATCAGAGTATTATTGTCAGCACTAGGAATGCTTGGTGATAAGAAATTGACTTAACAGAAAGAGTTTATAAATGTGGGAAGACGTAAGCTGTCTTTAATTTTGTTTTGTTAAAATATGGGAAAATTTCATCTTGACTTTGTCTGAAATAAGGTGGCACCGTTTCAGTGAACTGAGTTGAGGGGAAGGATGTACATCAGGTTCCCTCTTTCAGATCATATGTTTAGCTGTCACCCTTTAAGGTAACTGTAAGAGGTATGTAACCATGTGTTTTCACCTACAATAGAGAAAAGGTGACATAGAAGAGAAAGGCTTTTCTTGGTATTTTGGGAAAAACAGGAGGGTGGGAGTAAGAGAGAGTAGACGAGAAACAAATCAACCTGAGAGTAGCAGAAAGTACTCTTTTTTTCGCAGGGAGTTGCAAAGGAGCTTCAAGCAAGGAAACTGCCTGTCTCTGGATCGTTCTCACATCAAGAAAACAGGATTTAGTACATTTCTGTAAATAAACAGAATTTTTTCCAATACACCATCTCCATCACCAATTTCCCCTTTTAGCTGGAATAACGTAGACTTGTGGCTGCCCACCTTCATGATGAGATGCAATACAGTAAAAAGGATCAGTGGTAACAGGTCCATGTTTTCTTGCAGAGGGCTTAAATACAAAGATACAGGCTCAAGAGAATCATCTGCCATGTTTCTTACAAACTTCTGTGAGTTAATTAAAAGTTTCATTCTCAGCAGATTAATCCAGATTTAAACACACTTTTTTTCCTAGTTGCTGTATCTAGAGAACAACATACATTAGAGTGGGAAACACTCCCAGAAACATAAAAAGTGAACGAGGACAACAGGGTGAATATTCTTTACTGATAAGGAGAGAGAGGTTTGTGATGAGGAAAACACTATGATCAATAATCAGACACACTTCAAACTGAGTGGCTGAGAGGCAACTTGAACAAGTGGAGCAGCACCTGATGTGGCTCATTTTCTTTCCTGCTGGATTGCTGGATTTGCTCTTTGTGTTAAAGTTTTGGATAATATCTACATAGTTTGAAAAAGACATCCCTGATGTCACACCTATTTATTCCTTTATTTTGCAGGCAGTCTACAGAGAGCAAGATCTGATCCACAACAGAGGATCCTTTGAGTTGTAGTGTTTACCATGCTATTTCAAGCCCTAACCACTTCATTCTTTGTAATTTGATTATTTGGTCACACCCTGGAATGCAAAGTATTACTCTGATGTATTTGTATAAACCTAGCCTCTTCAAATACAGTAAGTAGCTGAATGATGTATGTTAATGACATGCTCTCAATAATTTTTATAATGTGAGATCTCAGCCCAGATTTAATGTTTAATATCCCTGGGATTCACATTGAAATTATTACACACATTATGTATTCCGTTCCTTGGACTTAGAATTAATTTCAAAACAGAGCAAAAGTGCATCCTATTTGTTTTCTTGAGGGAGTTTGCATCAGTAACAGTCTATTTATCCTGGAGTTTCTGAAGTTAGAAATACCTTTTCCCTTTGCTATCTTTGATCTATCCTGACGAATTGTGCAGAACATTACATTTCTGTGCCTTGTCTCAGTTATGTCATTTCTTCGTTCACTTGAAAAATATTTATTCTAGCAGAATTTACCTCCTTAAATAAAGGACACAGGTTGTTACAAAACAGTTTCACAGAATCTTTGACTTAAAGCTGTCTGCCAAAAATAAACAGAAAAAAAGTGCTGTTTCTCTAGATCCCCTTTATGGAAGACTGCATAGGAGAATTCATAATCAGACTTCATTGCTTTGATCGATTATTCAATCTTTGCATTGGTGATGTTTCTAATACAGGGGCTTAGCCTCTGGAAAGACTCCAGACAGGATGGAACAAAGCAGCTAAACCTGTGTTAGGTTGTGATCTGAGTACTCTCAGGCAATAAATCTTTAATTTGCAAGATTGGCAACTGTCTCAAAATTAGAATTAAAGGAACATTTAGTATTAGTGATGTTTTCAGTGTTGTCAGGAATTGCTTTCCTAGACATTTTTTGAAAGGCTGGATCTTACTTCCAAGCATACTTCCAAGATACCCACTAAACCTACTGAGCCACTCTTTCCTTCCCCTCCTTCTCAAAATCAAGCCCAAAAGGCAGCAGGAAGATGTAAAAGAGGAAAGGAACTTGAAACTCCCATTTATTATAGTCCCACCTGACAGGATGATTTGTTTTAACCAGGCTTCTATCCATCCTGTTGTCCCTGAGCAGGTCTTTCAGTTTTGCCAGTGCAGAGAGAAAACTCTGGTGTGAACTAATCTGCTTAGGAAGAGGGTGTTTCCCCTCAGGCATGAGGACAGCACGGTGGTGATGCTATTTGGGTGTGTGAGGGCAGAACGATCCCCCACCGTGGCTGGGGGAGGATTTCAGGATTACCTATGCACTTGCTTAAGCCTCAGGTATGAACGGTTGCTTGGCCACACAGTCCTCCTAGGCTAGAGTCACAGAGGGTTTCTCACCTAATTTCTCCTTCAGGCATGCTAAGCCCAAAGCTATGTCGTTCCCAGCTTTCTCCTTTCTGCACGACGTATTCCTGTGCGCGGGCGGGCATCCCACAGTTGGGCCGCTGAGCCAGTCCCACCTATTTCACAAGTGTCGGCAGGCTCCTCAGAACATCTTCTCCTCCCCACCTCCGATGAATGCTCCAGTAGGTACTCCCTTAACAGCTGCAGCATCACACCAGGCAGAGTGAGTGGGGGAAGTAACGCCTCCTCTCATCTAATGACTCCATGAAGTTTTCATATTAAGTGGAGCAGGAACTGAAACATCCCAACTGAGTGCCCTAATCCCCCTGCCATGCCTCCATACTTGCTCTCCCTGGCTACTTAATTCTGTCTTACAAAATAGAGCTGCTTCACTGGAGAGAAATTGGGAACAATCCCCTGCAGTCCCTGGCCTGTTAGTTATGGCATTCCCCCATGAGATGTAAGCTTGAAGCTTTTTCCAGTAGAGAAGTGAACCAAGGTCTCCTACAGCCCGACTGAAAGATACAGTCACTGAAATACTTCTCCTTATCATGAAATGAAGCACATCTCCAAAGGACTGTGTTCCTGCCAATGTGCCTTTGCATCTGCAATTACCTTCTCCCCCCTCCTCTGTTTTGGGATGGGGAAGAGGTGGGAATTTGGCCCTGAATGAAAGATTATTAGCTTCTCTCTCAGCAAGGGAAAAGACAGGGA
The DNA here is from genome assembly GCA_013397275.1 of Burhinus bistriatus. Classification (NCBI taxonomy): domain Eukaryota; kingdom Metazoa; phylum Chordata; class Aves; order Charadriiformes; family Burhinidae; genus Burhinus; species Burhinus bistriatus. Next base: position 565,674 of record VYXH01000541.1, on the reverse strand, counting down.
CATACAATAAGAATATTAATTTTAATGAGAAACTCAGACTGGCAAGAGAACTTTATTGGCAGAAGTGAAATTAGCTTTTCTACATAAACAGTTAGTGGTATCAAGGGACTAGTCATTCATTGCCCAGAAGGAAAAAAACAAAACAAAACACAAGAGTCTTTAAGGGTCCTTACTCTCAAGAATGCTCTTCTCTGTTTAATGCAGAGAGGATTTGCTTTGTACTTCAGCAAAAATCAAGTATGAAAGATATCGTCCCTTTCCAGCGTTTTGAAGCAGTAAATATCCAAAAGGAACCAAGTACTTCAGGCTTCTCTCTTGACCCTTCCCCTTCTTCCACACAGATATATGCTCACATGCTCTACACAGTTATTTTTCAAAGCTGTTTTCCAATTTATACGGAGCACTAAGTGTAAAAATCTTCATGTTCATAATCCCACCCAAACCCATTTCTGGTTTGGTCCATCTCACCTTCCTCAGTCCTGCTTTGCCTCATTCCCCCTCCCTCTTTCCACCCTGATCTTGGAGAACAAGCCGCTAAGGATGGACTGTCCTTTTTTCCCATTTACCCCTTTCCCATTCCCCTGAGCTGGCCCAGGAGGGCTACCGGGTGATCGAGGTCCCCCATTAGGTGACAGATCCTGCAGTGACACGTCACTGCGAGTCCAGAATCAGAGGCAGTTTCTTGCCACTTCTACCACATGTGTTAGGATAGCCTCTGTACTGCTAGAGCAAAAGCCAGTTTTCCTCTGTGTGTTTGGTGATAGGATGGGATTTAACCCACAGAGTAAGAAACCGTGGAAGAGTTACAGATTATACAGTTTCCCAGAAGGAAGCTTTTATCTTATTCCCACCTGATATTCTAAAGAAAAATAACATTTTAAGTTGGGGAATGAGAAAGCCAGCCACAAAGGGTGTTATTTAGTGGAAGTGATCCTATTTTACATTTGAGAATAGGGCCAAAAAGAAAATACTTACTGGGGCATATTTCCTCACAGAAACTGGCCACGTCTGATAATGTCTTTTTTTTCCCCACACAGCTCAATGGGAGGAATATGTGTGCAGATCCTCTAGTATTTCCACCTCTGTAATGGCCAGCCGTGACTGCATGGATATAGAGTCAGTTCCCCGGAACGCCATCAGCCAGCCTCAGCCGGCATCCCTCTTCCTCCCCTCTTCAAGGCAACCTGCTTCTCTTACCTGTAAGACTTTTGCAGGTTATGTTGTGGAAACACTATGGTAGCACACTGTACCTGGAAGGTACTAACCCAAGCTATGAAGGCTAGTAGGGCAAATGCAAAATTTGTGTTTTAGAGCTGGACGAGGAAGAGTGTGTCCAGAGTGAGGGAGGGGACACATTTGCTCTTCATGACCTACTGCGTTACTTGACCAAGAGTCACATACAGTAAAATTTCTTCCATTTTAATTATGAATAGTCACATGGTTCAGACACTACTGCTTTGCAGTAGTCCTTCCATGCAGCCAGACATTGCTTTTTGCTCAGCTGCCATGAGCCTTTTGTGGGACTGACTCTTGGTATTGATGCTGAAACAAGTCTTTAGGCAAAAAGCAGCATTGGAGGCATTGAAACAGCCACTGCCAGCCTGCCACATGGCTACTTTGCCTATGCGAGAGGCCAGCAAAGCCAGGTCGGTGAGGACATACAGGGTGAAGCTACTGCTGGTGACAGGCAAAAGGAAAAAAGGTCAAAATATCCCCTGTAGCTGTTGCCTGACTTCTCTGGGCTCCAAGAAGTAGCAAGACCAGTAAGGCGCACTGCTGAGGGGTTTCCCCTTCCTCCATCTCAGTCGCTTGCTCTGGTTTCTGCCTTCGGAGCCAGAGGAGCTGGGCAGGCATGTCTGGGAAGTTGGATCTGCCTTTGCGGTGCCAACATGCGTGGAGAGGCACTCATTTACACCAACTGAAAAATGGCCATAATGCATCTATTGACTGATCAGAACACACTTTGTCAAAGGAAGATGATTGCTTATACTTAAACATTCACTTTGGTTTCTCTGAAGATAAACAGCAAATCCAACTTACGCCCAGCTGCCATGTCTCGGTAACTTTGCACACATTCAGCTTACATATAACTTTGCTCATCCTTTTTCCCATCTTGAATTCAGGATAAAAATCTGTCTCAGAATATATTCTGCATTAATTAAACAAATGTAGTCAGGATTCAGAGCCATCTGTATTTCATACCATACTTCGTAATGTCTCAGGATCACAAACTCCAAGGAGTAACACTATACATTAATGAGAACATGTGTCATATCTACTTGCTCTTTATGACTTACAGGCTATCTATATTATCCCCATGTCTCCAAAGCTCTGAAAACAAGTGTAAATAGTAATTCTTATTAACTGCAGAGACACCTGCACTGATATGGACAAATCTGGTCAACAGCAGGTTCCCCTGCTGTTTTACTAAGCCAGCAACATGCTCCTGTCTCTGGCAGATGCTCCTGTTTTGTATTACTTCTAAGCAGATACCAACTTTATGCACTTTTTGAAATTCCTTTCAGGAACCAGTGTCCTTCTGGCTACCAAGGGCCTTTTGCTGGAACAAAGCAATGAAGAGATCAGGGAGGTACCAGGAGACTGAATTTTGGTCCTGAAAATTACTGGCAGCTTTTGTAATCTTTCCGTATCCCTTCTGCCAGGGATTAGCGGCAGCAAGAAGGATAGGTTTACTGGGGAAGTCTTGTAAAATAAACAAACATTACCAATCTAAGCATCCACCCATTAAATACCAGTTAAATTACCAGTTTAAGCACCTAGGATTACTAAATACCTTTCCTGGGCACACTAATAGGTAATACTTCTCTTCTTGAAAGCTCTGAGTATTTGTATGAAGCAAGAACAGTGTTAGGGAAAAAAGTAACATAGTATCAACCTGGGAAAATACAGCAATAAACAAACCCAAATGAATGATAAGTGGAACACTCTCCACAGTGGTTTTTGACTATTCCTGTAGCTCATGGAAACACAGGGCTGAAGGCACCCCCTGGGTCATTTAGTGCAAAGCTGGGTGGTGGCAGGCAACAACTTTACATAATTCTCTTCTTAAAGTGAGAAAGCGCCGTCGTAAAACTTTCCAGGGTCCTGCGCCTTATTTTTTTTTCTACCAGACATCTTTCCCCAAAGGGTATTGGCCCCATGTGAGCCCTGAACAGAGCTACCTCCCTTACGGAGACAGGGTGCTGCTGGGCAAGTGTTGGAGGTAGCACAGCTCTCCATGAGGCACTGCTCCTTCTGACTTAACCTATGTCCCTACATCCTTCCTGGGACTTCAGCCATTTTCAAAGTCTTGTGTTTATTAGAAGAGGAACAAATATGAGGGGCCAACATCTTATAAGGGCAGGTCATGAAAAATTTACTGGCTTTCAACGCAATGGACCATTTTCCTTCTTGTTGCGCTTCCTGGCAGAAGAGGCAACTGGGTTTATGAGCATTTTTAAACCTTTTGCTCCCAGAGATGCTGAAGGGGACAGTCAAGAGCTTCACACCATGTACTAAAATACCTGAGTGGCTTCACGCACGCAGGCACAACTCTGCACGTGTAGCCCAGCTGTGGACCACAGGCACTTTAGCACAGACACCCGCAGCCAGGGGTTTCTGCCTCAAAACCACTGTGTTTAAATCACAGCATGTTACTGCCAAGTAAATGCAGTGGATTAAGGGGAAGCATAGCTTGTGGAGCTATGTAGACCTTTCCTTTGTTCAGAAGCAAGAATAGATCCAATACAGATATACAGACTAGCTACTTCTGTGTCTTAGATAGAAATACAGACTTCTGATGTACTAAACCAGAGCCTACAAGAGACATGTCAGGATAGCAAATTAAGAGTGCACAGAAAAATGAATACAAGCAGTGAAATTAAAAGGCAGCATTTTTAGAATTGTTAATTGTATGGTAATTGGAAGTCAAAGCAACGTCTATTTAAAAATCCAGGTTGTCTACTAGGAGTCCACAGACTAACAGCACGTCAACAAAAATTAGAAAAGGAGGCCAGATTTTAATTGTAAATAGGATACTAATCAGCAGCAGCTCAGTTTCCCAAGTGTCAGTCAGAGATGGTTTCTTGACATTTTACATTTCACTCTTTGCTTTAACAAAAGCTCACCAATGGCCTGTATATGGGAAGGTTCCTAAGAACTGGTAACTACTACACGTTTAACTAGATAGCAGAAGTATCCATTTGGATACATGTCCAAAGCCTCACCTATAGGTGCCTACCTCCTAATTCCATAACTAGGGGTGTGAATACATCCACGAATAACTACAGCAAACAGTTGTACAGTGGCAGTCAGCACTGCATGGGACTATTACTATTCATTTTTCCTGCACACCAGCTTTGCTGAAACACAAGCCAAAGTCTTGTCTTCATAGGATTTATTGGGAAACATTGCAGAGTTAAACGCCAGGGCTAATGTGTGTAATTCTCTGAGAGGCAGATATTAACAGTTCCCAGATACTTTTCTTGCCTACGCAGGGAATGTACAGCACATTATACTGGGGTCACATATAGAGGTTTTCACTCATTCCTTGGGATGACACTTGGGGCACACCAAGAACATCTCCCTGGAGTCTTAGCCCAAAGAATCTAGTACACTCTCAATGTGAGTACACTCATTTCTAGCTGAGAAATTTAGCTTAGAGAATTTTCAACCGGATGAAGATTATCTACAAATGGAGGTAATTTCACAAGGCAAGCTCCCCACTGGAGGTGAGATGAATTTGTCTCATCCCACCACCACAGTTTAGTGCACAAGTAACTCTACCTCCTGGAACAGGTAGGACAGCATCGGGTATTTCTTTATACTGTGAAGACAAACATAATTTGCAGGGGCCTTGTCCTGTTAACGTAACTTTCTGCTATTTTGCCCATTAGCAGTGGGAGGAAATTTGCCCATTGCTGAATGCCAGGTAGACAATTAATAAAAACCTTTCATCTTCTTTGCTACTCCTCAAAACTCCAGCTGTCCTTAGCCGATGGGGGTTGGTACAGCAACATCCGTCACTATGACTGACTCAAAAAAATTGTGTGTCTGTTAAGCTTGGGCATGTAGGGCATCAGTCCTCCCAGGCACTCTAGCCACTGTCAGCTTGCATTTTAGAGACAACACGGATGATAATAACCCCTTACAGTGCAAAGTTTCATCAGACCGTACAGCTCCCAAAGGCTCCAAGCCAGAGTGATATATCTCTGCTAAGGATTTTGCCACAAAATATTTAAATAGCTACAGAGTTTTTTCTAAGATGACCTTACAGGTTATTTCTTGTATAGCCTGGGTTGAGCACTCGGGAAGAGTTTATCAGGAATCATTCATTCATTTCAATTCCGATTGGCTGTGTAAAGCCATCTGGCTATGTATGTACCATTATCCTATACCCATCACCATGGTATCTAAGTGCCCTCTTCATGTCCCTGTTTATATTCATTATTCACGAACCTTTCTGCAAACAGGATTTTGTTCCCAGTGAAGGTTTGGAGAAGGACTGCTCTTCATACAAATGCCCACATTCATATGTTAACTGGGTGTCTGTGCACAACAAAATATTCATTACAAGACCTATCTGCTATGTATCATTCATTTTTCTTCCATTTCAAATGTTCCCCCATACCCAGTCAAGAGACTTCAGTGACTGCTCACTCAGCACCAGTAGTGAATAGTAGAAGCGAACAACTTGTGGAGACGCTCCCCCCAAATCACAAATGCTCTCTAACACAGCTAAGTCTGGTCCCTCATGGTGTTTTCCAAATACCATCCTAGTGCAGCCACAGCAGAAATCTGCATTGTTTCACCAACAAGCAGAAAACAGAGAAAAAGTCATGTTCCCCAACCAACTGATCCAGAATACCAGAGGGAACTGACTGGCACCATTTTCCTTCTAACCAGGGCTTTATGTGTGCCCAAAACACTTCTTGTTTGCCATTCCATGTCCATCTTCTTCATCGAGGGATGCGCAAGGAAGAGGATATACATTTAGGAATATGCACACTGACAGCGAAGCACAGGTTTTGGGTTTGAGGAACTGAGGTGCCATTTCATAATGGAAGGATTGAAGCCGAGGCTTCAACTGGACACCAAAATGGGAGATTTCATCTGCACAAGTGCAGACTACCCTGCGTCTCTGAAATTAATGGGATCTGCTCTGCCATCAGAACATTTATACATAAAGCATCTATTTAGGAATGCAAATATTGGCTTTGAACTCTAATTTTTTGCTCCCATTTTGAAATATTGCCTAAAGTAAAAAACCTAGAAATTGACTGCAAGGTCAAGGCATAAAATCTAGGAAGTAAACACTACAAAATCCTGAACTAAACACCAAGGAACGCGTGACTGCCAATGTAAAAATAGTAATAAAGAACATTTAAGTAGCTCACATGAACAGTTAAGACAAGTCCGATGGCATCCTCTTCAGCAGCAACACACTTCAGTCCATGCCGTTGCAAAAAATAAGGTGCAATGGAAGTTTGCAGTCACATTTGTCACAAGTGCAATAGGAGCCTGAGTCACACAGGGAACAAGGACAAAACTGTTTATCACTACAAGTAGCCTGCATAAAATCAGATAAGAAAGCAGGAAAAACAAAATGCAGTAAGAAACAGCTGAAAATTGGTTTGGGCACCTTTCTTTATAGTATATAAACTTACTGCCACCTGTTTGTTTAGTAGTAAGCAGAATCCATGAATTAGTTTAAAAGGTGACTTTCAAAAAATATTTAGCAGGAGGAGATGTCATGGAGAGAAAGCTTAAATCTTCCAGAGTTATTATCTTCCCTGTGCGAGGATGTTGCGTGGCCTCCACAGTCATCCAAAGTGGCAAACGTTTCCCAGAATGCTGTGGAAGAGCTGACACACTGAACTAATCTTTAATTTATTGATGTACTACTTCAGTGAGAGATGTAGTATATCAATAAATGGCTTTAGTTAAGAAGCTAAGGTCTAAGAAGCAGTGGTAGGAGCTTGCAGAAGTACATCAAAGCTTACAGAAAATAAAATCAAGAGCTTGTGGGAGAAAATTGATGTCTAGGAAGGACAGAAAGAACAAACAAATATCACAAACTTTTAACTAAGTTTTATACAAGACAGTGTTGTTGGCCATCTTAAACACACATTTTGCAGCTTTCTACATCCTTCTCAGTTGTCCAGCAGCTTACAAAAAGCTTATTATGGAATAAATAACAGTAGTCACCATTAAGAAAAAACAATTGCCCTAGGATGAAATAGGAAACGACTGTCCTAGTTAGGGCAATGTGGTCTGGAAACTGATGGCTTTTTTGAGATGATATACCCCAAATCACTTAAGCTGCTACTGCAGTTGGCAGTGCTTAGAGGCTTGTTTGGCTTGACAGTACGCTCAGCAGACAGAGAAAGGAGTAGAAGCAAGTATGAATTCACTCAACACAGGGAACAGTATTTGTGGCCTTTTTTTCCTATAATTTTTTTCTTCTAAAAACTATTGAAAATATGCGAAAACTAGTGTATCCACAGCAGCTGCAGAAGTGGAGTACCTACCTGCAGCTGGTATCTCTGTATACATCTGCTGTCTTTTCATCTTCTGCACACGTGAGTGTTCATGGTCACTCCCCTTGCCAAGTCCATGGAGGAGGTGCATTGTCCCCTGCCCCTTTACCAATCCCGCCCTGCTGGTCGGTGTTAGCTGGCTTGACAGAGCGCCCAGGCCCAGTTCTGTCAGCCCCCACGTGCCCTTCTCTGCATTACCCCAAAGGACATGTAAAGCTAAAGAAATCCGGTGGCACTGGATAGCAGGAGGACCCAGTGCCATGGCAGATCCCTCACACAACACACTGCAGATGAACACTTGAATCATACAGAAGTATATTGTCCATGGTACAGAGAGAAGGATCTCCCTCCTCCTCTAAAAGTCTTTATAATATAGTTCCTTAAATCAACAGCTGTAGACGACAGTCTGAATAATTCCTCATCCAGTTGAGGTAAAACAGATGGCACTGAATGGTGACTAGTTCAGCATGGCAAATTTCCCCCAGTTGCCACTGTGAGGTCCCAAATGCTCTTTCTGAATGATCCCTTCTTACCCAACAGAGCGGACCTGATGGAAGAAGGTGGTTCAAGGAGATTTCCTAGCCAGAGGCGATAAAAACATGATAAAATCAAAAGGTTTAATTGTCTTGGGATCAGCTGGTGCAGCTTTATTGGCATTGCATGGAAAAGTCATTGGAGAAGCTTTCGCAGTTGAAGAGATGGTTTAGGACACTTGAGGAGGCAGGACTTACTCCTTGCTCCTGGGTAAAACTATTCAAAGATGTTGAAATGGAAGAGTGCTCCCACCACGCGAAAACACCATGTCTACAAAATTGACACATTCCTGCAGAACAGAATGGTCTTGGCAATTTTTCCTGCTGGAACTAAGCATGTTTTCCGAAAGCATCAGCTTTTCTGTCACACCATCTCCCTGCCAGTCTTCCCCTGCACCACCATGAAACTCTTGGGAACCCCAGACAGGACAGGGGATCTGTGGGCATCCCTCGCCTGCACCCTATAGCAGGGAGCAGAGCAGCTGGGCAGCTTGGGACTCGTGTCAACTTTTCCTTGAAAAACAAAACCACAATGCTGTTGCAATTCTTTTCTAAGCTAAAAATTGGAATCTCCACTCTGCAGGAGATTTCTTGTTTCAGTCTCACTCCATTGTTCATTGCAAAACAATTTTCTTTAAATGAAGTCTTCCAGTAAAAAGGAGTTGCAGATTTAAATCTAAATCTGTCCCTGAGCACTTGATCTCAGGGTCTACAATGATCTCACATGCCCATTGATTGATTGGACTCCCTCATCTTCTTGAAGAACATATTGGCGCTGGGGAAAGATGTGCCTGACTGTCTTCTGGATGAGCGGATGTTAAGCGAGCTGGGGAGGCTCTGGCGTTCCTCTCACTGGCATTTGCTTCTGGAGAAGTCAGTCCAACACAGTCCAATTGATCCCACTCTGTGCTGTAAGAGATGGGGCGCTGGCAGGGAGACACCTGTGTTGGCAGCTGCTCTGAGCCTGGAGGGACCTGATCTTTGCAGTCCTCAGGCAGTACTGGGAGTCTTGGGGTGACCTGTCTCCTTGCAGCTGGACCTCAATGGAGGATGCCAAATGCACTGAGCTGAGAACATGCAAAAAGGAGCCTGATCCTGCTGCCTAACATCTGTGGCATTGCTGGAGAAGAAGCATGATCGCAAGCTCCAGCCCTGGTCTTACTTCTGCTGCTCCTGCCACTCGGTCGGCCATGGGGCGCTGAGTCCCACCCCACAATTTAACCTAACTGTGCTGGAGGACCAGCCTGTGCCCCCATGTCTGGCATGTCCGTGCTTTCCATGACCCCTGGTTCAGTGTGTGGATACACTGAGGTGATCCCTGTACAACGAAATAGCAGGGACATGCTTCACAGTTTCATGCATAACCCTGATCAGTGATTAAATTCTTGATTCAGTCAAAAAAAAACCCACCAAAACAGTGGTGCCTCTTCTGTTGTTACAACTTCCTTTCCTTACTTCAATGTCCTCTAAAAGTTATTCCAGTTTCCCATCCTTCCCTTGAGCTTTTCCCCTGACGTGACCCTATCCCCGCAGCCAGTGCCATCTGGAGGATGCTCGGTGAGCTCTTCTGGACTCCTTGCAGCTCCAGCTCTCTCCCTCCAGCTCCTTCTTTTTCTTCAACAGTGCTCACAGGAGTGTCAGCTAAGGAAGCAAGATGTACCTCTGCTAACAACTGCTCCCTAAAAACTTGCAAAATTGGTAAGGCCTGGGAAGGTTGTTCACCCAGGGGTTACAGCTCTGGAGCACACCCTGGCTCTGGCCCTTTTCACTCTGACGGGTTCTTGAACTCAGGCGGAGCCGTTGAACAATCCTTTGCTACGTTCATTTTCTATGCCAGACGCATCTTTGCAGATGCAAATCACTTATGCCCCAACGCATTGTTTTACATTCAAAACCGCAACAGCACTCATTTATTGCAGATTTCACCTGTGCACAGCCTGTATTCATGTTGTTGCAAATTCATTTAACATCTAGCTCTTAATGTCGCAGGCATCCCCTAGCATTTTAGGCAGGACATCCAGGTCAGACCCAGGGATGTTTGGCCAGGAAAGAGGGTGTCTGGCTAGGGAGGTCTTTGCTGTCTTGGGCTCTCAGACATCTTGCAGTATCGCTACTCTGGCTTTCACTTTAAATCAACCCAACAGTTACAAATTTCTGCAATGTCTTTGCAGTTTCAAAGCTTCCTCTTGAATTTCATACTCGGGCAAAGCTGCCAGTGAAAACAATGAGCCGTTTGCCTGAGTAATGAGCATAAAATTGGAGCCGAGGTCAGTAAAAATTATTGCAGGAGAAAGGCTGCGATAACTGAGTCAATACAGCACTCCTGTTAGCTCCCTGTCAAAAGACTAAACCTTTCATTCTATAGATCTTTTTATAAACCCCCCTAGCTTACAATTTTCTCTATAAAACAACCACGGATTTAATTTGGCTTTTAAAGAACAGAAGGAAAGGAAACACCCTCTACCTGATCTGCGTCTGAAAGGTAAAGAGGGACTTTTATACAAAACAGAGCAAGTCAGAACTTTTTTATTTCAGTTTTTATTGGGGCTCTGATTTTAAGTCAGAGAGCATTTCAGAGGATCTCATGTTCTGCTGGGTTTTTTTCCCAATGATATATTTTTAATCCTCGACTTCGCTGGTAGTCAATTGCTTCTTCTGTCCCTTGCTGCCCACCTCTGACTTACTGTCAGTATTTCTGGCTGACTCTATTCACAGCCCTCCCTTGCTAAGCTCGACGTCTGCGCTGAGATTTCTCCCTACAGCCATGAAGCCAAAAGCCTTAATATAACCTGGAAGGCAAGCGAAGTCAGCTGCGAGAGACTGAATGAGAGAGGGGGAAAAACACCGACTGCATGTACTGAGCACTTACTATGTATTTATAGTTGGAGCACCAGCAATAGGTAGAGTAAAAATTGACCCGAAAACAGAAGGGAACAACATGGGGTTTTTTCATCAATGTATGGGGGTTTTTTTTGGTGCAAAATCTGTTATCCCTATAAACCATTATTAAGGTGGGCTGGGCAAAAGCTCCTTGCATTTTGTTCTTGTTATGGTTTCAGCTGGGATAGAATTGACTTTCTTACTAGCAGCTGGTACAGTGCTATGTTTTGGATTTGGGATGGGAATGGTGTTGATTGATAGTGCACTGGTGGTTTTGGTCGTTGCTAAGCAGTCAAGGTCTTTTCTGCTTCTCACACCACCCCACCAGCGAATAGGCTGGGGGTGCACAAAAAGTTGAGAGGAGACAGAGCCAGGACAGCTGACCCCAACTGAACAAAGGGATATTCCGTGCCGTATGATGTCATGCTCACTATATATAGCTGAGGGAAGAAGAAGGAAGGGGTGGATGTTCAGAGTGTTGGAGTTTGTCTTCCCAAGTAACCGTTACACATGATGGAGGCCTTTCCTGGAGATGGCTGAACACCTGCCTGCCAATGGGAAGTGGTGAATGAATTCCTTGTTTTGCAGTTCTTGCATGCGCGGCTTTTGCTCTACCTATTAAACTGTCTTTATCTCAGTCCATGAGTTTTCTCACTTGCACTCTTCTGATTCTCTCCCCCATCCCACCCGGGGGCGAGAATAAGCGAGAGGCTGCATGGTCCTAGTTGCTGGCTGGGGTTAAACCACGACAGTTCTAAAGATTAAACCATGTCTGTCTTGACTTTTCAGGAGTGTTTGTAGCTTACTGCAGAGCCAGTATTGCTGTCAAAAGCATGACAAACTAAATCTGAAAAAATGAGTGTTACATACTTGTAGTCAGAGGATTTAAAGCTGTTTTTGTTATATTTTCATAGTACCTCTTTACCATACCCAAAACTGGTTAGGAGAAACTGTTATTCAGCATCTAAATTAAACAACAGATCTGTTGTTCTGAGGTGTTCTGCTTTAGTCAACCAAGGTGATCTCCAGCAAAAATGAGGAAGATATTTATTCTTGTCCTTATGAGTCAGGTGGAATGAAGTAAAAGTGTGAAAAACTAGAAATTCGTATTTATTATTTCATTATGCCTGTACTTTATGTAACCCCTTTTTTTCCTGTATTCTAGGGCACATTCTAGGATGCTACTTGCAGGGCTTTTAGGAGAGGGCAGATAAAAATTAGTATGACCACTTTTGCAAAGAGACTAGTGACAAATATCACACTCTTCCCCTCCTGTTAATAGTAGTAATAATAATTATTATTATTATAATTATTATTGTTGTTGTTATTATTATTATTATTTGGAACAACTCTCCAGCTGACACACCCAGTTTAAGAAACACAGGATGCCATGCTTACTTCAAGGATTCATGAAAGAACTCTGCTGAAAGTAGGTAGGGATGTGACTTACGAGTCTTTAAAAAAAAGCACTTTTTGTAAGTGATAATGTTTTCCCAGAAGCTGGATGACAAGCTGAATAGGCAGCAGATTTATGTACAGCTAATCTGGCTGTGTAATAAATGTCCATGCTCAAAAGGTGTATATTAAATAGGGCAGGGATCCAAATGACATACAAAAAATGTCCATATCATAGAAAGTGGCACAAGCTTTCCCATCATTTCACTGCTTTCAGTCTGGTTTAAGAAGGAAACGAGGTTTCTGCAATCAGACTGTCTGTGAGTCAGTCCTCCCTTAATAATTCGCCAACCCATTAGCAACTTTCAGGCAAATTTGGAAAGAGCAATAGAAGTCTCAAAGATATTAAGTTCCTACAAGTTTCATAAAAACGAACAGCTGGATAGAGGAGAACAACCCTGATTAGTGCCTCGGCGGAGGGGAAGAGAGGCAGACTGCCTGTGCGAGCTCTGCTGCCCATCCCCAGGCTCCTGCCAGGGCACCTGGGTCCAGCCTCAGCCCCCAGCTCCAGGGGTCAGGCTCCCCCCAGGTCTGCCTCCTGGCCAGCGGGCAGCAATCCAGGGCAGCAAGCGGAGGTAGCTGCAAAGTTGGTAAGCAGGCAGGTTTTCCTCGCCGTGCTGCCCGTGGAGCTGCTTGTTTCCCTCCCCAGTTCAGCAGCTCACAGAAGTTGCTGTTCCTGCAATCTCAGGGTTTGCCCTTCTTCCCTGGGAGAGGAGAGGGGATATGGAGGCCAGTCCGCTTGCGTTCGGAAACACCTGTGCAAAACTTGTCTTTTTTCTTCCAGTTTTGTTCGGCTAAATTCATTCATTGAGTCTCAGCTTCATTATGGAATAGCTTTGGTCAAACTGAAATAGCATTTTTTGGCGAATAAAGTGGATTCAACCAAAAATCTCTCTGAGCTCTTTGTGTGGTCTTCAATATTTCAATTGGAAGTCTATAAAAAACCAAAAGGTTTCCCCTAGTCTTTTCAATGCCACCAGGAAAAACAGCCAAGATGTCTAAAGGAGACATGCAAAAGGAGCTAGGGAAATTCTATTAAAGGGTTCATTAATAATTGATATATAAGAATATTTTTCTTGTGGAGTCAGGTTAATCTTAAATTCCTTCCAGGAGGAGCACAGTTCTGAAGAATGATGACAACATTTAGGTGTCTTCATTAAAAAATGCGAAGGGCAGGAGGTAAGTTCCTCACCATAGTGGGTTTTATGAAGAAGTGAAAGGAAATTGAAACTGCTTTTCAGAAGACAGTTATTCAATATGTCTTATGCTAACAGTTTGCCGTTCCGGAGGAAGTCTTTGGAGAGAAGAGTGGAGGCAAAAAGACCAACAGCAGAGCTACCAGCAGCAACAGGCTCCTTAGGTCTAGCTGACAGTTTTGGCAAAGCAGAAGACCAACTGGGATTAGATGTCATTGGTTGTTTATGGGGATTTGTGTATTTTTTTATTTCATTTTTGCATTTTGAAGAGGGAGAACTGCACTGCTATTCTATTGACCGCAGCATCCACTGTTTTAAAAAGTCTAGGCAAGTTTTAATACCCACAACCCAACCTAACAATTAATAGGCTCTGCATGCAAAAATTCTTTTCCTCATTCCCCATTCAGATTCCGCTCCCTTCCCACAAGAAATATGATTGCTGAGAGTCAAGTATTTTCTTTCCGGGGAAGAGAAAAGAAACCGCCTGACCTCCCAGTTGACTGACATTGCCTGACCTCTCATTGACCTCGCTGCAATTGCATACCCACTGCTTAGAAAAACAAAGCCACCTTTCAAAATAGGCCCGCTTAAACACTCTGCTTGGGCAAGATGATGGGGAAGGGAAGCACTACCTGGTCGGTTTTAACATTTTAATAACTCGACAAAACACAAAGAGAGGAGAGACAAAGTTCTGGGAATATCTTGGGCTAAGTTTTCTCTCTGTTGCCAGCACCTTCTCTGTTGTTCTTCCATGAATTTCTCATCCTGCTATTCCAAAAGTGAGATCAAACGCAAGGAAATGGGAGGCTTTAGCTGTTGTTCATTTGATCGCTTTTAGAAAGTACAAGGGAAACTCTTACAAGCAGTACTTAAGGTTTTTCATAATGATGTTTGAAAAATCACGTGCCTTTTGAAAACATCTGGGCAGGTGGGTCATGTGGACCAAGATCTTCAGAGAGCAAAAGACAGACTCCTTTGGAGCTCCTTTGTTCACCGGAGCTCTGTCAGGATGAATTTAGTTCTCTGGATCTTGATGCTTCTTTTCCTCTGTTCCATTAGTAATAGACCAGCACTCCCCAATTACCTGTTTTAAAACACCTTTTCCAGATAAAGCAATGTGAAACAATATGAGCTCACAGTACCTCTGACGTGTTCCCCCATCTTCTCTGTTCACACCCCACGGGCGCTGTTTCGGGTAGCCAGGGACCAAGTGAGACAAACGCACGGGGCGTACCGATGCCCAGGAAATAGTTTCTATAGCAACAGCCACTACATTAAAGCGTTTCGAACTTTCTTCCTACTCGGCAGGCTTTAAGGTTTCAAATATCATATAGACTCTGAACAGGCGAATGCGATTTCTTTCATAGAGATCTCTGCCCTGCTCTCATCAAAACCAGGTGTGTGTTGAGGGGAATGCTGCTTTTTCACGCTGCTGTAGGTGTGGAGTTTGCCTACTGACGCGAGCGAACTCGCTCCTCGTGAACAGCAGCACAGCTGCTCCACATCCAACTGCATTTAGACCACTGGTAGGACCACATCTCTCTGCGATGGTGGCTGCCATTTGTGGCACAGTGTCGAGGTTGCACTGCAAGTAGTGTTGCCAAATATGCTGGAACAGGTATGAGATGCTTTGTATGCTGAATCCTGCTCCATCTTCTCTCCCCTGCTCTGAGAACCTGAATTCCTGTGTACCTCAGGACACGGGATAACTATTTTTATCACATGCAGATGTCCGCTTGTAATGCTAAAAAAGAGGGGAGGGAGAAGAAATATAAAGGTAATAAAAAGGGTATAACTGGGAGTAAAGGGAGTAAGACTACAAAAAGGAGAAGTAACACTGAAAAATCAGGGGAAAAGCTTCCCAATAGTGAGATCTAATAGGCAACGGAAGACTCCCAAAGGGAAAGGGTAGAAGCCGTATCACTTGGGACATTTAAAAGGAGACGTGACACAATAGCAATAAAAGGCAGCTGAGAACAATGCCCATCGGCTAGGGGAAGGGTGGGCTAGGATGACCTGGTAGATATATGCCACCTTTAAGATCTCTGGTCCATCTGTATTTTGCTTTTAAAAAACTCATGTTACATGCAAGTGCCCCCTGCTGTAGCCTGAGTCTTTGAAGGAGGGAGAATTTGTGTAACTTAATATCTTCTATTTCATTACCATTGGTTCTTGTTTAAATGCTACCTTGTTCCATCTGCTTAGTAGCTGTGCTATGTGTGACAGACTAATGAACAAAATAATACAAAAATGGGTATTTTATGTGGTCTCTTCCTCCTTCAGAATCTTGCAGATGTTTGGGTCCCAGTGATATTTCTTAGAGGATGGAGTTTGCAACTGCTATAATTAAGCAATACAGTACCATTAAGTCACTCGAGAGGAAATTAGGAACTAAACTAGCGCTGTGTGCCGAGGAAGCCAAAATTGTAAGGAGAGATCTCTATTCAGTGCATGAAAGTCTGCCTTTTTCTAGTTTACTTTAAAAGAGGTGTTATTCCTATTATACACCATCAGAAGATGTAAAAAGTGAGTTAAATCTGTATTCAATGTTTATTTTACATGTAAATTGGGATCTTAAATTGTGGGAAAAATATGTTTTTGTCAACAGTGCTTTCTGTTTTGGTAGTACTGTATTAGTTTTTAATGGGCAGGAGAAATGTGCCGATTTGGAGGTTTTCCAGGGGTTTGGCAGTATTCCACTGCGTCAACGCTGAGTAAAAAAGATGTTATTCCTTCTTGTTACAGTAAGAACTGGGTAAAGGTAATATCACTTCTCTGAGCCATCCTGGCAGAGCTCCATCTACAGAGAGGCAGTTAGACCAAAACAACCACAGTGTGAGACGGGGAAACGCTACGTGGTAGGATATGAACTCCCAGTAACCTGTCTGGGACAGCGATACTAACACTGCTTATACACATCAGCTTCTATGGCAAATAGCCCAACGGGGTCAGGAGTGTTGTATCTAACGGAGGAGATGACTGACTCCCAGACAACACCAAAGGATTAAAGCTTGGATAATCCACTATCACAAGAACCTCACATCAGAGGACCTGCTAGCTCATATGGAGATTTATAAAACAGGGGAAAAGCTTTTCTGATTGCTTTCTTCAATGTCGATTTTAAGACACACTAGGTGGCCCATCTTCATATAGATCTGTTTGCGCACTCATCTCTGCTTCCTATCAGCAGATCTGCATCTCTTCTAGATGACTATCTTCTTGGTTATCCACTACCTGCATCCCCCACAAGGACTTCTGTTTTGTCTTTGACGTCCTCTAGACAGCTTCTCAACTGGATCCTTGAATTTGAAGCTGTGACTGTTCCCCAAAGAACCACGGCATTTGCCTGATTCCAAGAAGTCTTCGTAGACCCCGAACTTGTTAAAAAGTACTATCCTTCCTCTACCCTGTTCTGGTGATGTGCTTTTACTGAGCTACATATAGAAACACCAAGATATTGATGTACGTTTTCTGTTTAGATCTTGGACCGACCTTTTTGCCCCTAAATTGCCACTTCAAAAAATTGCTCTACTCACTGGTCCTGACACACATCTCCCCAATCTTGCACATGGCTAGAGTCTGGCAGTTTTCGTAGATGCAGTTGTCTATTCTTCCTCTGGTTTCCAGGCCCACAGGCACTCTTCATTCTTCTCTACTTACCTACATACCTACCTTGACCGAATAAGATTTACATGAAGGGAAGCTCTCTGTTTGCATACAAGCAAATAAATAATTCCGCCAGAATCTAAGTGATCCCAAAGCCTTGAGGTGCTGTCGCAAGGCCACTCATGAACGTGCCAAAGGAAGCCAACAAGGTGCCACCTCCCTGTCACACTGCTCCCAAGGTCAGATTTCAAGCTTGTTTTTTCTGGAATGAGCCATTAACTGCATTGCAGCAGCAACTTCCAGCCACCACGAACATCATACTATTGTGTATACTGCTGTGCAAAAAGAGTAAAATAAGAGAGAGTCCTCTTCTGCAGGGCTTGGCAATCTAAATAGATAAAACAGATTAAGAGATATAGTAAAGAAGTTTTATATAGTGGTTGAACCCACAAACGTTTAGAGTAACCAGTTACAGTTTATCCTGCCCTGTTTTTCCACAGTGCAAAGTGGCACTGCCATTTGGATGGGCTACACTGGCGTAACAACACAGTCAGTCATCCTAATCATGCCACTTTTGTGGTTAGAAAAGTAAGGCGAGGCTTCAGAGGGGGAAGGCGAGGACCTGAACCTGTCTCTGAAAGGCAGTCCTGCGGGCTCCCTCTGCAGTCATCCAGATGCCGTTCGTCTTACCCTGAAAGATGCTGCCCCTGTGCAGAGGTGCACAGCCCTCTCCGTGGTCTTTGGCAGTGCCAGAGGATGAGCTCAGCTCGGACCCGTGGCTCTTCACTAGCTTCACAGAAAAACAAGTCTCACCCTGTGCGACTTGACAGCAGGTCTGTTGCAGGGCTGGGAATGAGTCTTTTCCCCCCCCTCACCTCCAGAAGGAAGTAAGTCTTTGGGGGTTATAGACAGGATATGGCAGGATACAAAATACCCTGTTACTTTGCAAAGTCAAATTAATTGTGCCAGTTATTGGAATGCCAGACACCCTTCAAAGAGTTTTGAACGGTGAGAATCATCTTTGCATCTTTGTCTCATACAAGTCTCTGCATAACATAGAAAAAAAATCCTGTTTGTCAGCTGCTTCCTTGATTATGTTCAATAAGACTACACAGGGCTGGTTTTATTTTCACTTGGCAATTTCTGTGTTGCTATGACTTCACTAATCTCCAGTCCATAAATCATTTGAGTAAACAACACACCAACAAGCTCAAATCCAGAGGAAATTTCTCCAAGGCGAGTTTTGTTTCATCTTTCTGTTTTAAAGAGAGAACTCAAGAGATTCCTCCTACATGGGATGTCACCATGAGAAAAAAACTCCTGACTTTCCCGAGGTTTAGCTTTAAAGCATATCATTAAGTGTAGGTATTAAAGTGAATAGAGAATAGCACAGTATGGTCAGCTGAATTTTTTTCTTTCTCTGAGTTGTGCTCCCTCTTGACCCTTACATGAGGATCCTTCTGTTGACTAGAGGGTCTCTGCTTCTCCTCCTGCTTCAAAACCCTTCCTCCTAGCAACAGAAAAACTATCGATGTGTGGAGGCTTTCAAGGCAGACCATAACTGTGCTCCCTTGAATGTCAAAAGGGGTTGGTCTCACAGCTACAAATCAAATGTCATTTTACTTAATAATGTATTTCGTAGTGGTTTGTATCTCGTCTGAGCTGTTTAGTTGCACATCTATCCTTTGAGTTTTCTCTATAGCGGCAATCCAGCACAAATAACCCTGGGATAGGGGAAATGTGCATCAGCTTTATAACATGACTTAAAATATAATCCCACAGGGAAAAACACTGTGGGAAACAAAGGCAGAAAAAATAACATGCAGAAATGCACTTAGGTGAACAGGTAGTTTTTCTAAGTCTCTGCTGCCTTATATCATGCTATTAACACAGTGCAGAATGAGTTCAAAACACAAGGAAAAAAACAAAAGACTGAGAAAGTAATATTCACATCATCATTGCCCACTTTGTGTAAACATTAGTAACCACACAATGTGAAAAACAAAACCAAACCATGTACCCACAGTTTTGTTTACAAGGGGGGCTACATAACAAGATAACTCTGGGATACAATCAGAATTTTTAAAATCTCTTTTGCAGGCTGTGAATGAAGATTTTATGTGCCAGCCTTTGGGAACTCCTCACCTGGTCAGACTAATGGTGCCATGGACTGGCTAGAGAAGGATCATGCGGCTGCCTTGTAATCATCTTCTGCTGGGTGAATTGTATAGTCCTTCATTACAACCAAAGTATTTTCTTAATAGTTGACAGGAAAATTGACAGGTGAATGACCTGATGTGTAGGAGATCCATGCCTAGGTATGAGTTAGATATATTGTGTGATGACAGCAAGAAACTTGATTCCCTTGGCAATTAGTTTACCCTTCTGTAAAGTGGTGCCGTTATTTTTCTCATAGTAATGAAGAAGCCTAAGGAGTTCTTGACACATAGTACATTTCCTTTCTGCTAACAGAGATTAAATAACTTTTCTTTCTAGAGTGGGTAGTTCATCCTTTGCTTTTATTCTCAGTCCTTTCAGTAGAAAAATATCTTTGCATTATCATGATGTCAGGATCAGTGTTTTCTTTCTGACCACCAGCTTTCCTAATCCTCTTCCATTAAAGGATCTGTCCTGAATTTTCTGGCGTGTCATGATTTTTCCTAGCTGTATGTTGCCTCTTTGACGCAGTGGGAGATAGATGCCAAGACAATATTTGAGAGGCTTTGTTTTCTCCTCATATACCTGCATGCATGGCTCAATTTCTTCCATTCCTGGGCTCTTGGCTCTCTTCAGCATTGCTCCAGGCTCACCACTCACAGGAGCCATAGAGGCTTTCTGGCCTGTCAGTTTTTGAGAGAGTTCGCTCAGATATATCCTTGGGAGAGTCTTCACTTCACTCCAATAACAGTAAGAAATTCCCAGTACAGAGCAATTTAAAGGATGGTAAGAGGGTGGAGACCTGCATCACAGAAGTCCTGGCACAGAAAAGGAAGCCCCAAGACACAAATCTCTTTTCTGTTCCTGTTAGGACTATTTCCCCTTTGCTTCCACTTTTCTTCTTTCACATGGGATGATCTGCCAGAAAATATTTCTTCAACTATCTTCAAATGCTCATCTTTTTGACTACCCCAAGGGCAAACTCAATCCCTGTTTTATTATCGCCTTTTTTTGCCACAGAGCCAGCATAGAGCAATCTCCAACTAAAAGCACTGCTTTTTCATCCAAAGTTGACAAAGTGCTTTACAAAGGTGAGCAGGCAATGAGGGTCCCATCTGCCCAGCGAGGTTAAGTGACCTGCCCGAGGCCACACAACGGGACATAGCAGCGCGCACGCTGAACCTGTGACTCCTCATCTCTGCCCCGTTGGGAGATGCTATTGCATCTGTACGTTAAGCAAGCACAAACAAGAGAGCTAGGTAGGAAGGTGGCCCCTCCCCTGGCTGATCACTTCAGAAATTATCCTAGAAAAAAATCCAACTGTTCTTCAGGAAGAAGTTCTCTGTAACCCCTGTGAAACTGTCCAGAATGAACTGTTCATTCTGACTTTCAGAAAGACATTACATTGATATTTTTTCCCTTCATGCCATCATCCTGTTTCTCTGCAGATATCTCGGTAGCATCACCTGTTTTCCGTTTAGAGAGTCTTTGTGGGTAACCTATGCAGCTACGTGTGCTATGTGCACCAGTACAGCAAAAGGAGAAATTAAGTTATCAGTGAAAGTGGCAAGTGTTATCACTTCTTTCTGGTGTTCTCTCCCCTTCTCTTTGAAAAGGTCGCCAGCACGCTCCTTGTCCTCTGTTCACCTGCCTCCCTCAATCCTCTGTCTCCCTCCCACCAAAAAAATCACAATAAAAAACAGCTTAAAAGCAAATGAAAATTATTGAGTGCCACAAAAGGTCAGACATATAAAATCATTTATTTTTGTAATGAAAGTGGATGTGATTCTTCTTCCTAAAAGTTTTCTACTGGATGGAAATTTACTGCACTGAAAATTTTTGAGCATCACAAGAACTGTTCATAAAACATACATAGATCTGTTGTGGTAACATATTTTGAAGTTAAAATAAGTGTGTGTGGTATCTTAAAATAGTTTGGGTTTTTGTTATTTAATTATTTTAAGATACCACACACACTTATATTAAAAAGGAATATCTTAGTTTGGGTTTTTGTTATTTAATTAAGATATTCCTTTTTAATATTTACTTTCCAAACAGTAACTATGGTAAATTAAAATGTGTTTAAAGGCAATTTTACAGCAGAAGTTTGTAAAATTTTAAAAGACATTTGCAGTGAAAAACCTTAATTAAAAAGACATCCTTCTGGTCAATTAGTCAATTAGCATGACTGACAGCAGTGTGTATAAGTGAAAGGGTTAGTATAGATGTACAACTGAATCTTAAACATATTGCTGCCCACCGTTTGTATTGCCATTTGTAGTTCATTTGTCCTCCTCTTTTATCTATGGCTGCTTGGAGTGTGCGAGGACTTAATACAGTCAAATGTTCCCAAGAAGAAGACGCCTGGTCGGAGTGCCTCGTGCTCTGAGACCCAGTGCCTACCACTACCAAATGGCTTGCAGCTACTCCCAGTTGTAGTTGCTCCTAAAATGATGAGTACTTACCTTGCAATTAGCGTAGCCATCCAGAATAATCAGATGCAGAGGGATGGTGGAGGTGGTGCCCCCACAGCTCCAGCAGCCACGGCCACCACTGCAACAGCCACCACCTCCGCTGTTTGCTGGAGCTGAGACCTCCACTGGGGCTCGGGGACAAGGAGGGACACTTGGGCAGCTGGAGCAGGGAGAAGGGGACAAAGGAAATCTGGGACCCCATCCCAGCACCCAGGAGCAGGTCCCAGGGCAGTGAGGGGGAGGGATAACGGAGGTTAAAAAAAAAAAAATGTATTGCATTGGACAACTAATTACCAGTTTTTAAAGTAAACCAAATGTCGTATAATCACCAGCTAATTTAGATATTTGTGCAGTTGATTGAAAATATGCAAAGAAAGCAGCATTATTTAAAATTATTTTTAAATGTTTGGAATTTATTAGAGTTGACTATGGAAAAGAGATAATTAAGGATTCTAAATATAATTAATGTGCTGAGTTATAAAAAGCACTGCTTAGGTTAGGGGTTTTCCAGCAGTTAGCAAGATGGTTGACACTGTAATGACAACTTTACATTTAAAGATGTTTGCTGTTCACATAAATATGTATTCAAAAATAATTTCACAGTGGGTGCATAAAGAATATACCTGCGTCTTCATTTCAGAACCCTTATATGTGAGCAAGTATAGGGGAGAGGTGAGGCTATGGTAGAGAAGAAAGTCCAGACTGCTGCGTGATGTGGATCGCCCTTGTCCTCAGCAAGTGCGGCATCCCTACTTGAGCAGGCAAGGTGAGGTGTTAATTTCTGGGTGTGTTAAATATTAATTTTTCTAATAAAGTTGGTGTACAAACAGCGCAAAGGAAGGAGAGAAGAATTTAAAAAAATAAAGGAACAGATTTTTTTGGAAAAACACTCTTTATCTTTTTTTTTTTTTTTTAATCTAATGACTGGTGGGGCGGCCTTTTCACTTTGATTCTCCTGAGGGAATCTAGCTCGTGATCTTTGATCGCTTGAGGTTTACAGCCCTAGAGGCAGGGAGGCATCCTTTAGCAAGAGGGGGTCCTATTTAACAGCAGGTCCAAGCAAGATGGCAAAAGTCATCCAGCAAAGAGGTGAGCTCTGTTTGGTTCTGCATATGCTCTGTACCCGCCATCATAACAAAAGTTTGGTTTTCAGGCCCTTTGCCAAGTTTACCTGTGCATTCAAGTCCCAGCATACCCAAAGCAGAAAGCCGAAACACTGGGATGTGAAGGAGGTGGTGCTGTGGGAAGGGTCAGCTTGTGCTGCAGGGTGTTAACATCAGTCCCAAGGGATCTAAAGCAGTTTAGCTACAAAGTCCCTTTGCAGAGCTGATGCCAGGATGTGCTGCAGGGAGCCCACGAAGAGTGGGTGCTGTGGGTCACTCGCACCCAGGGGATCAGCCCAAGGAGTGGTCCAGGCACTCAGACACAGAGGGGAAAGTCATCCAGACTGTACCAAACCATCCTACTGTCAGGTACCAGACGCTATGGACCTTCTTGAAGGCTGTGAAGCTCAGCTGAAGGGCTGAAAGAGCTTTAGGCTGGGCTTCGAAGTCAGCTGCTGGCAAAAAGAAGACTTAAAAAAACAATCTTAAAAATGCCCAAAGAATTACAAGCATGAAAATTGTATGGAAAGGCCAAACTTCTCTGGCTAGGAGACTGAGATTTGGCATGAAAAGACAGGCACTCACTGATTTCCAGTAGGTTATAGCCACTTGAATCTCTGTGCCATCTTTTAAACTGGCACTTAACATCTAAAGCTATCAAAACATAGTTTGCCATCAGGTACAGTGAGATGTAGTACTTTACCCATCAGGAGGATGAGGCTTGCCAGATTTCCCCTGCACTGTGCTGTTAGGTTTTTGTTTCAATAAGATGCTCATCGGTTCTTAGGAAAAGTAAATTCAGACTGTGCAAGGGAAAGCAAGGTGCAGATGGCAAGCTAGAGTCCGTAGAAGGACATTCATTCTTCTCTGAAGGAAAAATGCTAGTATTGCAAATAACGTTTCCGCAAATCAGGTTAGGTAGGTAAAAGAAAAATCTTATTTCTGAGCAGACCAGAACTGGGTTTCTTTGATTTTTTGTTTGTGTTTTAAGATCCTTACTGGATCTTGCTATTGCCTGACTGGCTGCTGCACCTGGAGAGACTCCCTCACATTTAAGATAACCACTTAGCCTCCTGGAGAACAAGAGCAGTCAGGGCGAGACTTGAGTAACCTCAACAAACTGAAATCAATCCCTCCTGGAATGGCTTTCCCAACTCTTTGCTTTTGTTTGTCTCCAAGCCAAGGGGCATGTCTGAAACCAATGAAAGAGGATGTGATACACAGTTTCCCTCCATGGGCATTTCATTACTACCTGTGTTGGGTCTGGTTAAGATGGAGTTAATTTTCCCCACAGCATCCCTCATCGTGCTGTGCTTTGTATTTGTAGCTAGAAGGGTGTTGATGACCCACCAGTGTTCTGGCTACTGCTGAGCAGTGCTCCCACAGCATCAAGGCTGTACCTCCCACATTCCCTCCTCACCAGTAGGCTGGTGGTGGGCAAGATCTTGGGAGGGGACATAGCCAGCACAGCTGACCCAAACTGACCAAAGAGATATTCCATACCATATGATGTCTGCTCAGCAATAAAAGCTAAGAGAAAGGAGGAGGAGGGAGGGCATTCGTTAATACGACATTTGTCTTCAGGAGCAACCAGGACGCGTACTGAAGTCCTACTTCCCAGGAAGGGGCTGGACATGGCCTGCTAATGGGAAATAGAGAATAAATCTTTTGTTTTCCTTTGCTTCTGTGTATGGCCTTTGCTTTTGCTTTATTAAACCGCCTTTATCTTGAGCCACGAGGGTTTTTTCCATCTTATTTTCTCTCCACCCCGTCCTGCTGAGGAGGGGAGTGATAGAGCAGCTTGGTGGGCACCTGGCATCCAGCCAAGGTCAACCCACCACACTACCTTTAAAACTAGAACTTACAGCTGCCTTTTGAAAGTCAGATTTCATTTTCTTTGGTGCTTTAAATGTGAATTTGAGGCTGTAACTTTGTGTAGACTTTAAACGAAGTTGAGAGTCCTGGATGCTCTGTGTTCAGTTTGAATGAACACACTCTGAAGTAATGAGGACAAAAGGTTCTTTAAGTTGATGTTTGCCACAGACATCTGAGATTTAAATACTACTACAACCCATTATTGCATAGACCTTCATTGATTATAGCAGTGTTCAGTGCCTACCGTCTCCTGCCAGGCACCGTTACTCACTGCCTGCGGTAGAGTATCTTGACTTTACACTGGCATAACGGCAGAAGAACATCTGACAGTCCAAAAGGAGTATAATATTGCGGGCACTTATTACTAAGCTACACAAATGCCACCACACACCCCCAAGATCCTAGAAAATATTCGCTGAGGTGTGAGCAAATGTAGAGCTGAGGCTGGAGAACTCCGTGCCACCTACCTGCTCAAGATGTCATTTTTCCCTCGTTGCAAACAGGCTCTTACATGGAGACCGTGCTTACCTGTCTCTCTGCATAGTAGGATATTCACAAAATGAAAACACATCCCTAAAAGATTATTGCTAGTAATAGAAGATAATACTGTGGAAAGGAAGAAGATAAAACTCCCAGATATACTTTGCCTGGTCTTAGGGCTTTAACGGGAAAGAAGAGCGGTCCTGAGGGGCTCGTGATACTCAGCCTATTCTCCAGTTGCAGTCTCCTTCTTATTTAGGGTCCTGGCATTTGGCAGAGGGAATCCTTTTTCCAGAGTCTCTCCCTCTACAATCTAATGAGACTTGGGTTTTGGGAATAAAACACAGAGATCTGAGGGGCGGCCACAGATCTCAAGAGGCCAGCTCTGAGATTGCTCCTCAGCCACCCAGGGGAGCAGCAAGCAATGCTGAAGCCCACAGCCGGTACGCCAGGGTGGGAGGACAGCACAGCAAGCTGCTGCCAGGTCACCAGGTCACCCTGGCAGGTCCCCAGGACCCAGAAGCAGCTAAAGGGCCCCAGTTCCCCATGCGCTATTCCATCAACAGAAGACCACTGCCTCACTTTGCTCTTCAGGAGTGGATTGCATGGTGGGATTTCTCTGGGCACAAAGCGCTGCTGCTGCTGGCACGCTGTGCTTGGCAGCTGTCATCACCACGAAAGCAACGCCAACCACCCTCATCGGGGGAGGAGATGGGAGCTGAAAATGCAAAGCTCGAACTTCATGTTCTTCTTTTTGCCACAGGAGGAAGGAGAAGCATCTGCACCGAGGGGAGAGCAAATGGGCACTGACAGGACCTCGCCACCCACCCATACACACACACACGACTTGCCTTGCTTTCCCAAGTCATAAGGTGGTGTTTTTGCAGGCATTCTTACAGCAAGGGGGGATCTGAGTGCAGGCAGGTTTTCTGCACCCCTCTGGCTTTGCTTTCCATCCTGTTCTCAGCTATGGCGTTACCGTTTCCTCTCCTACGTCTGATCAGGCTAAAAATAACCCGTTAAAAAATCACGATGACTCCAATCGGAAACAAAATAAATTATTATACCTCTCTGGAGCAGCTGTTGCCCTCCACCTGCAAACCCCAAAGACAGGAGAAGTGTGATTCACCAGCCTGAAATGAAAACCTCGGGAGGTGGGGAGGGGAGCTGCCGTGAAACTCAGTGCCACCGAGAAAAGGGTGTGACAGCAGGTCACACAGGCATATCTGCACCTTGGCTAGGGTCTGGAGTAGCTGAGTTTTGAAATTATATTTGTCCTGGGGCTTCTAAACCTGCCCAGCTCCATCCTAGGTGGGTTTCAGACATATGCCTCTGGCTTCCTAATTAAGGGGGAAGCCACAAGCAAGGCAGAGTCAATCTCTTGGAAGAAGCTTCCCTCTTCTGCGGTTGTTTCTGTCAAAGGGAATGATTAAGGTGACTATAAATGATATTAATGTTGTCCTTAAAAAGTCATAAGGAAATCTGCTGTGAGCCAGGCTGCTGTTCCCCTGGAATTCAGAAACATGTCTGTTTCCCAAACAGCCACTTGCCGCAGACAATCAGAGAGCAAAAAGAAATGTATGCGGCGGGATGGCGACTGAAGGAGTGGGAGAGCTGGGAAGCACTACTGGAGCAGCAAAGCCCCGGGTCTCCTACGGCTCTGGCATTGGAGTGTGCCGGGTGGCAGTGTGTGACCCCTTGGATTTGTCATGGTTAAGGAGCTGGTGAGGTTCGGGAGAGTCACAACAAAATACTCAGTTTAGAAACGATTTTGTTCCCATATCGTATTAGCTGTATTTCCCTTCTGTCATTGCCATTTACAAGGATGTTGACATAAAAACCGATGTTTGTTTTGTTGAGCTCATTTTCTCTTCCTACCTATTTCCCCTCTGAAATCATGAGGTGAACTACTTGCAGAAACAATATATTTGATAAATATACTCCTTTTTCCTTTTCACAAATTATCTGGGAACAGACATTGATTTTTTATTACTTTGTTCATTATCTAAAGTATTTGTCAAATTGTTTACAATAATATTCCAAACCATGGATTGCTACCAAGCGGCCTGTCACAGCTATCGTTAACAATTTGACTTAGTGATTTACTTTCTGGAGCTGAATCTTGAATAATTCTTCATGTCATTTCCAAATCCCAAAGACACTGTTAATTTGCTTTGCAGGAGCATCTTCTATTCCCTGCCACGCATCAGGATGATGCTGTGCTAGGTGCTGCATAAACACAGATGAAAAAAGTTCTTATTCCAATAGACAGGCTAAGTCTAGAAACAGCTGGATATCACCAGAAAAGCCTGAGCACAGACAAAGGCGAGTATGATGGACACTGGTTTAGCATGTGAGTGGTCAAACAGTTGTCAAATATTTTGTCGGCATCATAGCAAAGAAGAGTCTCTCTAAGCAGAAACTGGAAAAACAATGAGGTATTTTACATAAATACCTAAATCACTTTGGTCTATTCATTGATCTGATAGTAATGGTCCCCTATATTATTTAATATTGCTTGAGTTCTTCCCAGACCTCTCAGGCTAGCTGCACGAACAACTCTGGTATCAAAACATCTAGAAAAACAGTATTTGTAGAGATATTTGTGATGTCCATTATCATCTCTTGTAATGACATTTTCAGGGAGTAAAGGAGATCACAAACACAATCACAAACATAAGCAAATGTACTTTCTCATTGGTTAAAAAACAATTTTCTAAGTTCAATCAGGAAACATTCTCATTTTAACTGTAGTTTTCTTGTCTGAGAAGAGTCTGCATAAAGTGACAGAGAAAAGACCCCACATATTAAGAATTTTCCCCATAATTTTCTGCAAGGAGCTCACAGCTCTTTATAACTAATAATCACCATTTCAATATATAAAATCAAGCTTCAGCAGAATCAGGCCAGAGCATATCGTATGTGACTGCTGGGATTATATAATGGGAAAGTTCTCATTGATTTTTATAAAGCGCTGGATCCCAGAGATTTTAAAATTAGGCACGGAGGCTGACCCAGTTTGGGTGGAAAAAGCTTACAGAATCCCAGGGAAGAGCACAGCCCAGGGAGAAGTCTCAGGAGGTACAGTTATTTTTAACCTTTCAGACCTGTGCGACAAAGAATGAATTCTGAAAACTCTGAGTAGAAAAGAGGTATTTAGTTTCAAAATTTTAGAATCCTCTACGTCCTCCCCTAGATCTTGACCCTGGTAGACAGCTTGTACAGCAAACTTTTTTTTCGGATTAAGAAAAAATTTTGGAGTAGACTGAAGCTGCCATTTCACTCTTCCCTCCACAAGTGTGGAAGACAAAAGTAAAACATTTTCTAGGACGGGATTCAACTAAAGAATAGAATAGGCAAAGCCAGAATACCAAGACAGAAAAGGTTTTCATTTTAGCTGGAATCAAGAAAGTTAAATTTGTAACCAAACATGGCATTCACGAACTGTTGAAATAAAAAGATGCAATTAACATTTGAAAACTGCTCTAAAAAATGCTGCAGTTTTCCAGTGATTAAGTGTGCCTCATTAGATGATCCAAACAAAATTTGATCTGGACAAGTATTCTGCTGAAATTGTAATTGAATTTTCTTTCAACCTATTGCAGGTTTCAGCCCTTCTTAGAAATGCGATGGTACCATTAGCTGAATAGATTTGATTATACGTGCTGGACAGCATTTCAGGTACAAATTTGTTTATTTGTAGTGGAGTAATATTAAACAGGCATTTGTGTTTCAAATCAGGCGGGGATGAGATGCTTGTATTTGTATCTGAACTTATCATACCAGTGCATATATTTTTAGCTGCTCTGAAATGCAAAGAGTACACATTATTTTGACAATCTAGTTATATAGTACTTGCCATTTATGGATTAAAATCCTCACTAGCATTTCAGCCTCATTATACCGTATGAAGGGCTAGGCTACGTCCTTAACACACTCCCTTTACCTGATCCCTAAAGAAGGAAAGGTAGGGAAATGCAACAATAGAAGAGGCAGAACAAGGATGGATACCTTGGGCCTCATGTCCAAAGACCCATCTAAAACCCTGGGGATAAATAGGATGGGGAGCAATCGGCAAGGCAAGGGAGTCCAAGTTGGCTTATAACTTGTTGGTCTAGACTTCTGTGGCATCTCACACAGGTGTTTTTAAGGCTGCCTTTTATTAGACCGTGGGGAAATTTTAGTGTGGGACTCTGGAGGAGCTCATGAATCTGGCGGTGTGGCCTGCGAGAGATGGGAGAACATCTGGAAGTGGAGCTTACCCCTCCCTGACGCTCTCCAGTCCTGCCCCACGCTGGGGTCCTCCCCAAGCGAGCCCAGTGTGCCAGGCCCTGCGCAGACGGGGCAGGCAGCTCTCGCCCTGCGAACACTGCCGGCACAAACCACAAGGTCACATGCCCAGCTGTTCACTGCCGGCACTCTGGGTGCCGCAGCAGCTCAGCAATAGGTAGCTTTGGGCAATCGTGTCTGGGTTAGCTCCTGCTGCTGTTGTCTCTTATTCTTGCCTTTCGCTGTGCTTGTCAGGTGTCCCAGGACAACCCTGCTTGGGACTGAGCTGGGAACGGCTCGGGGGATTTACCATGTTGGGGTTTTTTTTAAATGTTTCCTTATTTTTCTGCTCAAGCCAGATCAAATTCCTGATCGTGTCCAAGTCATGGCGCACATGCGAAGGCAATGCACTGCGGTACTGGCAGAAGGTGGCGATGCCTTAAGCTGGCATTGCCAATGAGGACACGGGCAATTTCTCAGATGGAAATCACTGGCCTCACAGCCGTATTTTGTTAACAGAGCTGAACGTTTCTCATTCATTGCAAGCTGGCTTTGTTTGAGTCCTCCTTCCCATTTTTAGTGGAAGAAAAATAATTCCAAGTCAGTGCCTTGGAAATTAAGTTTTTATGTTTTTTTACACAATAATCTTCCCTAGCTCTTACAAACTTTTCCTTTTTTACCCACAAATTTTAGTGTTGCCACCTTTGCCCAAAAATCAGAAGTGCAATCCTGCCCTGTTGATCCTCAGTCATCTTCCATCAGAGAGATAACACAAAGCACATGATGGCAGAAAGGAGCTCAGACAAACTTCATTCTAAGACAAGAAAGAGTCAGATTTCATTGATCTACAACTTGACATTCAGTTCCTGCAACTGAATAGAAAAAAGGCATTTATAACCTATTAAAAACCCAAGGATGATTTTAGTCTCCTTTTTTTTTTTTTCTTATTGGAGAAATCAGTCTTTCAGAATAGCCTGGGAGTTGCGAATAAAGAAGAACTTTGCTATGTTTATTTAGAGAACCTAACCCCTTGGAGCCAGCATTTTCACTAATGCATTTTACATTAGCAGGCTGCATCAGGAAATCCTGACTTTTGGTGCCAGGGGGGTAATTAATATCAGATCATGTTTGCAAAATGGTTGTGTTTATGTGGGAACGAGGACTGAGCTCTAACTGGCATGATTTGAAGTACTCAACTTTGCTATGGAGCTTCAACAACTTGCTAGAGAGCGGGATGTTGAAATTAAAGTACTAGGTCTTGATGGTTTAGCAGAGCTACGGCTGTTCAAGAGAGCTGCAATCTTTAGGATTCTGTTCATAAACCTTTAAGAAGAGTCCAAAGTGTTTTTCTTAAAAAGGTGAGGGGATTGTAGATAACGTAGAAATGGCTGTTTTGCTCCCGCGGTCTCAGATGTTCCAGGAAGTGCCAAAATATGCATAATACGGTTGTCACCCCCCAGCATATCCCCCCCAACCCCCATCCCATCACTCCCTAGTCTCTGTGCTTACTAGCTAGGAAATATCCACAGACGGTGCAAAAATATTTTTTCAGCACACCTCGGAAGTACTTGCTTTTGTGTACGCTCCAGCTAACACGCTCTAAAGCAGTCAGTGCGGGTCAATTAAATAACCCTGAAAAACACTCCTGCTGAGCTCTGCGTCTTGCAGGGACTCCACCGCAGTGCTCCCCACCCTAGGAAGTGCAGTTCCCCTTGTGCTTGGCACCCAGCTGCTCAGCTGACCTGCTTCTTTCCCCAGAGAAAGAGGAAGAACACCTCCTCTTCCTCCCTGCTCAAGCAAGAGTGTCTGGGGAATGGGAACTCCTTTTGTGATGGTGATACAGCCTCCTTCCCTGGCACAGGCACTGTCTGCAGCTCCAGCCAGGACATCTCCAGCTCAGCTGAGGATGGGGGAACGATATCCTGAGCATCATTACGTTCTCAGTATCAAAAAGACAAAAAGCACCACCATCTTCTGCGGGTTGAAGAACAGCCTATTTAGTAGAGAACTTGGATTCTCAACTTCCTGAAAGCCACAGTTTCTCAGCACTAGTTGCGAAATTTGCACCAATGCTTAACAAGGTTGAAAATCACTCAGGAGTTTAGGACCCTCTGAATCATAACATCATGAATTTGTGTAGGCAAAGTTTAAAATTAAAAGGTGTTTTCTTAAGTTTAAAAGGAGTAACAGTACAACTGAATAGCAGCAGCAACTGATGTTCAAAATGAGAGTTTCACCTACTGGTTTCCCAGCATCCATTTTCATGGGATGTGGCAGCTGACAGGTTCTCTGCAAGACCATTTATTTACTCCCTCCCTATCAGATCCTTTGCTGGAAGTTCATGGGTCCCTCAGCGGTGGTGGGGATTAAAAGTAAAGGTGTAATCTATGTTAGAGCTAATATATGTTTTGTACTATAATGAGCCAATATACTATTATGGATCTTGTGGTCAGCTCACTGTGTTTGATAAATACGATCAATACACGTTATTCCCCTCCGAGATCCACCCACCATCATCTCTCCATACTTACCTCTTGCCAGTAGTCATTTGGGGATAATTATCCCCACCAAGAGCCTACCTCTAATGTGCCCACTGTCTTTTCTCCTGCCATAAATTGGTCTGATACGGGCAGTAAGATAACAAATCTAGACTGTATTGTTATTATTGCTGTTATTTTACTAGTTCCTTGATCCAGAAATAGGGGTAGCAATCTAATCATTTGCTGTAACTATAGTAAAGTTAGGTGTGCCTAATTAACTCTTCCTCATCAGGTATTTGTGTAACCAATTATTCCTACCTAAGTCTAGGAGTAATGTCCTAAGCTTGAATACTCCTCAGCAATACTGTCTACAGCTTTTGTTCTCTGTGAAGTAATGGACCACCTCTTCCGTTTCTACCAGTACCTCTGAATAGTTATATTTCATTTTTTGGCTTGCTTTGATTTTATTTCAATGTGTTCTACTATTCTTTTAAGCTTAATCCTAACAATGAGAGCTTTCTGTGCACTTCCGCTTGTGTCTGAATGCACTGATGAGCTCTTGATTCTCCACACTGGCATAATTTGTACCTCTACCCGTAGTATAATTTCTTTATGGACTTGCCAGCTCTCCTGAACTCCTTTTTCTTTAGACTTTTTTTCCCCACGACACGTTTCCTCTTCAGTCTCTGAGATTACAGACGTCGTCTTTGTGGAAGTTTGCTGTTTGCTAGGCTTCATGAGGAAAAGTGAACTTTGTAACAAATTTCAACCAAATTTGACAAATTTCACTCAACTCTGAGAGATGTTTCAAGACATTACATTCTTACAAGGGTCACAAAACAACCCAACTAGGAAAGAAGAGATTTGATAAATACTTCAGTTCAGCAAAGGCTGTTGTTAGAGCTCAACTTGTTAGGCATCAGAGAATCCAGCCATAAACTTATTCTTGATCCTACTATGCAAAAATGGGCAGCACTGGTTCTGCTGTTCAAAACATTATTTGCTCCTCTCCTTCCTTCCTTCCTTTCCTAAGAGTAAACTCTTACCACTTCATAATCTCTTACTCAAGCTGCCTTTAAAACCTGCATTGAGAGGTGATTCCTCTTCACACAGAAGACCTCTTCCATTTGTCTGCTTTCCCCACGCCTGCTGTATCAACACTCTCCTGGGAACCTGCCTGTATTCTGCTGCATCCCCTTTCCAAGACATTCCCATCAACTCCTGCATTTCAGATGACTCGGCTTGGTCAGTTGCAGAATGGCCCGGCGCACCTCAGATCTAATTTAAAGTCTCTAGTAAACTCTCACCACAACGACAGCATTTGGTCTCTTCCCATTTGTTGTTGCCACATGTTCTCAACTGGGCAATGTTCCATACCTCAGAGAAGACATACTGCCTTATTCACTGACTAAGTATCTTCTCTCTTCAATTTGTTGTCCTTCCTGAAAAAAAATCTGTACATGTTAATGTTCAAGCCCTGCAAATAAATAAATAGAACCATATTTCTGTTATGCTAATGCAGTCATAATTTTGATCATACACTTAAGAATCTTTCAGTGTATTCCTGTACTTACTGCATTTGTATACAGACATCTGGAGTTTTAAGCGTATTGATTCACTCTCCTCATTCTTGTTCCTCCTCTGATCTGACAAATTAACATCTCCTCCTATATATTCTTGGATTCCTGACACTTTCTGTTTCTGGGCACTGATGTCTTTGACTGCTGTGGACTGACTGTGCATTGGGAGCTGCATGGACCTGCAGTACTGTGGCCAGCCTTGTTCCGCTCCCTGCAAAGAAACTGATGAAGTAGAGCAAATTCAATGGAGGGCCACCAGCATGCAGCACTTGCCTTTGAGAAGAGCTTGTGGGAACAGGGCTTGTTCAGCTGAGCTGAGTTGGTTTTGGAGGGGACCTAACAGCAGCCTCCAAGCACCTAAAGGGAGGTTAGCAAGAAGACCAAGCCGGGTAGTTCATGGCAGTGCATGGTTGGAGGACAAGAGACAACATGCATGAGCTGAAGCAGAAGACATTCAGACTTGCTAAAAGAAGAAACTTTTTCACACAGGGGAAAGTCAGGCAGAGGAACATGGTGCCCAGAGAGCTTGTGCAGTCTTCATCCTTGGAGGTTTTCAAGACCTGAATGGATGAAGACCAATGCAACTTGATCTGATTTCATAATTGACCCAGCTTTGAGCAGGAGGTTGGACTAGTGACCTCCTTAGGTCCCTTCCATTGTGTATTACTTTATAATCTGACTTTTTGCCTTCTGAGAATGCCATCAGCCACTGTAAAGCACTAAGTTCTCCCCTCTCCTCCCCGTGCAGCACTGGTGCTACAGACCCTCCCCTTGTCCTTTCAAGTGTCCTGGGTTACATTAAGGAAGCCTTTATGTTTGTGGATGTTTCTAAGTCTTGCCATCTCTTCCTCCTCGTAGCTTTCTACACCCTCCCTTTGCTCAAACATTAATCTTTTGCTTTCAAAGGCTACATGGCTCTCAGATTCATCAGTGTATAGTATGATGGATAAGTGGACCCTTTACACCACACATGCTTGTCTGCATAGGCTTTCATGACCCTATGCCACAGGCTGTTGGCACCACTGCCCAGAGTGCACTTAGGGATCTACTGTCCTTGGATATTCATTTATCTGGAGAAAAGGGAGTACCAGCCTCTCCTGCTCTCAAGATCTACGTATCTGCAGAAGATGGTGGGGGAGAGGAGTGTCCCAGGCTGGGCCAGTGAAGTCAGTCAGTACATCTGTGGAAATCCATGAAGTCTCCTATAAAGGGAGCTGTAAACTCTTCTTGATGATGTCACAGATACCCACAGTGCTAGAAATTGAGGACTCAGCGCTGGGTGAAGTTCCACTTGACTTTATGGATTTTGCCAGGAGAAGGCAGATTTTGTTGTCCATCTTCCTTGTAGTAGACTTTCCCACTCCAAAGTCATCAGCCACTAAGCAACAGAAGCAAGCCTCTTGGGCACCCTCTCCCTCACATGTACCGGTGCTTGGAAGGTGGTGTGCTCTTCTAGAAACTGAGGGACCAGTT
The DNA here is from genome assembly GCA_013397275.1 of Burhinus bistriatus. NCBI lineage: Eukaryota > Metazoa > Chordata > Aves > Charadriiformes > Burhinidae > Burhinus > Burhinus bistriatus. The sequence continues at coordinate 530,575 of VYXH01000541.1, read as the reverse complement.
CTCTATAGAGATCTTCACCCAAAAGCCCTGCTTTCAAATGGTATGTATGATGTAAATCCACTAATTCACAACTGTCTCTTGGGCTCAGAGCCTCCTTGTAGCAATGGAGAAGGTGGTCTCCAACATATACCAAAGGAGAAACTATAGATGATCTTATCATCCATGTGGGCAGTTCCATAAATAATTGCTATCCGTTCTTTGTCACAAACATCTTCCAGTGTCTCCAGCAGCAATTCTACCTTTGCCAGGCTTCAAGGTGAGTCTTGCCTGCCACTGTTCTAGAAGATAGGCATGGTCAAAAGGTGAGCTGTCATGGCTTACAAAAACAGAGTAGGTGATGCAACATGGTCACGTGATGAGAAAGAGAAACAGCAACAAAGGAGAGTGCTTCTCAATATTCACGTAAATACACAAACTGTCTACTACTGATGGCATAACATGGGGTAGCCTAGAAGTTATGAATTATTGGATCAACGTGTCACAAAGACACAAATACACACCAGCCAGCATGACACCCTGCAGCATCCTCCTGCAACAACTCTCGGTGGAAACAGGCAGCTCAACAAAAGGTGCTTTGGCCCACTAGCTCACTTCAAAAAACTGATACAAATTGGTTGTGCAGACATACTGCCAAGCGTTCATTCATATGGTGACTAGCTGTCAGTGGTCACTTAAATAATGATAATAGGGGAGAGTATCGAGAAAATAGGTCAGAATAGTCAGCAGGTCACCCGTATTGTGCTTGGCCCACAGACTTCAGGTCTATCACATTTTAAATGATTTCTAAACAGGCAAAAGAACTACTGAAGCAGTCAAATTAATTTAGCTCCATGTTCCTTGCTCCTTCTGCAGCACAGTGGGTCTCACGTAAGACTCCCGTTTTTCTGCCTTCCTTGTTTGCCGCCAGAGAGCAGGAAAACACAAAGAAATGTGAAATTGAAGGGCAATTAATACAGGCCATACAGAACTAAGCTTCTGCGGTAATAAAGCATCAGTGCTGTCTTTATAGCAAGAGCATAGCAACAGTCATAACAAGCACCAATGAACACCAGGCTCCATTAGACATGTTAGCATGCACACAAGGTACTCATAGCAGTTACAGATATCACAGTACCCACCAAGCATCCATTTACGGTCCTAAAATCAACCACTTGCCATCAGCCAAAAACTTTGGGGGAATACAACAGAAACCTTCGTGCCTGCCTCAGTTTTGCTATGTTGTCACCTTTCCTGAGCCTGCATGGATGCTGAAGCAGGTGACAAATCTGAAACCAGCGTCAAGGTAGCAAATACTTTGTCATACTCAGATGGGCAGACCCTCTGGGCTTAAGAAATTAAAAATCTGGCATTTGTAGGCAGAACCCTTTTTCCCCAACAGTAAGTTTCTAAATAAGGTATTTCATGATAGAAGGGAAACATTTTATTCAAGCTGGAAACAGCCTTGGGAGCAAACAGATGTAGTTATCTAGGTGCTCAAATAAGAAGAGCCAGCTCTGAAATGGTCTGTATCATTGCTAGGGAAAAAAAATAGATATACAGATCATTAACCTTTGAGATTGACACCATATCAACTTGGCAAGAAACTATCTTAACAAGTAAGGCCATAATCAGTATTTAGATAGAAACTCTAAGATTAAAGTGTAGTACTTGCTTATATTGTAGCCCTGTGGAAGGGACGTCCAAATGCTCTGGGCTGACAAAAGCTATGACTGGAAGAATGTAAAGAAGGCAACTTAGTACCGGAGACTAAAAATCGTTCACTTGGTTTGACGTTTGCTAAAAACCAGTCAGGAGATACAACTGATGCAACTTAATTTCATAGAAACAGAATGTGTATTCCTACCAAGCCTGCCCTAGCAAATGGCCTTTTTCTACAGAAGTATCTGTAATGGACCCGTGTCAAGATGCCAGCACACTTCTGGCAACACCGACTGCAGTAGGTGATTAGAATTTATGCTGTGTAAAATTAACTTTTAGATTAAATGAAAATTATGAACCAAAATCCAAAAGCATTCGTATGGCAATTCACCTACGCCATTTGTTTAAAAAGTGTCAAGTCAAGTGAACATAATGCAGCACTCTGAAGCGTTCACAGACTAATAGTTCTGGCTATTCCAGCAGCTTCCTTTCCAGTCCCATGGTTCTTCCCCCACCAGAAACCCGAGGGGTAAATATGTGAAGCTACTGACATACTGAACTACCTTCAATTCTTAAGATCAAGTGAAGAATAGCAAGGGAAAATTGGAAAACATCTACAAAAAAAAGAAAAAAACCTCCTTTTGTAAAATCATCAGATCAGGAACAGGAAATTGTACATTCTGATAGATAGTCAAGAATCTTTCCTGAAAAAACTGTGCCACATGAAGCTTATCAGAATTGAGTGAAAGCATCCAGTGTCTTGCAAGCTTGAAATGTCACTATTCAAATGATTTTGGTGATACATTTCACCATAGTGGAAAAAAAGTAATTTTCTGACCAGAACATTGCCACCCCGGTTCAGACCTACATTTCAGTTTAATTCTGCAACCTAAACTGGTAGTCTGCTGCTGCTAACGTCTACTTCCAGGTTTTGCAGAGTGAGGTTATAAAATTTAGGATAAAAAGCAATCTAAATGTACTCCCAATATTTACTGTTAGGGTACCAACAGAAATATCTTCCAAACTCTAGCACAGTGCTTGCTGCATAAAGGTGTGAAGCATGAGGTTTTACATTCTTTCAAAATAAACTTTCAGCTGATATAATGTAACTGTGCATGTTCTCATATATATATTTAATTCATTTCTTTCATCCTACTAAGCCCCTGGCTTCAGTAATATCTTGATGATTGAATTTGCAGTTGTGCATGTCATAAAAAGCATTTTCTGTTATCAATTTTAAAGATATTGCCTTTAATTTTCATCACGTTGTCCGTATCCTTACAAAAATTACACTGTTATGTACCTCTGGTTTACACATACCAACTGCTGAAATAAAGAATTCCAAACATACTTTATTCACTCTTGACCACTTGTTACCCACTTATCTTTTACCTGACCTATCATTTTTTGATATGGGAGAGACAAGGATGAACACAGCAACTGAGAGTGTTGATAAAACTCTGACGAATGTTATGGTTATTTTGTTACGTGTTCCCTACCACCACTTTTTGAACACTGTGGTGGCACTGTGACTTCCAATACCCACTGAACAGAAGTTTGACTGCACTAGCCACAGAATTTCTTCTGCCAGTTGATTAACTGGATTAACTGGTATTATCCCACCCAGTACCTACTGTGTTGTATTTGTAAACATCGGCCATTTCTTAAGTTCCACTACGGTCCACTGCATTTCCACAAAGTTTTAAGTCCTGCATAATTTAAATGTCCACTCCATTTTGCTACCAGAACATGTATTCTCTTTTCTCCAGTTTATTTGGTAAGTGTTAATCAGTGGTCTCAATTGAGCTCTCGCATAATTTGTTATCAATTTCCATCATTTTTTATATTTAGCATTTTTTCCTGTTCTCCCTCCTCTTACGTAATTTCCAGTGCTTCACAGTCCACCTTCCTGCGTGCTTTATTTTTATGGTAGCAGCTTCTCAGAGAACTTCAGGCTTTGTGAACAAATGAAGATCAATTCCATCAGATTGTGCTATCATCTTTTACAATAATTCTAGCAGATTAAGGGGCACATTTTGGTCTTTGTTTTTAAACAAAGATCTCATTTAGTATACTATTGACTTTTTTTTTTTTTTAATTTAGCTTACTACTGTATCCAGTTATCTATTCACTTCAGAAGGTTTGTTTGGGTTCATTTCATAGGATTTCACCTTTATGCTTCTGTTTTATGATACAGCAACTGTTGCCCATGCAGGGAAATCAGCTATTTTCTTTTTAAACTTACCCAGGGCTTCTGGCTAAATTCCACCTGGACTTGTTGATGTAACAATTTATCTTAATTTTGTAAATGTAAGTATTCTCTCCTTTGTTGGAATCTAAAATCTGGGTGTGTGTGTGGGTGGGTGTGTGTGTGTGTGGTTTTTTGTTTTTTTGTTTGTTTGGGTTTTTTTTTAAACCACATTAAAGTGTTTCAGTATCCTCTGTGGTAAGAGCCTTAGAAGTACAATGATATCTTTGCATTGAAGTCCTTGACCTTCTTTAGGCAGGAGTATTTTCTCAAAAAAAAAAAAAACAAAAAAACACCAATTACTTTAAACATTTAAAAGTAATTTTAGGTAAGAAAATGAAAGTGGGACTATTTACAAAAAGATACATTTATCCTGCTCTATGAAGTTTGCTTACTTATGTTAGACACTGAAGTGTTTCATTTGAAAAAGTGAGCCAGCTTCTCCCTTCTGCAAGTCATTCACAGAGCAGAAAGGGAAATAAAACCACCTAAAAAGGAAGAGCAAAACACAATGGCAAAAATCACAGCACTATGATAACTAAAAGTCACTTAATGAATTAACTCCTCTTTACTCTTTGAACATTTGTATCATTTCTGTTCATGTATTTGATTTGCTGTGTCAGTCCCCCTCTTAGGTCTTACTTTCTATATTCGACGTGTAAAATGCCAAATGTAACACCTTTTTTACTAGTTTCCTATTGGTTAGATTTTATTTAATAAAGAATACTTACTAAAATGAACGTTGTATCTTGCTATTTTATCCTAGTCCTGTCGTGCATTCCTGCTTCTTTTTTGTTCAGGGATAACTGGTTCTTTCTTAACATACAATTTTAGCAGAAATACTTTCACATGGAGCTATCTCCTCTCAAGTTGTTCTTCTGGCATACTATCAGAGGAATAAGGTAATTTTTGTCACCACCAATTAAAAAGTTTTTTACGAAACAGGACTGTTATAAAACAATTAAACCTTGCAAATGCAGTAGTCTCTAGGAGGGAAACCCTGGAGGAAATTCTGCTTATTAAAATTGCAATTTTAGTTTCCATTAAAAAGGAGAATAAGACAACAGAAGATGGGCTGGCAAGACAAATTATTTCTTAATGTCAGTTGAGCTTATTTCAAATGAGATAACATATCTACACCAGGTTGGGTTCAACACATTTTTGCCTCCTCAACTCATTTATCTAATTCAGTCATCTTGATTATAGCCTCATGGACCTTCATTTTCAGAGGAAGAATTTCGTAACAAACCACCTACACAACATGCTGATTACTGAACAGTTAATTCTAATTAACTTGGCTATGGCAAGAGAATTTTGATAAAGTCCTAGAATGCAAATACAGTTTGGTTATTCTGGCCAAACTTCTATAAAAAAAACCCCACAGCAGAGTCTCCAGATGAGACATCAGAGTGATAGGGATCTAATTTAAAGAAACAAATGAGAAAATTAAAATCACAAATAATTTATTCTTCCATTAGAATTGATGGAGTACAGTTTTAAATAGCAATGAAGTACACAGTGGTGGAAAATTGGCACAGAACCTACAAGCATTTCATTCATAATAATGTTCCTCATGCCATATCTGTTCAAACCTTGATGTGTGTTTTCGACCGACTTTAAGAAATTGTTTTCCCTTTAGAAACAATGAACAAATTGAAAATCTTGTCTTCCATGTATAATGTCATACATATTACGAACATCAGCTCTCTTTCTTCTCCTCCCCTCCCATGATTCCCAACTGAAAAAAAAAAAATTATTTTACTCCTGGGCTAATTTTAAAAGTTTTGTCTTTTATAAAAGTTGCCAGAAATTCTTGAATGCATATATTCCTGCACAACAGAATATCCATTTATTTATCTGAAATACAGTAGCAGGACAGTCTCAAAACCAATTTTTTTGTGTACTATGCTATTGATCGAGGTGCTGCCTCTATCTCACATGCAACACTATAAGCATTAATGCAGTTCAAAACAAAATTTGGCATTTACCTCATCAACAGGTTTTATATTTGATGTTATAAAACATCCCTTGGTCTCATGTTAACCAATAAGAAAAATGGACACACACAAAAAATGCCCCCTTTCTAAAGATATTAGCTCCCAGTTAGGAAAGTTTAGATAGGCTTTACAAAGTCTTCTAGGCTATTTTGATACATACAAATTATTCAACTAAAGGTTAAAATACACTTATACAATACAGTCCTGTCCTCCATATTCTTTTTCAAGTTCTTTGCATATTCAAGCCAAGTAAAATTAACACTTGTCATTTTCTTTGTTATTGCAATTAAGAGGGATTACAGCTTGCTTATGCAAAGCTGTGACAAAACACTTGAGAAACAAAACTCAAACGTTTTCTTGTTACCCCAAAAATGTTGCAGAAAATTGTCAAACTATGTTAGAAACAATTCTTACAAAAATGCTTCACTCAGAAAAATTGGAAAGCTTAAAAAATTAATCTTTGCACAAGACTATATTATACTGTCCTTAATTGTGTTCCCATTTAGATAACTGGGATTCTTATTCTTTGTACACGAACCTATCAGTGATGTATGATGCTCTCCATCTTTTTTCACTATTATCTTTATTGTACACCATTTCGAGACTTATACAATCAAGCACTTATCATGCCCCAACCCATTTTTAACAGTAGATTTCTTATCCTGCCCAGTGAGTAGTGTACTGTCTTGCATATTCACCACATGAAAAACATAATATACAAAATATTGCTGCTGTAAAAAGTGTGCATTTCCCCTTTTCCCCTACAAAAAAAATCTGTGGAAAAAATATTAAATTCCCATAACCTTCATAAACATACAAAGCTGTTCGCACCTTTCAGTCTGTAACAGTTTATTTGACATACAGTTCTCAACTCACTGCAAATTGTTATGTCATGTATTTTCTGTCCAATATTGCCATCTAGAGTAGAGATGTGAAATCAGTTTCTGAGAATCTACAGTCTTTGACAATTAACCCATAAAGACTGTATACCATAAAACAGCCACAAGATTTTTCCAAAAGCTAGATGGAATGGGAGGTTCTCATCTCAGGAAGATGTCCACAGTGCTGAGGAGACAATATGGCTGCTAATAGATACTGCCTACCGGAATGTGAGTACTTTTTCACTGTTGATAATTTCCATACTGACCCTAAAAAATAAATTCAAAATACATAATTAGACCACAAGACATATTTTCCTGTATTAAAAGTTGAAATCAGAAGACCACCCAAATAAACTATGATGTTAAAAGGTGGAAACAAGTAACAATAAATGATAAACTGATGTAAGTAAGTAGTAGAGTCTCATCTCACTAAAAATCATCTGTGTTTTATTGTAAAAGTAAGACTGATGATACGGATTTAAAGCCAGGAACCTAATTTGATCAGAAGAGTATATATTTAAATTCAGTAGACTGCTGTGAAATTTGCAGAACACCATAAAAAATAAAAGATGGGAACGACTTCCCACCTAAACTTTAAAAATTGCTTCAAAAAGACAAGGTCACCTAAATTCAAAGTAATTTAGAAAACCAACCTGCTTTCAGAGATGCCTAAAAATATTCATATATCAAGCATCACAGAATGGACTGATCCATGTATCTCAAAAATGAAGGCACATCCCAGTAAACATAAAGAACTAGTCAAAGTATCCTATAGAAATCAATTATTCCATAGATCTGATACATAGAATCATTACCCTTATTGATATTCACTATTTCTTTTGACAGAATGTCATATACTGCAGAGGAGGGCAGAGGCGAAAGCATCAGCGCTACATGCTTACCATGATCTTTCACCACAGGGTTCAAGGCTTGCAGAAACAAGTAGTGTGCTATGAAGTGAACATTCTCCAGACTCCAGTCCCACCACCATTCCACGTTAAGTACCATCACGATAAGGAAGCATTTTAAATTCCAGTTTTATGTTGCAATGTCAGTTTTTTTCCATTGTAATATGACAAATCAGTCAGGAAGAAGAGTTTCAGAACAGCTGCCAGATGAGAATTTAAGCAGCACAACACCTATGGGAATGGCTAGTATGAATGAGTGGAGAGGTCTTCTACAATTGAGTTTCCCAGATTGCACAAACTGAAGGAGTAGAGCCTATCTACGGAGAGGGTTATCCACTTCTACTGCAAAGAGAGCTGGAACAAGCTGGAAGAAACTCAGCAAATTGAGATTAAGTTTCCTTGACCCTACATTTGCCACAATTAAAACACTTTCCTATAGCTTATTATTTGCAGGAGGAAGTTAGTTCAGTGCACGAGCATTTTGTTTATCTGTTAAATAATTACAAGTAATTGCATCTGTAAACTGCCACACTGAAAGAGTTCTTGACTTTTCTAATTTCTGTAGCAACTGTCCTCCTATAAAAATGCGGGCAATTGTGTCTATTCTCACTTCCAAGGGAAACAACTTCTTGAAAGTTCAACTGATCTTCTACTGACATATCAGGATTTTATTTAAACACTAGAACCTCAACTTGATCATAAGGTATATTTAGTTACTCTCCATTTCATTTATGCTGAAAAAAGTAATAGTGTACGTTTTAATGACATTTCTGAACAATTTATGTTGCAAAGATTAGATTTTACAGTTTAGTACCTTCTACAGGAATAAAACCTCTGCTTCATCCTTTAATTAGAAGACTGGTTTTTTTACAGGAGTCCTCCACTACACCTCTAGCCTAGAGTTTTGGTGGTTCTTGTTCATTTTTTTTAAACTTATATCAGTAGTGATAGGAAAGAAGCAGTTGATTTTTCAGGTCACTTCTTTCCCATACTCAGTATTTCTTTATACTGCTCAGAGAAAATCTGAGCAAAAATAGGCTTCATGTCTCCCCACTGAGCTCTACAGTAGAGGGACTTCAGCTGCACACCTGCAGTGGTTCTGCAACTGGAGAGGAGGATTACTGGATTTGTGTTTGCGGAAAACCAATTCAACCATTTTTATTGCAAAGCAGTAATGAAGAATGATCCACCACGAGAATTAGGAACCTCATCTTTCATATTAGTCATTCACCATGAGGCTATGGAACAGATCACTTTAATTTTTTAGGTCCAAAAATATTGTCTGGAGCACCTCACTATGCAAAATTGCATTAAAACTTTGCAAACTCAGAAGAGAATGATTAATCACACCTCCAGACAAATGATGCTGCGTAACTCACCTGTAAATAAAATACATTAGAATTGTATACGCACACCTGAGAGACCATGTCCTCGAATTCATTAGTTTAAATGTCCACAAGAAACTAAGATTATCAAATGAGTGCGTAAGAATCACAACTTTCTCATCAAATGAAAAAATACCTGGTCATATCCATAAGGCCTCTGCTGTGGTGGCTGTGGTGGCCCAGGCTGTGTAGGTCTGTATCCCCCATACTGCTGGCCTTGTCCTTGTGGATAATTGGGATACTGTGGTCCTGGACCACTCTGGGAGGGGCCTGGAGAGCATTAAAATGCAAACAAAAAAGAAGAGATTGCTTAAGGCGTTAGGAAAAGGAGAATAGTAAAAGTATCGAATTTTACAACTCAGCAGGCCTAAGAAGTATCACTACTACGCAAGTAGGTCTTTCCCTACCTAAAAACATACCAGGGATCAGTCATCCTCCTCTCACCCCAAGAAGCACCTTAGCTGACAGGGCCTATGCTCCAACCATAGAAACATTTACCTTCATTTATATATTCATTATTTATTACCAATGCATGTAGTTCCACACACAAGGTCATAAGACAGGGAAGAACAAGGCAAGAAATGACAAGTCATAAACATGAACACTTTCCAGGATTTAAGGAGACACACTCTCCTCCTACTGTATGCTGCTCCAGTTCCAGAACTTCACAATGCCAGGACCAGCCAGATATCAGCTGCATTTAGCATTTGGACCTTTTGAAGAGACTGGTAGCACTGCACTGCCAGAAAGTCAGTTCTCACACCACAGCAGGCAATCATAAATGGGATGTCAGGCAAGCAAGTTACATGCATAAAATGTGAGACGTGACAACCAGTGAATGCTATTGTGGGATGGAAAAAAAAAAAAGCACCCTCTACTCTATACTCCTATGATCATCTGAACTTTCCAGGAAAAGGATAGGAAAAATAAAGAACCAACCCCAGCTTTGGCTTCAGCCTTTTTTGGAGGTAAAAGGAAGTAGTTCTTCTGTCAATATGAACTCTTTCTGTTACTATTCACAGGGACTCAGCCTGTCTACTATTGGAAGCTGCATGTTACTACCATCAGGCAGTGCAGCCATGTTCCAAACAAAATTAACCTCATCCCTTCCCACCTTGGGAGAGATGGTGTACTGTGTATTTTGGTGACACTCCATATGGATCTTTTGCAGTGGATCTAAGTTAGCTTTTTTAACACCAGCCCTTAAAAACGGGCAGTAAGGAAGAGCTGCAACTCTTTAGAAGTGCTTTCTTTTAAACAAACCAACCCTTTTTTTTTTTTTAACCCCCCCCCCTCAGAAGAAACAGAAGTGTTTTAGCAATAGTATGATTCAGTGCTAGAGAAGGCTAGTTTTAGATACAGGCACTGCACACTAAGATGACATCAGCTGGTAAGGCTTTCAGAAATTCTGGATCTATGAGACAGTCAAAAAGAGAACCTGGAGAAGAAAAGCTCCATAGGCTATCATGATTCTCCTCAGGCATCAAATCCCCTTGAACTATGCAGTTTCAGCTTTCTACAGTGGAACAAAACCTTGAAGACTGATAATGACGACACTGATGCTGATTTATTTTCACAAATTAGAAAGCAATTAAATATTAAATCGAGCAAGGACACTACAACCTAAAAAGTGCTGTGTTCATCTGACAAATTAAACTTGGTTTTATTTATTCATGGTAATTCTTTGTAGCTGAATTCTAAATATTAAGTGAAAGATTTTACGAAATAAAAATGAAAATTTAGTATCTAGTTCTGCTAAAAATCGAAGTTGAGAAGTATGCTATTTGGGTTTACAAATTACAGTGGGTAAGTTGCTCCAACAGATTTCTTCATTCCCTTTTTCTAGTATTTCATAACCTACATTTTCAGTATAAGTCAGATTTTATTTCTTTACTTACAACATTTAGAATAGTGAGCTAGATGGACCTTCACTCTGATCTTCATTCTGTTCCTGTGTTACGTTTAGCAGAATATAAGTACATGAATATTATTTTAGAACTATCAATTCATCCATAACAGAAGAGAAAACCTGCTAAATCTCAGTGGATCCTCTTAAAACTTAACTCTGTCCCAACACAACTGGATTTAACGCGTATCTGTCATCTACATGGCAAAGAAGTCAGCCATGCACTTCCTCACATACCCACAATGCCAAAATGTGTTTAAATCTGCAACAAAGCTAGAAGTTAAAATATATATTTAGATTTCAGAGATTCCTTCTTCTGAGATAAGTATGTACAGCTTTACAATATGCAAGCAACCAAATTCGAGAGAGCAGCATTTTCAGTATAGTCTTCTGACCTCCGGTTTTCAGAAGTAATACACAAAAATTACATACTACTACTTTAAGTTTCCTGTTTGGGAGGTTTTCCTTGAATCCAGGCACTACATTATCTCACTTGTGGCAGAGGATTTCTCATTCCTGCCATACATCAGACGGCTTGTACTACTATTGCAAATTTATAAAACAAACACTCTTGAAAGCTGCATTGGCAATGCTTCTATTAATTTCCTTACTGATCAGTACAAGAATTTCAGAAGAATGATTAACGTATGTCGGATGAAATTTTAAACTATTTTTCAGCATCCAGGGATGAAAGGGTATAAATGGCTCTCTGCTGTTCTTCTGCCCTCCTGAGTCTGTGTTCAACTACACAGGACAGAAAAGAGCTGGGTTTTTCTACATTACAGATACCCGTTATAATGCTTTCTAGCCACCCTCCTTTTCTATCCCACCACATTGTCCTAGATTGCCAACAGATCTGCTTTCTAGAAGATGCTGTCTTCTACACCTTCTTGTTTTGGCCCAGTGAAATTGTGGGCATACAGCTTTTTTGCACAAGCCTGGCCTTTCATCCCGGTAAAACAGGGATAGAATAACATGAGGATATCCCTTGGTCTTTTCTGTGATTGCTGCCTGTGTCTTCAGGTTCTTACCATAACCCTGCTGTTGTCCTGGATAGCCTTGTTGGCCTGGATATTGCTGCTGCTGTGGTGGATAACCCTGCTGTTGGGGCGGTCCTTGATATGCATCTTGCTGCTGACCATATTGCGTGTTTCCTGTAAGATGATTGCAAGAAAGCAGAAACTTATAAAGATACCTATTTTATTAATTTTTTTCCTTCTAAGATGCACAGCCAACAACACAAGAACAAAATGAAAATGCAATATTGATTTAAAAAACTGAACAAAACAAAGAAAACTCAAACCAAACAGAAGGAACTCGGCCAAACAAACTGCAGTTAAAGCCAATTTTGCAAAGTTGAACTGCAGCATTTTCAGCATCTCTGCCAAACGAGCAAAACATTTACTGGAACATCACAGTCATAAGATCATGACTATGCTAAATAAAATAAAATAAAAAAAAAGACAAAATTAAGGACAGCTACAAGAGCACAGACTAGCTACACAAGATCAGCAAGCTGTTTCCTAACGGCACTATAATTATACAAAATAGAACACACACAAAAAGATATACAACTGAACCAACAAATTTATGTTTAAATAAAAATTTCCATTGAGGTAAAAAAAAAATCTCTAGAGTGTTTTAGTCATTTTACTGTTGTTAGAAATGGCAAATTGTGGTTATATATTTTAGGTGTTTGCGAGAAATTATTCTGAACGCTTTGGGTTCCCTGCAATTTTCAAGACAGCCAGCAACTAGTATTCTACAAGAGCTTTGCATGGGTATAAGTCGTGTTGTGCAAGAATTTTTGCTCCCGTTGCGGGTGGGGGAGGAAAGGGAATGTATGTGCGTATGTGTGTGAAGGTATATAGATACCTCCTTCGTAGTAATGTTGTGAGGAATCCTCATAAGGCCTATCGTAGCCTTGTTCAGGATACGACGGTTGCTGATAACCGTAATCATTATGACCTACATCAATTCGACAAGAGACAGGAAGAAACGTTAATGGCCTCTGAGTGAAAACCCTAAAATATTTCATTTCTCAGAAAAATGAAAAAAATTTCTACTGGATATACATGAAAAAGAATTTTCAATTGTATTAGCCAAAGACTTATTAATATGATTTCCTTTCATATTGAATTAACATGTGACAAAAAAAAAAAAGGCTTAATGCAGTAGTTTTAGCAACATCACAGCAAGGGATGGTCTTAACCTTCTGATAATACTTGTTTGGGGGGGGCGGGGGGGGAGGGGGGAAGTACTTTATCTTTCACTCAAAAAAAAAATGAAAGCATTTACGCCTTTCACATGTAAATAACCTGAATTAAATTAGAATGAACAAAGAAAGCAATTATCATACTTTGTCTAACACCTGTTCTGCTGATCTCCAATTCAAAAGCATATGCTAAAAGCAGTGTGAAATAAAACAAATAAAGCTCAGTGAAGTTATGAACCACAGTCTACATTGAATTTTGCTTTTAAGTGACAGAAAAATAACATTCTCAATGTTTTCCCTACAAACAGAATTCCTACAAGTCTTAAGAAAACTTTTCCTCTTACATTCCAGTCCTGAGTAGGATCATTACAAACAAACCTTCCTTTTCAGAGACTACAGGCATCTCTGATTAAGAAACCAATATATGCAGTAAGCATCCCACCTGTCGTTTTCAGAACAAATATTTATTTTGTCTTACAGACGACCAAAATATATCTTACTGCTAATTTGTTCAAGAAAACAAGCCAAAATTTTGTTTAAATTTGAAATTAAATTATACAAATTACATAAGTTTGGGATAAAATTTTGGAATAAAAATAAGGAAAGGAGAAAACCATTCTAAAACTAAGTGGTCTTTGTAATTAGTTCTGCAACTGTACCACACATCATTGATTGAATCTAATACAAATACATAACCATTAAAACAATTGTTATAATATATTCTCTTTACGCTCTATATAAGAGCAATAATGAAGTAATGATAAAGAATGAATCTTCAGAAGGAGTAGGTTTTAGAGATGTAATCTGCTGCCACACAGTTGTTGATGGTAACACTGAATCGCCCTTACTACAGTAAATTGCCTGTAACCATTTAAAGTTCATGTCTATAACATGAAAGTTCCAAAATGAAAGTTTAATAATTACAAGTTAATGCAACTTGTAATTCAAACAAATAACTTGTATCCTTTTATTTGCAATGAGTAGTTGCTTTGGCAATTACACAGCTTTGCTTTGTATACGTTTTTAAAATGTTAACATCTACCACATTCCTTGAACTTGCACACACGGTTATCACACTGGTCATGAGTCAGCATCTTTGTTCTCCCAGTCTCTGCTCAGCCTAAAAACAGGTTAATTGCAACTTTTCTAACTTACAACACAGTCCAATAGCCTTCAGCACTCTAAATTCCAAGAGGTAGGAGGACAGATTTATGAAATTCAAAGTTTCAGTCTTGTCTTGAAAGCACTGGGGGGACTTCTAAAGAGGATTCACAATTACCATCTCCTCCAGGCAGGGACCATTTTATTCCTTTGTAAAAATTAAACTAAAGGCCCATACCATAGCAGCAATAACATATTTGTGCGACTCATATGAAAAGTAAACACTAAGTTAAAAAATACAGAAAACATGTTTTTAGCAAGTTTTTCCATTTCAATGAAATCTTTAATGAAAGAATATTGCCCCCTCTCTCATTTATAATAAAGTTATGAATGTTTTAATTCATCTCAATTACACTACATATGCTAAGAAACCTTCCATACTTTTAGATAAACCAATTACAGAACTTGATGTTGAAATACTAAAACTGTTGTTAAGAGTTTCAAATGGGAGTATTACAAATTAAATGTTTTGAGTAAGCTGCAAAATTAACTAGTCATAGTAACTTAAACCGTAGTAACAATTCTGAATTTGGAAGGTTTTGTAAATGTGAAGTATGATATCCAATTACTATTCTTGCCTCACTCCCTAATTTTGGGCATATGACTACATTAGTATTGGGCAGGTATAGAAAATGGGAAAGTTAACATTTATGAGAGATTACCATCAGGGTAATATTGCTGGTTCATGCCTTCTGGAGGACCTTGTCCACCATGACTGTATTGGTCCCCATAATAGTCTTCCTGGCCTGAGTACTGCTGTGGTGGGCCTGAAAAACCACAACCAGTCAATACGTAAATAACTTGTTTTCTCTGTTATAAAGCCTGCTAATTTCTGATTTTAGTATGAGAAATATTTCTGAAATGTACTCCCCACCCATATCGTTGCATTTCAGACAACATATGTAATCTGGTTTACTTAAAACAAAACAAAAAGAGAGAATGTATCTATACACACATACAGTTGTTTGGCTGCACTAGATTGAGCACATATATATCAAACTTCAGTTTTGAGCTCATTTTAGGAACATGCGTATAACAGACTAAGATGTTAATAATAAAGTTATTCCTTTTCTAAAAGGACCAGGAAAAAAAAAAGAAAAGAGAAGCAAGATCGTGGAACATTGTTCCTTTTTTGTAATTGAGCGAATTCAGCACCAAGCAGGTACTCTGCTCCTTTTCTGCACCTATCATTTAAACACCAAAACAGAATTCTGCATCAGCATATCCGAGATGCATATTTTTAGATACTTTTTGTCAGAAAGAACTCAAAACAAAAGGAATACTTGTCTTCATGTTTCATGGTGATACCAGTAATCTGTTGCTGCAAGAACCACCCTTAAAAGGGTTACAAAAAAAGTCTGTGACACCCAATGATTTGATCGAAATTTGGTGTAAGCAAGAACATGATTTAAAATAGTTTTAAAGATGGTTATTTAAAAAACACTGAAGTGAAGTCCTACCTTGCTGTGGCGGCCTGTATGGAGGAATCTGTCTCTGACCCATCATGTGATTTCCTTGGTTAACTTGGCCCATCATTCCCATAGGTGGCTGCTGCCCCTGGTAATGCTGGCCACCTGCTTGGGGCATGTTGTATTGCTGGGAAGGAGGCTGCTGGTGCATCATTGGACCTGTGAAAGGAAAAGTAGCAAGTATGTCTTCTGTAACACATGATTTGTGTTTAAATATTTCAAAAGGAACTAACATGGAAAACTCAATCTTTAAAAACGTAGCAAAAAAGGCTCTGTATTTCTAGTTCTCTCATAAGGATTCACTGTTTCTGGACCTATGCAAATGCAGGTCATAAATTCAGTAACTAAACTACAAAACAGAACTCAGCCTAAAAAAGGATGCCTTCTAGATGATTTTTCTTCAACTTACACAGACAGTAGTCTAGTCATGCACAAAGATAACTGAAATATTTCTACCATATTTTGTTTTAAAAACCACCTGCAAAGAAAGTGTAGATGAAAACCTGATGGTGAAACCTGGACAAGTCATAGAAAAATTATTTAACATTGTGAACTCCTCAGGGCATAGTTTTAATACACATGTAGTTGTTGTTATAGTCCATCAACAAGCCACTTAACTGTTATCACAAAATAAACAATTTTATTTAGCCTATAAAGACAAACCACTTGAACCAGGGAGGCAAGCAATCACACAACAGACGTTACGCAGAAAGGCCCACAAGAATACCTGGTCTGCCCACCACTGAACAGTCCCAAACAGTCTGTAACAATAACCTCCTTTCATACCAAGCTGCTCCAAGTTTCTATTAATTTCTATGTTAATTCAAACCACTTAACACATACTTCATAATGGTGAAAACCTAAGCCTTTTTTCTTTTTTTCTATAATTTATTTATAAACTACAAAGACAACAAGTAACTAGGCCTCACTAAAAACCAAAACAAATCAAAATATCAAGTTAGCACAGCCATTCCTTAGCCCCATCCCAGAAGAAAAATGGATGGTATCGTCTAGTTTCCTATATGCTAGATCTTGGCATTGCATTTAATATTTTTAAATAACTACGTGCTGGAGCACAAGCAAAAAGTCCTATGTAAAAACCACAGTACTGGAAAATTACCAAGATACAGTCAATACTGACAATGGATTTATAGAAGAAAAGGAATACATAGTCACTTAGATCTTGTCTATGTGGGGTTACGAGAGAAAGTTAAGCCAAATTAATTACTGGTATGAATTCAAAGTGTGTTAGTTAAATCCCATTAAACCCCTGTGTGGAATCTCTCAGCGAGAAGTAAAGTGGCCTTAGTTCTGCTAAGCTTCATTTTCCTCTGAAGATAAATATTGGCCACTCTTAAAATGATCCAGTTATGCTTCTATCCTTCAGCATGGCAGTTTGCGTGTCCCAATTTAAAGTAAAAAAATAATTTAAGTCGAGATACTGTAATTATTTTTCACTTAGCAAAAATATCTCATTTTTTGATCTTGTCAACGTGCAGGTAATTCACATCATTCCATTTCACTGCTCCTCTGTTTGGAGGTACTGAGAAACATTAGGCAGCCTTGGAAAAAAAAAACCCAACAAAAAAACTTGTTGCCATAATATTCCTAGATCTCAAGAAAGCTTGTTAATTAACAATATTAATATTAGTCACAATACAATGTGATAAAATGTGCTGGGTCCCCATGGTGCAATGTAGAGGTTTTCTGTTTGCTTTTTAAATTAGAACTTCATTAACGCTTTGTAGAGCCACAATGAGAATTCACTACCCTGTATCAGACTGTGTATTGTGTTAATAACAGAGAGCCTGGCGTCCTTCCAGTTTGGTTCACATCTCTCTTATTAAGAAGATACCTAGAAGAAGAACCATAGTCTCTATTGCCTCATGCAACGGACTATTTTATGTGTTAGTTTTGAGGGGCAAGGGAACTTTGAATTTGTTTTTTATTTTGAAAAAAAATCAAACCTACAATAAAGCTACATTTATTCATCGTATAATACTTAATATGACATAAAACTAACCAAGAAAAACCCTTCACGAAACTTAAGTCAAAAACTAAGAAAGTCTTAGATCATGAACTAATAGTCTAATATTTGTAGCACATATTTTACAGTCCACTTAAAATACAGCTCTTGAATCTCCAATCAGGTCACAACAAACTACACTCAGTGGAAGTCATGATCTCTTCCAGATTTGGAGATAAAACTTCACACACAAAGTTCACAAAACTGTACACTGCAAGAGAATGCACACTGCTTTCAAAAACTCTCCTTAGAAACTCTTATTTTCTGGCGAATTTCTAGAACTATTTATTCCAGAGAGGACAAAAATATCTGATTTGTACTGAGTCAAAAATGAGCCCAAGAAAATACCGTGTAAGACTATCCCTCTAAATACGCAAATACACAAGCATTCTATTGTCTTTCCAAGAAACTATTTTAACTTTGGCAGTACAAAAGGCCAATAAATGTTTCTGTATATTCAGAAGGCAGCCTTCACATGTCAATATACTGGAAGCATTCTTGCGATAAAAGCCTGAAGAAAAAGATGCTAAGACGTAATACTGTAGGTCCTGTGAGGAGCGCAGGCAATTTTGGTAGTCATTAAACAGGCATTTGAAAAATGTACCATGTAGACCCAAATCAATCTTATGGAGTAAGTGGATGTATAAAGCAAGCCAGACAATAGGTGAAAACTGAACTACTCATTGTTCAATTTAATTAGTTTACATTATCAAGAATACACAACATTTTCCTCAACTGCTCATGTCAAAGTTGTCTACACCTACTAAATGAAAAAAAACCTGTTCCTGCTCTAGCCAGTGTCTCATAAGGAGGACTTGCGCATAGGGAAGAAAAGGTATGTGGATTTAATTAAAAACGGGCTGGTACCTGAACTTCTTATAAATGCAGCAACCCAGTGGCAGTCTCCTGACATAAGTGACTTCAGGAAATGGACAACCTAGTCTTCAGACATGTAAGATGAATAGAGAGAAACAGAAATGCAAACTAGAAGTGGGACCCAGATAAGCCTAACAAATTTGAGACCAGAAGCGCACTGAGGATGCAGGAGCTACAGAAAAACTTAGCGGTTTAAAAGTGTCTCCGTAGCCTTGTCTCTTCTGATGAAACTCAGATACTGCTGGCAAACGCTATGAGAGGACAAGAATAACCGCTGACATGGTTGAAACTTCTGAAGAAGCAGAGAAGTGAGGAACCACACTCAAATTAATCAGAACAGCAGAGCCACCCGTTTAGGAACTATGGGAGCAGCTGGGTAAAATCAAAAACCAACAGTACAAGCTATTGTTTCTTCAGTCTTCAAAACTATGTTGATTTTGCTGCTAAGAAAAGGTGTATTCTTTAGGCATTTCACAATGCGCACTTCTATCAATAAAGCAATTGGATATCCAAATGTAGAGTATCAGCAAAGTGCACCATGCCAGATTCACAAAAGTAAATCTCATCATTGTGTCCAGTTACGTAAATAACGAAATATATACTGAGCAATACAGCAGACCTCAGCAAAATTTTTTGTTATTTTTCTTCACGTTTACAAAAAAACGCTTGTTTTTAAACATAAGTGATGGTGACAACTCTTGCAAGAGCTAACTTAGGAACTCTACGGTAGGGTAAATGTAACTTTCAATTTTCTCAAGATTCTTGACAAAAGCTACAATTCAGGCGTAGTTGGTCAAATGAACCAAAATCTTATAGGTGTTTTAACACGAAGGGCAGTTTAAACACTAACTCAAAAGACTCTGAGGATTCAAAATTTTTTGCTACTCCTAATGTATGACTTAGGCTGCAAATTAAAGGTAGTAGAAAATTCTCCACACTCACTTTATTCCACAAAGTTCTCATCTCAAACTGAACCATGAATTCAGGTGTCATTTAAGAAAAAATTACATAAAAATAAGTCATACGAAAAATTCCTTAGTTATCAACATTGCCTTTCATGTCTTACACTAGGAGGAAAAAAGGTGAAAGAACAAGCACTGTGGCACCTGCTTGTATCTTTGTTTTTTCAAGATACAACTGCAGTATCTTCTATAGCTAGACATTCTACAAATCCAACTATAGCATGATGACACTTCAGAATGTGGAAGCAATTTTACTCTTCTTTAATAGGTTAGATGTCTAAAAAAATGAGACTGTCCTGCTCTGTCCATGATATCATGGCTACTGTTAGCAGTTGAGGTATTAAAAGTAACAGCCTCTGCTTACATAGGAATGAACAGATGGTAAAACATTCACAAAAGGTCCTCAACCTCAGAAATCATTTTATCCTGATCTGTCATACCCTGAATATATTTCAGGTAACATTGGACGTTCCTATCTTTAAGTTCCTTTCTTTATGCAAACAATAGAAGAACGGGAATTCTTCACCTGCCTCATCTCTGCTGTCTCTGGGATCTCTTCATATTTGCTTGTAATTGAAAGAGCTCTGAAACTTTAATGGAATTTTTTTAAGTTTATATAAATGAAACGGTCATTAAAAAAATCTCAGCACCAGATTCGACAACTGGTCTTCTGCAAATGATCAAGTCAACACGATATTCTCATGTAGAGTTTCCCTGTTAAAAGTAAATTAGTTCCCCTCCCTCACCCCAAGCAACATATAATGCTCATTAAATAAAGACTGGGGAGTTTGGCAACTTCGCTTCAAGCACTTCTGGCAAGGGAACAGAATCCTAGCAAAAGGATCTGAGAAACAAAGCTTCTGAGATGGCAAAGTTATGATATCTTGGTCCTTTTTTTAAAGTATTTCAATTCTACTGTTTATTATTACTCTCTGCCTGTGAAAGATCTGTTCAATGTAAGTGAGAGGAATTTCCATGTAAGTTTCAGGTTCCAGAAAATCATGCTTACACCTCCCCTCTGAAAAGCCAAAAATTGGCAAGACTTGAAATATTTCATTCAATTGAAGTAGCTTCCCATATAAAAGAAGAAATGCACCCATAAGAAAGGAGTTTCTTCCATATCCATTCAGCTCCTGCTGCTTCCTATCTTTTCCAAAAAGGTAGCCAATATTCCTTGCAGATGTCCCAGGCTGCTACCATAGCTTTTTAGTCAAGAGTCACCTACAGAATCTTCTACTTAAAACAGTCTGCTTCCTAAGTCCAAAATGACTAAATTCTTCTTTTAACTGGACTGACTGTATAAAAACAATACTGCTGAAAATTCTCCTTCTAAGATATTCCTCTAGCTAGCATTTTATCAATTAGTGCAACTCAACAATGAGTACAAAGTGGGGACCGAAAGTAAATCCAACAACAGATTGCACTTTTTCATTTTCTCTTACTAACACCATCTGCCTCAAAAAGTATATATACAGCAAGATGTTTTGCTAGAAAAAGCGCACAAAAAGTTATGCTAAAACCACCCAAAAGTTTGTTCTAACCTTTCTGCGTGTTATGGTGTCTGTAACCATTATATGATAGCATGCTTTTTTCTAAAAGTACTGGCCTCATTCAGGACACAGTAGATAGCTTTTCAGTGAAAAGCTATTTCAGTATTTTGTTTCCTCCTAGTTGTTCGTTAACAGCCAATGTGAGATGCTAAGACCTTATCTTGTGCAATATTCAGCATTATATTTAGCTAGTGCTGTTATTTACTGACAGATATAGTAGGATATCTCATCCTCAATATGGATCACCTTTTTGTAAGAAACAACACATGCAAAGGGGTTCACAAATGCCTCCTGACAACAATACTGAGGTTCAGAAAATTTTTGTTTATTTCTGTTTCTGAATGGCAGTACACGCTACCAATTAAGAAATCTTTAAGGCACAATGTATTTATTTCCTTTTTGTTAAACTGCATCTCAAAGCATTTCCTAGCCACTCATTCTTGTTTCTTCACTTAGATGAGAAGCCTGCAGCATCCGTGCTTGGCTGAGACCCTCTGCCCAGTCAGACTGGATCTTGACTACCCATCTAAATCTCTCATGGTCTCACAGGTTTCTCTGCCATTCTCTCCCCTGCCGTCTTGGGAGTCACAAGAGTGAAAACACAAAAATATTTCCTCTAATCTGTCACCAAATCTCAAAACAAATGCAACAACTAAGAGCAGAAAATGGAGGAAATGTATTTAGTAGACCTGATCGGGAATATTCTTAAGTCAAAAACCTTAGCTAGCAATACATAATAAACATGCACATCTTCAGCCTTAAAGACTTCTTCCCCCACAGATATTTAAAATTTGACTAATTTGGGACAGTATTTTAATTGAAACAGGAAACAGCACCTTGGCATAGCAGACAAGTTTCAAAGCCTTCTAAAGTAAGGGGCATCTGCACTGCTAAATTTACATACGAAGTGCTCTATTTACCAACGTTTTTGTGAGACATTGAAATATTTTAAAGAGTGTAATTTTTCACTCCTGTCAGAAATGGCTCTCCAGTCTGCGAAACTTCTGCATAAAAATCAGCCTTGAAACAGACATTTAGAATGGAAAAAAATCTCAGCCTAAAGGGTCAAAATTTGGCAAAACTAGAGCTGCCCAATGTGAAAGCTTATTGTAGCCCTAGGTGCAGGCAATGGTACCAGCTCTTGTTCTAACTAGAGATTTTGCTCTTGTTCTTGAACATATAATTTGGTTAGATACTGCTTTACTCTTTATTCCCCAAAGCCACTTCAGTACTATTATTCATTCAGAACAGAAACCTTTTAAGTATCTTTCTGCCTCACTTCTAATGAGCAATTTTCAAGTTTGACAGAGTACTGAAAATACAGCAGGGGAATGAGGAAGAGTAGAGAACGCTACTTTGAGATGGAATAATCACTAGTCCTAAACTGTAAGCCAGTCATACAAAGTAAGTTGTTTTCTGCAGAGTGACTTAGTGGATGGCTCCCTCACACATACTGCTGCATATTTATTGCTAACTCTCTGCAACTAAGAAGTTTCAACTGAGCATGCACAGGACTTTTCTAAACCATCTTACAATGTTTACAAAATTACTCCGTTGTGTATTGCCCAGAATACATAGATAACTTGACAGTTCAGAGAGACAGCAAAAAATATTCCCACTTGTGACAGTTTCCTCTGCTATGTGCCTGTCTTTTGTTTCCTCTGCTGTTAAATTTTAAGAAAAATGCCATTAACAATGTGGACAATGAAGGACTCAGACTTCCCACTTTCAGTGCTGGCAAGAAAACTGCAGAAACAGCTGCGTTCTCTTGACTCATTTTCAGTCTCTCATTAACCTAGTCTTTTGTCTGTTTTGTACCTTTCTGTGATCTAATAACCAAACTGATCAATATGACCTGGTCTGCTCATACACCTCAGGAACAAATGGTATCTACCTAACAAAGTGGAGCTTTGGTCTCCAACAAGAGTACACTGCAATAAGAAGAACCTATGCCACTGGAGCATTATTTTTTCTACAATGACCAGCAAAGGAGCTTCAGAAAAGGAGAAGAACATATTCTCTTACAGGATCAGAAAAGAGGTGAAAACCTTGACTCAAGTCATATCCTTCAGCTAATATATCCGTAAGAGTTCATACTTGCTGTAAACATGGCAGAAGCACTCTTCTAGCAGGTGGTATGTCCAGACCCAATGTAGTAACAGACTTGACAGGTAAACTGAAGATACTGCGTGCTGACTTGTAAAGCACATTTATACAAATATGCAGTATACATACAATTTAATAATTTGGTCTGTTGTGACTCTAATGCAGTATTTTAATTCTACAATGTCCTTGGCACTTCAACAAGGACCATACTGTCAACAGGATATATCATCTGTTTATGCTATGTAAATATCCTAGATACAAAATTAGTTTTGAATTTTACTATATACACAAGGACATCTCCTGAAAACAGTGGGGAGTAGCGGATTTGTTCTTGGAACTGAGTTTTATTTCTTAAAGATTAACAGACATTCCACACTAAAACAGCATGCAGCAGAGAACAAAGATTAATTAGGTACAAAAATCTGAGGGCTACCTGACTTTAATTTTTCAATTTACCCAAGAGACTGAAGAGTAGAGATGTATTTTATCAACTCGAGAAATAATAACACTTAGATAGAAGTGTAAAGTCTGAGAAAGATAAACAGTAGTTCAAACTTATAACGGATGAAAGCAGATCCATTCTCAGATTTTCACACAACACCTGAAAACAGTTCAATGTCTGCAAATAAATAAAAAGTCACTGACACATGGGAGAAAAGAGATGTAGAGGGCTCCAAACACGGGTACAAATGCATTTAGAGAAGGAAATCTACAAGAAAAGACCTTTTTAAAAAAGCCTGTACCTGAGATGTTTCCTTTTTACAGAGGTTAACAAGCACTTCACTTACCTTGGTTTGGTTGCATGTTCATGTTTGGTCTGGGACCATAGTTGCCCATTGGCTGTCCCTGGCTCATAGTCATCTGATTCTGCACTGGCATACTCTGTGAGGATGGCACTGAGTGATTATAGCCGCCCATTGACCCATGGCTACTTGAAGGCATGTTCATGGAATTGCTCGTCATGTTGAGTTGGTTAGGTCCAGGTCCTTGCATAGGCATATGGTTAGGTCCTTCAGAAAGAAAAATGGGGAAAAAAGGTTCTATATTAAGTATCATAAATCAAGGAAATAGTCATAATCACAAAACTAAATAAAAGTTATTAAATACAATTACATTAAAACAAATAAAACAGAGTTTGCTCATGATGTCCCAACTTAAAGAATAGCTAACAACATACAAAGTTCAGCTGTACTATGAAATACATTTTCTTTTATGGAACAGCTGAAGCTACTAAAACAAAAGTGTAAGATATCATACAGCTCATCTTACATCCATATCATATGCAAAACCAGTCTTTTTAGTATTCACAAAACACACCCTGAATTTCAACCTGAATTGCACAATACCAGTTTAACAGCCAGCTTGGTAGCTCTATCACAGCTACACATATAATTGTTACAATAGCTGTAACATTTCTGTTTATTTAAAAAAACCATACTAGACACTTCTCCGAAAGTAACAGTTAATATTCTTTTTCCAAAGTCAGGCACCGTTAACATTGACATGGTGCAAATATGTGTAGAATAAAAATGGCTGAAGGCATATTTAACCTTGTTCGAACATACAATCTATAGCCAATATTCTGCAACTGTTTTTACAGATTACTAGGGTGGGAGATGATGACCAGAAGGATAGTCATCAAATTATCAGATCACCTGCCATGCTTGCAAAGATTCAAAGGAAGAGCAACTTGTTCATACACCCATGTGGCCAACTACATCTCTTAACCCTTTATTTCCCCTCTTCTTGAAAACACAAGTTGGAATTGGATTGGTCTCTGAATTAAATCTACTCTCAATGGGTATTTTAAAAAGTATAAACAGTACAATACCATCTGATCAGTTTACTCATTACTTTAGCTGGGATAAGTGAGCAGCAACTAGGAGTAAAATTAGAGGTGTTGACTGGATATAAATATGAGCTGGACAAGCTCGAGGAGCAGGCCCATGTGAACTTCATGAGGTTCAACAAGGAGGAGTGCAGGGCCCTGCACATGGGTCGGGGCAAGCCCCAGTATCAATACAGGCTGGAGGATGAAGGGCTTGACAGCAGCCCTGCCAAGAAGGACTTGGGGGTACTGCTGGATGAAAAGCTGGACATGAGCTGACAATGTATCCTGGGCTGCATCAAAAGCAGCATGGCCAGGAGGTCAAGGAAAGTGATTCTGCCCTTCTACTCCGCTCTCATGAGACCCCACCTGGAGTACTGCA
Organism: Burhinus bistriatus; assembly: GCA_013397275.1. Classification (NCBI taxonomy): domain Eukaryota; kingdom Metazoa; phylum Chordata; class Aves; order Charadriiformes; family Burhinidae; genus Burhinus; species Burhinus bistriatus. The sequence goes on along the minus strand of VYXH01000541.1, from coordinate 505,037 downwards.
TCCAGCTCTGGAGCCCTCAGCACAGGAAAGACATGGACCTGTTGGAGCAAGTCCAGAGGAGGGCCACAAAAACAATCAGAGGGATTGAACACCTCTTCTATGAGGAAAGGCTTGAGAGAGTTGGGGTTGTTCAACCCAGCGAAGAGAAGGCTCCGGGGAGACCTTATTGCAGACTTTCAGCACTTAAAGGAAGCCTACAGGAAAGATGGGGACAAACTTTTTAGCAGGGCCTGTTGTGATAGGACAAGGGGCAATGGTTTTAAACTAAAAGAGGGAGCATTCAGACTAGATATCGGGAAGAAATTTTTTACAATGAGGGTGGTGAAACACTGGTGCAGGTTGCCCAGAGAGGTGGTAGAGCCCCATCCCTGGAAACATTCAAGGTCAGATTGGACGAGGCTCTGAGCAACCTGATCTAGCTGCAAATGTCTCTGCTCATTGCAGGTGAGGTTGGACTAGATAACCTTTAAAGGTCCCTTCCAACCCAAACCATTGTATGATTCCATGAAGTGAAAAAAGTAGATGAAGTGCAAGGATTATGCAAGCACCACATGAAGAGTTTATGAAGATATGTACAACCAGAGCATCTGACAGAGCAGGTTAACTGTAGAAAAGTCAAGTGTTCATATACAGAGTTCATCAAGAAGATGTCATTGCTGCCAAACATGCCACAGGTTTTGGTTTTTGGGTTTTTTTTAAGCTACAAAACTCTAAAAAATACAGAAAACTTAGAAAAGGAACTTAAAAGAATCTGTCAACAGAGTTGTAGGAAGATAGCGATTTGGTCACATATCTCCCCATGAAAGAAAAAAAAAAGTAAAAAAACCCCATGTCTACCTTCTGTAAACAGCTCCAGAGTCCTGTCTTGGCTAAAGAAATAACTGCGCTAATCTAGGACAGAGTGAAGGCTAAAATAAGGACATAGAGAGTTGTACACAAGGTCACAGAATCAATGCCAACTGACCTGCAAACAAAAAGATGCAGAAGAAAAAGATAACAATTATCAAGGAACACAGCTACTAAAAGCCAACATGAAGAAACAGAGAATACATTTAAGAATGTATTTATCCTCTTGCCCTTTTCAAGACACCTTACTGAAACAAACACGTAACGTATTTTATGAAGGAAAGTGAAAAAGGTAAAAGGTATTATACACGCAGTTCACTGTTTCTGCAAAGCAAGGTGAGCAGAGATTGCTGAATGGTACAAAGGCAGATACACCACAAATACAGAAAAACCAAGTCGGTGAATAGGATTATGACCATGGCAGAGAACTACAGATGCCTATACTGCCGCCTCTTCAATTCAACACCGCCTAACCCTGTAATAGTGAGAAAAGAGAGACGGTTTAATTAGGATAAAGTGAGATCACCTGTAATTGTGATATCAACGTGTTAAAGTACAGCTAAGGTGAAGAAAAGCTCCAGACTGTAGTGCCAAGCAACTGTGGATGACTGCTAGAAGACTAGTTTTCCATTTTCTCTCATAAGAAAAGGAAGAGCATACAGGATTAGTGCCAGAAAGTCAGGTCCTGGGAATGGTTTTGTTACTTTTTGTTTAAAGGAAGAAATTGTCAATAGTAGATTTCAGAGAGCAACTGAAGCACACAGTGGAATAAGTTTTTAAAAACTGGTAATGTAAGAAGCAAAACAGGGGAGGCAAAAATCATCACAAGAGAGAGTAAGTTGAAAAAATAAAACACCTTCTCTAAAAGGCTGGTTTACACTTCATGTCTAGGGTAGCACCAAAACAGGGAAAGTATTCATAAGAAAGAGCTGGCACATGAAGTGTCAGGCATGCATATGTTCTGGGGTCAAAATCAAATAGCTTGTTAGTCAGAAGCTAGAAGACAAGGACAGAGGAAAAGCCAAGATCATAGTATCAAAAAAGCCCTGCAAATGAAAAATAGTTAAGAACACACTTTACAAATAAATATTTATTTTTTTTTTAATAGTTTTCCAAAATATTTCACAGGATTCTCCTGCACGTAAGGACACAACAGTTGATTTTTTTTTTTTTGATATGAATGAAATAGGAAGAAGGGAATATGAATGAAATATGAATGAATGAGACACAAAGTGCTCATCTGCCATTAAAATAACTGCTTTAAATGCTATACTAATTAGATTCTGTGTTATAATAAAGTTAGTAGAATAAGCATCTATCTTGACTATAAACAGAAGTCCTTTTTCCTCTTAACCACTTATGGACAGTATCATAGCTCTGAGAAGCTGTAAGACAGCGTAAGTACATTTGAGACTACGTTTGCAGGAAGGAAAGAAGAGTTTTTAGAGAACTTGTTGGTAATACAAGCATCTGTTATTCAGGAAGGTGACCTACCAGTTCCAGGACAAAGGTCAGAGAACCCTATGGAAAGTCTAACCTTTCAACTTTCTACATATGATAAAACAAGCTCAAGAAATTGGGACGTTAACTTGCCACCAGCACAACCCAGTTCATCATCTCCTTCCAAATCCAGACTACCTTTACTTTGTATCACACAAACTCTGAGTCAATGTAACTCTTCAGACAGTAATTTTTTCAGGTAAAAGCCATAATCTTCTCAGGTACGGATAATACTCAATTCTACCACAGGCTGAAAAAGGTTCATCATGACTGTCTTCGCTGGTAAGAGGATACAGACACTCATTTATCAGGGGATGCAATTAAGGGCCTCAGCAGCACTTCAGGTCCTTTATTAACCAGAACACGAGCATGAGAAAAGTCATCCTTTGCCCTTTAGGTAATGGGACAGGTCTATAGCAGAACTGTAAAAATCAACTCATGCCCTGACCATCACTAGGCAGTTCTTTTAATCCTCCCATCAACCCCTTCCACCGATACTCAATCCTGTGGAAGCCCCTGCTCAGATAAGGCCTTCCAGAAATCCTTAGATGGTATTTTTTAAGAGCCTGCATTTTATTTCTTCCAGGCTGGTCAACTTGTGGCTGTCGACCCTGAAGACTCTCAGTTTGCACCTTAGTGACTTTATTCCTTTTAGACAGATCATCTCTTCAGATATTTAAGGTTTTGTATCTGGCTTCTATTACAAATTGTCTACATAACTTTAGAGTAAGTGCCCTATAAACAGAAAGCAAATGCATACTCTGCAGAATGATTACAAATACATGTCTGAAATACACCAAAGGCTTACATACAGGTAAACTAGCAAACACTTGAGAAAATAATCATTCAGCTATTCACTTAACAAGATGATTCTGTTTCCCCTTCTCCAGTGCCTAACTATGAAATGATTTTAGCATGCCTTTCTGGTATTAGAGATGTCCTCATCTTAAGCTCTTTATCTTCACATCCTCAGAGACAACCGTGAACAGAGAAGGGAAGGAACCGACATTCAAAAAAGGGAGTATGTTGGAAGAAAGGCTAAATTAAAGCTTAGTTGGAAACTGTATTTAAGTATCTGTCTAGGTGAATACCAAAACAAACCTATTTACCTTTCACATATTTTCATAAGAGCTCTTTTCTTATTCTACCTAATTACAAAATATGTATGTTTAAGGAGTGACTTTTCTCCCCCGTGGCTCTGCAGTGAAGTCATTATGCTCACATTGTGACTTAGTAATCCTTCTCCTTGGAAAAGATCATTATAATAACAATAATATGATTACACTAGAGGGTCAAAGAGACTGATTTGTGAGAGGCAATGCTATTCTCCATGGGAGCTGATGGATCTTAGATGGATAGCGGACTCCACAACCGGAATATCTCTGCCCTACTTAGGGAGCAGCACATATTGCTCTTTCCACTACCAAATGCAGACCATGACTTAACACGTACGATGAAACTAACTTCTTCTCTAGATCTTTTATTGCACTTCTTACACACAGCCTCTGGAGGCTATTCACCTACTCTTCTCAGAAAAACTGTCAATAACACCATCAGGTCCATCTTATCAAGAACTGCACAGAAATTAGAGACTAGAGCAGTCATTATATTTTTTACTTCATATTCAGTTTTGCATAGTTATTTACTGTGTTTGCTGTCATGGAGCTTATCCTTGTGACCACTGAGCAATGAATTTTCAATGATCCTTTGACAGCAGTTTCCTTTCTTGAAAGAATCAATACCTTGAAGAGTTTTTATATGAAAAGTTCCTCCATACAAAAAAAATGAAGGTGCCCTGAACAAGAACAATCCTGGGAATGCAATTTTAAGCTGAAAGCCAATTCACAAGAAATAGGTAGTACGACTTTATGAGAAGAAATTCTGGAAAACAGCCACTGTATAAAGAAGCAAGCTTTTCCAGGGCCTACTCCATTCTGATCTGACTGCTAAAGGGAATAGTTAGCCCAAAGCCAGTACTGGTAGGTACAATGTGGAATTTTATCATCTTGTTTCACTGCTTTGTTTCTGACTTCCCAAGCACTTTTCCTTTTATTACAAAACAGGATGGCATAAAAACTGACTTAAAATTTACACCCAGAACAATAATCTGGAGGCCATTTCTTTACAAATCCCTTACGATTCAACACATCTTCAATAATAAAGAACACAGAGGATTAGTGGAAGCTGGATCACTTTCTGTATAAAAGATTTTTTTTTTTTTTAACATTTACTCACATTCAAAACACACTCATTGAGATGTGTCTATTTTATTATTATCTAATTATTTAGCTACAATGATTTCACATTATCTTTTTATGGAAGGATTTGTGTTCATTCAGCCACAGGCCAATACCTTTCCCCAATAAGCCTTCTAAAGCCAGCTGTACTGCACGGTTTCAAACAGACTAAATTTAGCCAGTTCTGTTCATCAGAGGAATGCTGTGTGTCAGCTACATCAAAGCCCAAGGGCAGCCTGATAAACACTGAATACAGGTCACGTAGCTCTGTAGCTAACAAACTCTAAGAGAGCTTGTACTCGGGGGCATTCAAAGCAGTTTTGTCATCAACAATCTAGTATCCCTTGAGCCCCCATGTCGTTTCAGTTGCCAGGCAACGCTGGTGTTAATGTCTTAGAGGAGAAAAACTTACCAGGCATCTGGCCGTTCATCTGGTTCTGCATGTGTGGTGCAGGAGGGCCCCCACCTACCATACCATCTGAAGACATGTTGTGCGAGCGCGGAGGTGGGGGAGGGCCGCTCTGACTCATCCCGCCCGGACCCATAGGCATATTCTGTGTGGGTGGCTGAAAGGAGACAGTTTAGTCAAACACGAGAAGCAGTTAGTCTGACAAATATACTATATGTACATACGGTACAGCAGTTGCCTATACTGTTCGGCAGGGTACGAAAGCAAGCACTGAAATGCATTTCTTGCTCTTTCTGATACGTTTAACTCCTCCCAATGTTTATTTCGGCAAAACGTTTAATCTTTCAATCAATTTTACATGAAGTATTACACGCAGACAACACCACAGCACCTTCAAGCACCGCTTTAAAATAGGAAAATACAAATCAATGCCTCATTAAAAAATTATATGTGAAGAGTTTAAGATTGCTGCAATCGCTCCCTCCCACACACACAAAAGCTTTCCTTCAAAGCAACATTTGGTGAACAGAAAAATAACTCTCCCATTACAATTCTCTCACGTCAACAATCTGTTGCCGTTAACAGACCTTGCGCCGGGACAAAACAGGTACAACAGGAGATGAAAGCCTCTGAATGCTCATAGACGAGCAAAAATTGGCACCTGGGTGTGGTAAAGCCTTTGCGATCTCTTCCCTTCTCTCCCCCAAAGCGCTCAAGGCCCTGGTTCATAATTCCGTGCCAAACACCCCCTACAGACTGGAAGCACATTACGGCTGGCCTCCGAAGGTCCAGAGACAGCTGCCTAGAAAGGATGTTTTTGGCAAATTTCCTAATGAAGTTGTGAGGAAAATAACTGAATAACCTTGAGAGTTCAAAGAGGGAGAGCAAGAAAAACAGTAAGTACAAGGGGGAATTTGCTATTAGGTTCTACCCATGGCAATGTATGGAGACACAGAAACTGCTAGTAGCCAGCTTTGTTTTCCTATTAAAAACACCTGTGAGACTCTACGATCCTCCTCACATACCTTAGCCAAATGCTTTCAGGGGAATAAAAAAATCATCTCTGTTAACAGCAAACACCTAGGTCTCTGGCTTTTAAGGACCCTCTCTAAAAGGCCATAACAATTCACACAAAACCATTCCCATGAGACAACCATGTGTGTATTTTTCAATGCTTAATAGAATCAACAAAGGGGGGGAGGGGGGGAGGATCCCTAAGTTCCTGCGTAGCCCCATCCCCCTTACACCTACACCTACTCATCAGGAGGTTCGTAAAGACAAGATATAATACAGTAGAAAACAGTAAGTCTTTCCAAACAAGCATAAGGTGGGACCTCCTTCTGGCCTTGGAGAAGGCAATATCAGGGTAATACACACATGCATTCACTTGCCAGAGGGAGAGGAGGAACAGTACTAATTTATTTTCTCAACATTTCTTTAAATACATCAAGCATGTATTTTACCTGTAATATCTTAAAAAAATTAAAAGAAAATTAGTGAAAAGCTTTTTTAGCAGGAGGAAGGAAATTAAGAAAAACACAAGCAAGTAGACAACTTCTCCTACTGATTTCTTTTCACTCCTCAGCGATGAAGAAGATGACAAAGAAACAAGTTTATTCCTCGTCCTATAGCAGAAGTGGCAGAAGGTGGAAAAGGCAAGAACGAGAGGCAGCTTTTCTCTCTCAGTGCGAGTGGAATGCTGCTCCGTTTTGCTTGATTTTCCTCCGTGAGAGCGCAACCAAAGCAAGGCCACTTCAGCTAAGTCTTCCTTCCCTTCACCTTCAAAAGCTCACTACCATCCTACTTTTGCATCTAACAGAAATCAACTAAAACTGATATACAGGAAACAAGCACACAAACAAACCAAAAAAGCAACAGAGACTAACATTCTATGATTCTATTTTTAATTTTTATTTAGAAAGTGATTTTTGGAATACCAGCAACACCAACACACTTGGTACCTCCGCATGGGCAGCTAGAGCTCAAAGCATAACAACAGCACCACGTCAGCAAACAGACCAAAGCCAAAAACCATCCAAGTTGAAATGCTTTCAGAATTAAAATGATCTTCTTAGATTCCATGTATAAATCATTAGTAAATCCATTGTTCACACAACATGTTGATAATGAAAAATACTATGAAGTACTAAAAACCATTAGATCATACCTAGGCTTTAGCTATGCTGCAGGTGTTATTGCACAAACATGGGCATGCCCTTATGCATCGGAAGATGGACAAAAAGCCTCCAAAAGTTGAGTTAAAACTATATATTCCAACTCTGAAATTTATTCTGGAAGTTTTCAAAACAACCATTGTTTAACATTAAGACAAACACTGCAGTGATAAAAAAAACTGCGTTCAGAGTGTAAACATTCAAGGACAGGGGGGAAAAAAAAAGAAAAAAGATATTAAGGATTTTAAAAATCCCATTAGATACAAAAACCTGCAAGAGACTTCACAAACCATGGGGAATTGAGAGAACTGAGGGAGTAATTAAAAATACCCAAAAAGGTACCACCAGGAATTAATTTACCAAGAAGAGGTTCTGGATATGAAACAGTCCAAAGACCTGTGTGAATCCATTTCAGATTCTTGAAAATAATGCAAGAAAAAGGTCCAAGCTGCAAACAAATTCAATCCTTCATTAACATAAACTACCCCATAAGATGACTAGAAGGTAGGTGAACACTGTACCTCTTTTTATAAAAAAGTAGTAGGAACAATTCTAGGAATCAAATCTGTGAGCCTTGTTCCCCAAGCTACAAGTAAATTGATGAAAATAATCAGAGTACTATAAAACTCCCAAGAATGATAAAAATAAAGATGAGTTAGTAAAGTGTCAATATAGGGAAGACATACGTTTCTAATCTATTAGAAATTTTCAAGTATATACATTAAACCACTTAGCTGCATATTTAATAAAAACTTCTTTATACAAGTTTTTTGACAAAGGCTTTTGGAAAAATATGTTGTCCAGGGGTACACACTTCACTGATCAGAAACTGCCCAAAGGGAAGAAATAAGCAATAACCTTACACAAATTTCAAAGAATACAGTAACATACAGAGGTCCACTGAAAATATTTGTTAGTAAATGTCAACATTTGAAGATGTTGCAACATTAATTACTGAAAACTGTGGAAGAAAGAATAAGTAGAACGGTGCCAGGTGAAATTCAACATGGATAAATATATGGCAATTACACTGAATTTTGAACCATGCTTTCTTCATAAAGAAGAAACTCCTATTGCAACTAATCCAGAAAAAAAGAAAAAAAAAGACTTGACCACCACACAGACAGTTTGGTGGCAAAAAAGAATTTAAAAAAAATCCATAAAAACTATTCAAAATACTTGTTTTCACTGATTACCTGCAGTACCTGATATGTCAAAAGTGAGGTACAATATCCAAGAATGTTATTTGTGATCATGATACATGTTTGGTTTCAGGAAAGAAACCACAAATAGATACTGTAAAAGCAGAAGGATTCCAAAGTCAAGCAAACAGTAACTAAAGACTCTGAATGTCTTTTACCTGAAACAAGTCAAAAAGGACAGATTTTTTAATTTTTTTTTTTTAAAAAACATCGAAAGGAAATGAACAGAAGAGGATATGACAGAAATACAATTTAATGTATGATGCATGCAAAAAGTAGATCATCCAATTTATGCTTTAACAACAAAGAAAACCCCAGGAGAATAGTCAATAAATTGAGAGATAACATTAAACACACAAGACACCACATAAACCTGAGGAATTCATCAACACAAGACACCAGAAGAAATTTTAAATAAGATTCAGAGATAATTACACGTACATGTATGCAATCAAAACAATTATATTATATAGGATTTTTTTAAAGTGTTATAAGCCTTCATGTCAGGGTCATAAACCAATCACTACCTGATAGTAATTAAAAAGGAATGTCTCCAGCAGATATAATTATTCCGTACTGAAATTCCTCCAGAGTATTGTTCTACTAGCCTCAGCCAGAAGAAAAAAAAGAAAAAATTGTTTTAAAATGGCAACTTCTCTATTTCTATCAGACTTGATCCAGGCTTTTACAGGTGATAAATTTCTTTTAAATCATCTTTAATTAAAAAACAAAACAAACAACCCTTACAAGCCCTGTGTCATTTAACCTTTTTTGTTCTTTACAGAAGTTAAGGAAACTGACTATCCCCCAGTAATACACACTACACTACTCAAAAGAAGGGAAATGGGGGGAAACGGGACACACCCCGCTTTGTGAAGGGAAACTTACCCACCATGAACCCTACCCATGTAGCCTAGATAAGAAGGGTGAAATGACATCCAAGTGTACCTAGGTTAACAGAACCAAAGGAAAGGCTACTTCCCTCCTTCTGCTGGATGAGTGACAGAAAGGAATGGAAATTAAAATCACCATTGATTTTGTTCTAATTATGAAGTAGAAAGTGTTAAATATTTTACCATCAGTAAAAAGTAAATTAAAGAATTAGAAGTAACATGTTAGACACAGCTCCACTTGCTAAACACTAATTTTTGGCTCACTTCCCCCAACACACAGATTACAATTTATAGCTGCTATGAGCATTTAAAATTTATCAGAGCATGAAAAAAAAAATAAAATTGTAAGCTATTTTGGTATTTTGTCCAGCTCTGGAAATCTGAACTGGAAAAAGACTAGAACTGACCTGCAGTTGTAACCAACAAAAACAGACAAGAATAAAACCCATTAGATTTTAACTGACAACTTTCAGCAAACAAAACTGTAATTAACTCAAAGTTATTTGAAAGCATACACTTAAAGCAATAGTCAAACTGCATTTTTTGGAGAGGATTTTCTTTTAAATAATAAATTAGATCAAATGCAAGACAGCAAACAATAAAAGCTGCCATGGTGGAATTGTACATCATCTATCATCTCTTCTCTGCCCTATCAGATTTTTCTTACCATCAATACCAAGTTGAAAGATTTGTTCATGGAACACTTACTGTTATAAAAACTGAGGTGGAATACCAACTCGGTCATCAATAAAATGTAAAAGACAGGAAATACTATTAAGCACATTGAAACACAGTATTGCTAATCAATACAAATAGCAATAGATACTTAAAATACACTATCAAAAATACAATTTTCTTGAAATTCTCTCAGAATAACAATTAAAAGCTATATGGAACACAAACATAAAGGCCTTCTGATGTTCCTAAGAGAAGCTCTAACTCAGGATTTAATCAATCATCTTTGTTTTCAGTTCTCAAGTACCATTTTCTGCAAAGCAAAATATCCCATCCCAGGAGGTATCCTGCCCTGCTAGTATCACATTGTTAATATCACAGCACCTGTCCCAGTCTTAGAGAACAGAACTCTGTTGATAGGTGGTGATGGCACCTGCAGAGTACTTACTGAGGTGTCAGACTGGGAAATAAGATCATAAAGGAATACATTTTTGAGATTTGAAAGAGGCGAGATTTATTTAACTGGGTTACAACTCTTCTTCTACAAGGTGCAAAGTATTCTAGTACTGAGGGTATCTTAAATGAAAAAAATAAAGAGCCTATATCAATTCTCAGCAAGTGTAGCATTTGGGAGTAGGGAGGACTTCTACATGAAAAGCATTCACAATCACATCTAAATAGTGAAGTTAATTACAAATGTAATTTGAGCTCTCACTGTTGGAGTACTAGCTGTGACACCAGCAGTAATGAATTCTAAATTTAAAATGACAACCAGTTCCTAAATCTTGCATCAGTGTCTTAAAAAAAAAAAAATAAAAAAAAAATCAGAGAAACTCTGATTTAATATTTGAACAAAATGTTAAAATAGTGCATAAGGTAATACTTAAACACTTTGTTTAAAGAGGAAACTGGAATCTTTAGTTGCGTGATATATTGCATATATCTCTGTATAAAAATATTTCACTGTACAAATATTCTTTAGTATCATTTTAACAACCAGACAATTTAACCCTAAAATACTTAAGTGACCACATAGCAATAGCTCTTCTGATACTTAAAAAATAGTCTCACAAAATTCTTACCTCAATATAAGTAGAAATTATTTAAATCAAAAGTATGAATTCAGGTGGTTTTATTTTAAACGACTAGGAAAAAGTTAACTATGGACATTAACTTGGGGAACACTGAGCTACAGAAACAAGATAACTTCAGAGGTATTCTACAATTCCCCCATAAAATGCAATTCGTATCTGTCCTCAAAAGCAGGAGCTTTCTGCTCCATAGCTGTTTACCTCCTGCCTCTTTGGCTTTTAAAATGATTTAATGTCTGGTCCAATATTTACAGCTTTTGCTTGCATTTAGTAACCTAAGAGAAAAATTCCACTTCTATTCCAGCTAGAAGGCCTTATGTAAACTCAATTAAAACAGAAAGAATCCTGCAGAACCCTCAGAGCATTTCATTGGGGAAACGGCAAAACCATACAGGCTAAAGGACTCGGCATCTATGTCACCAGACTGCCTGGTACAACTCTCTGCAAACTGCCTAGAGTTGAAACAGGTATTTATTGTGCAGGTATTGTACTACAGAGAGGCAAACCACGCCTTCAAGTATGAAAGAATTACACTTTAGCAGCATACTTCTAATTCAAATTGGCTGCTATTTTTACTGATTTCTAGATCAGCCACATAAGTTAGTAGGCAATATAAGCAGGTTTTTTGTGTACAGTGCACTAGCTCCCCATGTGGACATACCTTATTAGCAATACATGCAAAGTAGCTTATAGAAGGTAGAGCGATCCTCTTATTTAAAGTGGAGTACATTAGTGGTCTATGAATTCACTCCTAACATGCTAACAACCTAAATTCCCACACTCTGATTATTTTTTACTTTTTTTGTGGAATCCCTGGCTTAAGAAGCTCCCTCCAGCGGCCCTCCGTTTCCCAATACTACGCTTCCAGTTGTGTCAACACAGCCATTTACATAGCCCTGCAGTTAATCTGAACTAATCCAGCATGAGAATGTCCCCCTTTCCACCTAATTAATCTGGACCAATTCTCCAGATTGGTTCATCATACAAGAACTTCAAAACATCACACAGCAGAATTGCAGCTAACGGGAGTACGGCTCTGGTTATTGTCAGCATAACCATTACTATCAAAAGGAAATCTTGTCTGACAACAGCCAAACTTTTTCCAACATTTAAAAGCCTCTCTGGAGCAAAACAAACAACCTGGAGAAGTAATTTTTATTATAAGACCACAGCATACATGGATAAACTGAAGATCCACAATCTGAAAATTCTTTTAAAAAGGCAGCATATCCAATTCTTTTTTCCTAAAGCAGAATGACACTTAGCCCCTAGAAGAGGCACATCAACACAAGGACTGGTGTTGTTATAGAGATTCAACAAATAGGCTAGGGCAGAAAGAATCCACAAAACTTAAACCATAGCAAATTTGAAGCCTTCTAAAAAGCTTTTATTACTGACACTTTTACATTATTTTCTTCCCACAATGAGTAGTTTTTCAGTTTCCTGACATAAGCAATGAGTGTGTTCTTTCATGCTCCACCAAAAAAAAAAAAAATATATCTAAGTAGGTATTTGTAAAACTAGTTCTTTTTTGGTTAATATCCCATAACCACATTTTTACATACAATGAACACAGGCCATCAGAGTGTTCACTGAGAGATCAAAAGTCAAATAGCATCCAAAGCCTCAAAGAAAATGGATACAGATGATCATGTGCCGGCCTTGAAGCAAATACAATTAAGTGATACAGACAAGCTCAACCCCTCTGTAAGCACTTACACAGCTAAATCATAATGCATTGCTTTTATAACTAGTTATTGCAGTCATACCTAAGAACTAGGCTACTGACAGCAATAAAGAATTAAACCTCATCTCTAACAGACCTGTAATACTGTACAACTTCAGGAAGTCTTATTTACCGTGTTATTCAAAGTGCTGAGTCTGAGATCACTCACACACAGCAGTAATGCTAATTCTTAGAATAATGTGATACTACAACATGAACCTAAATGCCTCACATTTCCCATCCTTAGTGACAAAGCTTAACTAACTGTGGGCTAGAGACTATTACCAAAGGAGGCTTACCCCACGTTTCTTGCTCACAAAACACAGGAAATATTTTTTGCTATGCCAAAATCAACACAGCAAATAAAAAGGTAGGGTATGAGGAGTTGAAGGAGGGAATGATTAAAGAAATTATGTTCTTCAGGGAGGATGCAGGGACAAATAGATCAGCTTTTATCAATTATAGATTTGCACTAGCTTGATAGTTTCTAATAATAGTACAGGAATGTGAAGCTTTATTTCCTTTACCCATCCCAACCACAGTGGCTCTACTCGACTCTCATTTGAAGAGCAGCAGGCAAGTTGCTCTCTTGATTAAGTTACTCTAATGTGAAAGTCCACACCAAACAGAAGCATTCATATTTCTTGTTTTAAAGAACAAAATCACTGTTAGTGACATTGTCTAGAAGTCCTCCTTGGGGTGTACTTGCATAATATGGTGGGTATGAATGCAACATCTTTCCTCCCTTTCTCAAAAAAATCTGCTGCCTTATGTTTCTCTTTTAAAAAGTCTTTAGAAATTATTATGATTTTTGAAAACTGTTTAACAAACATTTAATCAGAGCAATTATTCTTCTAAATCCAAGTTCCACTTGTGACTAATACCTCACTTGCCTCTTGACAGGAAACATTCAACCTTTATTTTGCTCTGTTCTCTATTTATTCAGTTTACAAACCGCTGAACTTGAATTTGGCTTGGACTTGTGTTCTGAAAGGCTAATGCAAAATAATACACCATGCTGCTCTGTGTATCTGCTTTAAAACTAATTTAATCAACACACTATCATTCAATATACACTGAATTAAGCTAGAGGTTTAACGACCTACATCAGCTGTGATCAGCAAGAAAGCAGATACCACTAACAGATATTCTGCTATACTACCAGATATCAGACTTTTCCAAGCATTTGGTACTTAACTGGACAAGAATTTTATTAATTTAGCATTTCTCTCATCTTCAGTGACAGGAGTTTTATTTGCAAGTTTTATTTTAAGCTACCAAAACTCAGCCATATCTGCCTTTTCTGGATGCCATCTTGCTTTTTTCAAAAAAAAGCAGTATCAAGATAATTCAATTAACATAAATATTTTAGACAATTTTTATGTTCAGAAGAAAGGCCAGTACAAAAGCAGAGTGCCCTGTCCAGTTCCTAAGACTCTGAACTGTTTCTACAAACTAATCACATCACGAGTACATTAAAACCAGATTGAGCAGTACCCCTTTGAAAGTACTAAAGTATATTTAAGATGAGAATTTCCACTATTCTTCCATTTAAGACTCCTATTTAGCCACCTGAACTCCACAGCTTAAAAAAAAAAACCACACACACAAAAAACCCCAAAACAAATATCTTCCAATAAGGAACGTGAAGAAAAAGTTTTAGTTGGGCAGCAGTAATAATGTTTAATGGTTCCACCTCTTGAATAAGTGTCTTTGGAAGTAACCAGCATTTCAGTGTTCGCTGATGTCGGGTGTTTGTAAAAAGTAATCACCATTTTACATAGAAGTGTTTTGTAACTAAAACGGCATGAACTCTGCCCTAATCTGTATGACAAATTTGGGAACAACACAGATTAAGGGATTTCACAAGTCCTACAAAAAGCATCAGTTTTCAGCAAAGTATCTCAAGCAAGGGGAAAAAAAAAAAAAAAAATCACTTTTTTAATAACTTTGTTAATATACCTTCCAATATTATGAAGTTAAGAAAAATAATTTAATGAGATGTGCACATTTTTCTACAACTAAGACACAGTGAGTTTTCTTGGAAGTCACTTCACAGTTTAGCTTGCTACTGGAAGCAACTGGCACTTCCAATATAAAAGAAAACTGGCATATTGTAAGCATGAGTAATAATCATAAGCATTTATTTTCATCACCTTCTTGAAATACACACTGAAATCAAATGCTCTGCATGGTTACAGGAGGCAGGTTGCATTACGTAAGAAAAACTCTGAGAAAAAACCATCACTTTTTCTGCATTCAAAAAAACCCAACAAAACTAGTGTTCCAAATTAATTCCTGCAGACCTCAATATTTGCCTGTTATAAAACTACTGCCAAAATGAAAAGGTTTGAGTGCAGGACAAAAATTCCCCCTCTACTTTTCCCAATACAGTGATGGTCATGGCTTGTTGTCCTATAAATATTTGGCAAAATGAAGACATACAGGGGAGGGAAAATGTCCAAGTCGAAAAGTCTCGTTTCATTCAATAGTTTGCAATGACTTTTTAATGCCACTAAGACTCTCTCAAGAAAACAAAAAATAAATAGCCAGGGAGACATGTTCTGCAGTTTGAGATTTAATGCATTGAGAAACACACACACACAATATTTCACTATTATTTTTTGGAGTTTCTCTTGGAAGTGCCAGTAACCAACTGTAATTGCATCTTTGCTCTCTACAGTTCAAGGATACTAATTCTTTGCTGTTGCCTCCCTCAAAAGTAGCACCAGTGGAAACCAAGAAGAATATAACAGTGGTGTGTTCCTCACTATACAAGCCCTTTTTGAGAAGCTAGCTTATCCTATATGGTGGTGGTAAACAGACTTTCCACCGCTATCCAAGAAAGAGAACGCCTGCTCTAACTTGGAAAGAGGTAGCAAGAAGTTGCATCAACTTTACAACTCTCGTCAAGCTGGGAAGACAAAACAACCCTGTCCTTACTAATGCTACTGTTCACATTGCTGAGAAAAGACTGGCTGACACAAGAAGATTAACCTCGCACTTCTTTCGTCTTCTGATGTAAACGAAAGCCTCTTATCCCAGAAGTCACAATTTAATACTCTACACTTATCATGCATGCAAAGACAACAGGAGCTTTGTTATGACACTGAAGTTTCAAAGTCTTTCTAGTTCTCTTCACCCACAGCCTGCAATGCTTGCTTCACCCATTTCACATTTTCCTCACTTCCAGGACCTTTACAGAAGCATTTCTCTGCACAACACAGTTGGTTCAGTATACTTTTGTTTAGTGTAAGATTTATCTTGTTCTCTACAAGCACCACCACACTTTCAGAAAGGATATACGGTCATTTGATTAGAGTAGCACATTCTAAAAGATGTGGACAGAGGCACAGAAGCTGACTTTTTTAGATTCAAAAATACAACTTTTGTATCCAATACAAAAGACAGGACGGAGGTAGTAACTATCTTGAGTAACCCTGACAGAAAATGTGAGGGAGAACATAGTACAAGCATTCTTCCTGGCAATATGAAGCATTAAGCTCACTACTGTGAGAGGATACAATCAAGTTATCTTCAGGTCCAAGTCATTTTAGCTTATATTAAAAACTTCAATGAACCTGATCATTTAGCTCTTTAGTCCAGTGTGAACGCTATCTTAACAGCAGTATTCTCTTTTCAACTTCATTTTATCACACAAAACATTTTACCAGAACTAATAGTCAATAAAACAAGATAAAATTTAAACAAAAAAAGAAATTATAGCTTACTAGGAGAACAATCTTCCAGACATGAATAGACCCGATACAATCCAACTTCAGAAGCTATTCACACTCAAGCCCTCCTAAGTTATGTGGGAAACTACTGCAATGGTAATATCATAAATCTGATCTATTTTACTATTAAAAATAGATGTTTACACACACAGTATCTTGCTCCATATTTAACTGTTGCCACCCACAACCCTTGAATTTAGTAAGACTGTTCAACAGCTAACACAGAAGCATGGTGAACAGAAACATAATACTTTCAAGTCAACTTGAGCCTCATCAGTTCTTAAATGGAAAGCCAATAAAAGAGTCTGAAGTAGTTTATCTTGCATTGAAAAAAGCAGTAGCTCACATGTTTCCAAATTCTTCTGGCTAAAATTTGTTGGGAAAACAGAAAAATTCTAAAGAATATCTTTCTAAAAACCCCAACAAAAAGTCATTTTATCCCATTATGTTACCACATTTCAGGTAAATCTTCAAAGATTTGACTTGGTAGCTCAGAGTGTTTACACTTAGGTAAGACTGAACATGTAAATTTCCTTTTGTATTTCAGTTTGAAAGAAAAACTAAGAAGCTACCTTTTTATTCCCCCCTCCCCTCAGTTGTCCAAAGGGGACTCCCCCCACCCCCAAAAAACACTATGCTGTTGTCTCACTGCTGTGGAATATTCCTTACATTCAAGATCAGAAACGCACTTCAGTCCTGATCTGCAAAAGTCTCTCAGTCCTATCTTCATTTTCTTTTAAGAAGAGAATGTCATCACATTCAACTTTAAGAACAGGGCTGTTCACCAGGGACTAGGATAAGGTCAAATTCATTTCCAGTTGTCATCAGAACCAGGATATGAATTAAGCCTCCAAAAACATATTAGTTGAGTAATACACACAGCCCTCTTAAAGGTTTCTTTCCCGCCTGCTCAGCTACAAGCATGGATTTATAAAAAGAGAAGCCTCTACAGGCACAACAGGTTGGACGTAATGAAGCACTGTTTCTATAGTCCTCTAGGTACCAACTTCAAAGGATGCTTCACTAGTAGCAATCATTGGAGAACACTTCTCCAGAGACCAAAGAAAAAGTAATTCAATTTCAGTTGCTGAAAACTAGTATCTAGGAATGGCTGTTTTATAGACATTCTTTTTAGCTTCATATTACAGAAATGAATCAAGACTATATTAATTCAAGAAAAGTCTTATTACCAAAAAACAAAGAACTTCCTTGTGTTACTCACAATGAACTCCCCGAGCTTTCCGATTAACACAAAAAGCAAACAGCAAGCTATTTTAATGTTTGTTGTATCTTTCCTTACTGCTCCATAAAACAATGGAAAAGGGGAAAAAATTGAAGTATCTTATAAAATAAAGAGTTCAGGAATACAGATTCATAAAACTCCAGATTAAAAAAAAAGATAGCAAGTATTATTCAAGAAATGCTTCATTTGTAAAGCGATGCAGTGTTTCAAGTTAAGCCTGTGTGACCTTATTTCTTGCATATTATCATTATCCACCTTCAAAAAGGTTGCTTTCTGATACAGGACAGAGGCAAAGAATTCTAAGAGACTCACCTAGAGTTCAGAAAAGCAGACAAAGATTTACCAAACCTCATTCCACTGAGGCAAAAGAAGAGATGATATTACAGCAAAAAAA
>VYXH01000541.1:453551-480898 GCA_013397275.1 Burhinus bistriatus | reverse complement strand
CGGGGCGAGGCGAAGGGGAGGCACCTCAGGCAAGCGCCGTGAGGCGGCCGCCGCCCCTGCGTTTTCCCGGCGAGGCCGCGGCGGCAATATCGGACCAGCCGGTGAGGGGAGTTGCCAGTTGCGGAGCCGGTGCTAACCGGCGGGGTAGCTGCTGCCGCCGCCGCCGCCGTGGCACTTTCGCCGTTTGCGGGGTGCCGCTCCTTCGGCAGCGCCTGTGCTGCCGCCGCTGCCACAGGCGCTGCCAGCGCTGACAGGTGGGGGGGAAAGACAAACCGTGAAGAGAAAGTTGGAGGGGAGCAGCAGCTGGCTCTCTGCGACCCCCGGCTCGTTGGTGTGGGGCTGCTTTCCCTACCGACCTGGGCGGCCGCCGCTTCCCTGCCGTGAGGACGCGACGGAGAAGCAGTTGCTGCTCCAACCTTAAATAAATTATAGACGCTGAAAGTGCTGAAGTCAGATTTGATTTTTTTCAGTGCGGCCACTGGAGGGGATCTGGGTTTCACCAAAGATCCCCCAAGTTTGCAAAGTCTGTAGTTTACAGGGATGAGCGTTTCAAAGGGTGATGGTACAGTAAAGTTGAAAATCCCCAACTAAAGCATTTTAAACCTGGTTTCTCCCGGGCACACCCCTGCTCAGCCTGTGTGCTTTCCAGTGCCACACTGTAGGCTGTGAGTACTGTCTCATCTCCAAGCTGTGGCCTTTTGTAAACTGACTTCTGCTCCTGCGGTTAACAGAAGCATGTGCTGCTGTGGCTGACGGGACACTACTCGGTGACATGACACCACACCACAAAACGTGAATCTCGTTCCCTACTCAGTGCGTTGCTTTCTCTGTTTCTCAGCTGTTGCTGGCTGAAGTCCCTGGCTCTTCCCTCAAGCTCTAACCCTTTTGGTTACAGCACACATTTGTCAGTGGCATCCGTGGGCACCCTGTGGCTGTACAGCTGCTTCCCAACTGGCATGCTCTCTCCTCAGACTGTTTCTAGGCTGGCTCCTTTCCCCAGCCCCATGGAGATTGCTCTTCCTGGCTCTGCTGTCCTAGGATTGACTGTGACTGCCCATCATGCCCTGCTTTTTTCCCTTGACAACCAGTTCCCAGGCTGCCGGCTCCAAGCTGTTCTTGCATTCCTACAGCATCTCTCTCTCCAAGAGCCCGCCACCTGGGCCTGATGCTCTCTGTTACCGGAATGGCGCTGCTTCTGCCCTGTCTCTTCAGATTATACAGGACCCTGAGTTGATGTGATGCTAATCTGGCTTGCTCTCCTCTCCCGAAAATGTTTCTGGCCCAGTCCTTGCTCTGTAGGTTGTGCTAGGGAGGAGGAGGAGTGATGCTAGCATATCCATTATGCTGTTTGTGTTTCTAAGCATTTCACTCATCATCACGGTATCTGGGTCTGGGTTTTGTAGTAGTAGGGGATTTTTTTTGTCTCCCACAGACTTTATCATCATCATTATTGCTATCATACTTGTAGGAAACCAAAAGCAAAAAAGAAAGGGTTGAAGAAACGTATTTTTTTAAAAGTTGATACTCTTCATGGTGATTTGTGGTTGTCCTGGTTTGAGGTAAAACAATTTGCTGTTCAGTAATTTTACTTTTTAGCTAAGCCTCTTCTAAATACTGAAATTAACAGCATGTTGTGCAGAAACTGTTCGCTCTCAGAGTGATAAGACCCATGTTTATAGTTGATGCCAAGGAATGGGATGCAGAGAGGCTCCTACTTATACTTCCTGCTATAACAACCAAGGGCAGCCAACTTTGTTATTTGCCCTGTTGGAGGGTCGGAAGCGGAAAAGTGTAGAGGGGTCACACCTGCGGGGAGGAGGGGACGGGACAGGACAGGTGACCCAAAACTGAGCAATGGGGTATTCCATCCCATCTGCCTCATGCTCAGTGTAAAAGCTGAGGAATCAAAGGGGTCAGCCCTCTTTCTGCAGTGGCCAGCATCCAAGGAGGACTCTGTTTGTCTGCCTTTGATCCCAATCCCCGCATTCCTGAATCCAGATCCGGAATCCAGTTCCTGTCCCTTATTGAGTCCAGTCTGGGACTTTCCCAGTGCCTGCCGGTGACGTGGTCATCGTCCTGGGAGCTTGACATGGTTTTGTATATATTTCATTATTTCCTTTTTATTATTTTCTTATTAATATTTCATTAAAGTAGTTTAGTTCCTTCTAAACTCCTAAGTCTCTCTCTCTCTCCTGCCTCTCCTTGGAGAGAGAGGTGGGGGAGAACATCTGTCATTCGCCTCAGTGGCCAGTCTGGCCCAAACCACGACAGTGGTTATTATTGTGTGGTCTTGGAGTGCACTCATAGGATAACTGTTGCAATAGCTCTGTGCTTAAATTGATACTATTTCTAGTTATTACAAATGACAACAAAGAATCCTAGGAATGAAGAATGCAAGATACCCTTGGCCAAATCAGCACGTAATCAGAAGGTACCATCTCCTAGCCACCTGCAAATAGAATGATGAGGACTTAACTTCTTTAGCAGAAGTACATTCTTGGCTCTGGAGAACTGGTGAGGTGTCTGAAAGTCCCAAAGCTGCAGGCATCTTCAGCAACTGGAGGGCAAACATGTTCTCATTAAATACTCTGAACACTGGGAATTCCGCAAAATGTTTTTCTCTTTCCACAAGTATAACTTGTCTTGCGCTCATTCTCCTGTTACCCAACCACTGTTTATAAAATATTTCTCATTGGAGTGCCTTGGTGATCACAGTGTTTGAGACAATGTGCTTCACATGTCAGCCACAAAAAGACTGCTTTTAAGATCTGAACGTTCCATTATATTCTCCCACATTTTCAGGCTGGTTTTGAGTAGAGAAGAAAAATGGGCTTGTGGGATGCCACAGGTGAGGAGCCTTAAAATGAAAGGAGTAATTGCCCACTGTATTTCCCAAAAGTAGTCCAAATTAAATATGAGAAACTTTTTAGTATGTTCGTATTTCCATGCAAAATATGGGAGAACAAGATTTGGAATTAAAGTGTTTTTAGAGGAAGATACACACATAAGATCATTCATGCATAATAACTAAAACCCATCTCTTTTGCCTAATTTTGTCTGATGATTAAATTAATTTATTCCCTTTTGTTATGATTTTTCATTCATATGTTTAAAATTTTGGACTTCCATATTCATAAATAGCAACAGATTTAAAGAAACATTGAAAAAAGAGTCCGCAGCTCCATTTTTTTACCACTGAAAGGGAAATTCACACTCAAAATCAACATTTAAATAATGGCACAGATGCATACAAGCAGGGAAATAGATAGCTACAATGGAAATGCGCCACATGCCTCAGAACACATAACCACAACAGGGTGTCTCCTTTATGACTTTCTTAATGCACTGCAATATGCCTAGATATCAAAGGACATATGGTATATTTTCTCTTTAATTGCACATTTCTTTGCTCTTGTGAGTTACTCACAACCTTAACATTATTTAATTGTAATTTAGATGCATAAATCTAGATCATCACCAAGAGTTTCAAATGCAAGTATGTTTCAATCAGATCTTCTTCCACCTCTGTTTCAACTTTTGTCAGTGTCGTGTCTTTTTTGTTGATGTGCATTTGTATGCCAAAATGGAGGGAAAAGAATGCAGCTAGAGAAGGATGGGCCCTTTTCTGAAAGATTTTTTTTTCCCCATGTTTCCAATTCATATTTCTCAGTAACAAGTAGTAGGTAAAGATACAGTTCCTGAGACTAGGGTCTGGAAAGCCTTAACATTTAGTTCCTAGAGAAAGATACCTGTTGGAAATGAAGTGCTAACAGTAGAGTGATTTTACTCTTCTCAGGATTGTGTCAGAATTCCTCATTGCAGAGGAATTCATTTAGTTTTGGAAAAAGCGATAGTATTTGCAGTGATCCAGTCTTCTAACAATTCTGAAAAAAAAATGGTAAGCGATCTTCAGTTTCTGTCTGTATTTTCTGCTATTTCATTATCTAAGTTTCTATAAATTCTCTGGAATAGGAAAGATAAGTAAGAGAAGGAACCCGCAGACATTCCCATCCACAAGCAGGAAAATACAAAATGCTGATTCGTCATCATTTTCAAAGCTACAACTAAAATTTAAATTTAAAACTTGGCATTTACAAAGCTATATCTACAGGAAAGAGGACAGCAAAGAATTTTATGGTACTACCATCTGCTTAAACCTGCTTGACTAAAGGCCTTGGTATCAAAGTTGAGAATGTTTTCTGAGAGACTGTTTCTCAGCCAAAGCCTTTAACATGTTGGTGACAGCACCTCATTTTGTGCATTCACTTCAAACTGACACCCCACCACCACTTTCTTTACTACAGTAAGTATGATAGCTCAGGACCTGCTGCTAATAGGATGGCAGGGTGAATTTGAGCCTCTTTTTCAGGATAGACTACTTTTTCATCTTGAAATTTAAAAAAAAAAAAAAAGGATGTTTATGCATGCGTTTTGGAATATCAGCAATACAATCAGGTAACAGAGCAGATCCCAAGGAAGGAGCATCTTTTGGTAGATGAAAAAAGAAGACAGCAAAAGGAAGAATTGCTGGTTTTGGTTTAGTATTTCTTCATCAACTGAACTTGGTGTGATCTCATAACTTTGATGGGATTTCTTTCATGACCAATCTACGTGTTAATTCATCGTGTTGTAAAATGGTGCTTGCACCTGAAAGTCTGCCTGTGTAAATGGTCAAGTCTTGAAAATGGTTCCAGTTCTGCTTATTTAATAAATGGTACTTTGTTATCAAAATACACAGCAATATCAGACTGTTGGTGGGGTAAATGGTGCTTTTTGCTTCGTAGAAGAGATCACACTAACAAGATAAATTTGTCTTGAATTTATTCTGTCAGCTTCCTGTCTGTTTTTTTTCAATTTGTCATTTATATTCTGCACTGGCTATTGTAGAGAATATTAATAACAAGTAGCACCTGAAATGCAAGCCTATATGTTCTGATATAAAGTGAAGTACCCAAATAGCACTGCACGCTACATGGATACTGGTGGCTCTGCCATGTTCCAGAGGGGCAATAACAAACCCAGAAAAAAGTCATTGGGATGCTAAATTTTTATTCTCGTATCTGTCATTTTAGTCTGCAAATATAAATAGTTAGAATAAAGAAATGCACAGCAGGTTCAGCAGTTTGCTGTAGTGGGAGTAAGTGCAACAGCTGCAGTGAGAAAATCTTTGTGTGTCCTGATTTTATTCTTCAAAAGGGAATCTCCAGCTACTAGGAACGTATGCTATAAATAAAGAATAGCAGAACATCTAATCTAAGCCTCCTCAGAGCTGAAAATTCTTCAAGAATTCTTAGCAGTTAATATTTTATTTTAGGACACAGAAGCAAAGCACTGCAGTTCACTAACTTCCTAATTTTTTGAATGTCTAAAGCAAAGCAGAAAAGATAAACATGAGAAGGCACTGCCAAGCAGTGCTGAAGAAAAGGTAGCAATAATCTTGATGATCACTGAATATTCATATCTGTTAAAGGCAACACATTTGCAATAGAAAGGTAGGCTATTCTTCTGGCGATGCTTCTGAGGACTCTCACTTCTGCATCATCTGTATCATCTTCAGCTTCTGCCTTCTGAAGACTCATGACCATGAAGGACAGAGGAGATGGCTGAATGGCTGCAGGACAGTCACAGTCCTAAACAACAACTTGCTGAGGGAATATAGAAAGATAATTATATCAAGTGCAATTTTCTTTCAGCGAGCCTGATCCCATGACCTAAAGAAGACCTCCTTCAATCTGCTCCCAATGCTGCCCAGGATGCTGTTGGCCTTTGCTGCAAGGGCACATTGCTGGCTCACACTTACCTTGTTCACCAGGACACCCAGGGCCTTTTCTGCCGATCTCCTTTCCAGCTAATCGGCCCCAGCATGTACTGGTGCATGGGGTTGTTCCTCCCCAGGCACAGGACTTTGCACGTCTCTTTGCTGAACTTCATGAAGTTCATGTCTGCCCATTTCTTCAATTGGGCAATTCAATTTCTTCTGTTCCAGTCCCTCTGAATGGCAGCACAACCATCTGGTGTGTCAACAACTCCTTCCAGTCTTGTAACATCCGCAAACTTGCTGAGGGTGTACTGTCTCCTGTCGTCCAGGTCATTAATGAAGACGTTAAACAGTATTGGCCCCAGTATTGACCCAGTATTGACCCCTGAGATATATCACTGTTGACTAACCCCCAACTGGACTCCATGCCACTGACCAAAACCCTATGAACCTAGCAGTTCAGCTAGTTTTCAGTACACCTCACTGTACACTCATTTAATCTGTACTTCAGTTTGCCTATGAGAATTTTATGGGAGATACTTGTCTAAAACCTTACTAAACTTGAGATTAAAAAAAAAATCCACTGGTCTCTCCTCCCTGCATGCTCAGATAGTGTCTCTGTATTGCTCCAGGTCACCCGCCCCTGCTTCCACCTCTAGTATGCCTCCTTTTTATGTTTGGATTTTGTCAGGAGCTCCTTGTTCATCCCTGCAGGCCACCTTGCTCAATTTCCTGCAGGTCAGGGTGGACCCTTCTTGAGTTTGGAGGAGATGATCTTTGAAAATTGACAATCTCTCTTCTCTCCAGGGCCACATCCTGTGGGACTCTTTCAAGCAGATCCCTGAATGGGCCAAATTTGGGTCTCCTGAAATCTAGGGCTGCGATCCTGGTTTTTGCTTTGTTCCTGCCTCGGGATCACAAACTCCACCTTCCCATGCTCACTGCAGCTTCACATCCCTAACCAGCCCTTCCTTGTTTGTAGCATGAAGTCCAGCAGAGCACCCCACCTTGTTGGCTCCTCAATCGCCTGTTAGGGATTTGTCAATCAATGCACTCCCCAAACCTTCTGTGTTGCTTGTGCCCTGCTCTTCTGCCCTCCAGCAGATATCAGGATGGTTAAAGTCCCTCATGAGGATCAGGGCCTGCAAACATGAAGTTTCAGCTAACTGTCCGAACAAGGCCTATTCTACTTCTTCCTGACCAAGGGGTCTGTAGCAGACACCCAGGACTACTTTGCCCATGTTGTTCTGCCCCAGGAACTCCCAGTTGACTCCTCATCCATCCCAAGGCAGAGATCCATGCTCCATTCCCACTGCTGTCTCACATAAATGGCATTTGGTTTTGTTCTCTTCTGTCTGTTTTCTTTGTTGATATACTCTATATATTGGTTTGTAAATCACAGAACAATAAATCGCCATTTAACATTGTGTTCTTTAACTTGCTATACATAGTGTATCTCAAAGTCACTGTATATTTTATCAGAAGGTCTTAAAATCTTAAAAGATTAATTCTTTTGATGAATAAAACATAATAAATTATACAATGGAATACAAAGCAGGGAAGTGTTATATTTGGCCAAAAGTGGATTATAGAGATAGTCTTGTCACTGTTAATAACCAGTGGTGCCATTTCTCTTACACGGCACCTCAGTGACAACAAAGCACAGCAAAAGAAACAATATATTCACATTTCTGCAAATATGCTTTGTGAGTATTAGTGCTTGAAACCAACTTGGGAAAATATACTCTAACTAAAAACTTGTTGTATTGAATGTACATTTAGTGTTTGCCACTTTTAATGTCTGTGGAATTCTTGCTTGCTTTCTTCCACTTTCCAAGTATTTTCAAAGGTAAAATTATGATGACTGGAGATCCAGTTGCAGAGTGAGGCTCTGTAACATTTCTTATACACATGATACATACATTTTACTCTTAGCTTAGAATGACAGATATAGCATATTTGTATTTTATAATGTTTAAAAAGGAATCAAAAAAACCTTCTGTTGAACACATACCATATCATTGTTTGTAACATGGTATTGATCCTTCCAGATGTGACCCCATTTCTTTGTCCCCATTTCTGTATTTGGTATGTATGCAGTAATTTAGTCATTGGGAATGCTCAAAAGGCCCATAATTCACTGAAGGCCAAAACTCCTTTCCTGTGAAAGTTTACTCATTTATACCTTTCTGTCCTGAGTAGTCCCATCGCCAGTGGAAATACAGTAACTGAGTATGTATGTATATTCAAGGGCCAAGAAAATCACTACAAAAAATAACTATGACATTTTGCAATGTTTCCTTTATCTAGTCCAAATTTTGAGCGTAGACTATGCACGTACAATGAATGGTTGCTTGGAATAGTACTGTCTCTAGCTTGCATTACTGTAAATATATATATATAAAATATGTATGTGTATAATATGTATCTAGGCATGTGTATTTCTTTTCAAGCAGGAGCAAAACGGAGGAGAAGGAAGATGCTTCATGTGAGTGCAGTCTGTGAGAACAAGGTCCCAGGGTAGAGGAGGTCTGCTGTACAAAACGGGAGGTTGCATCCATGGGGAGAAGTTGGTATTTGCAAGGTGGGAACTAAAGGTCTTGGTCTTCCCTTGTTTTAGAATGAGAGCCACAAGGGATGTGTGCCAGAAATAGGAAAGCTGCCTTTGAACTACCCTACAAAGAGGAATTGAGTACAATTTTCTCTAAGCAACACAGGAAACAAAAAAAAAAAAAAAAAGTAACTGTTGACTTCTAGTATTATTTTGCTTTAAGAACGTAGCGATGCTTTTTACCACTCCCCATCTTTTTCCTTTTATTCAGCATGAAATTTTAAAGCATTACTGTAGTCTAAAAAGATACTCTAGAAAAGTATCACAGTGTTATTCCAAAATTGCTATATATTCTTTTGCAAGTAAGATAGCAATGTATCTTACTAATATGATTTTGCATAACTTTCTAAATATGTTCACATATTAGTGTGTATATATTTTTGCAGGAATAAGGCACTGTTGCTCAAGTAAATTCATTATGCAGTTTTCTAAATGCTACATTCTTTCCTACTCATTCCAAGTGGGCCTTTGATTCTGCCATATGTAATGCATCATTTTACCATGCTGATTTAGCTATTGGGAATAATTCAATTTGGAATAATTCTGTTTTGTAGGATTCAGGGTTTATGTGTTTATTGAAAATATTAAGTATAGATTTTATTTTTCGTTGATGTTTGTCTTTCCCAGACTTCCTCATAGTGTTTGGTCAGCATCAGCTTGAAAATTCGGTTAGACACTGACATGGACAAGAAATTATAACCCATGAATCAAGAATAGAGGTAATTTTTCTCTCTGGGGATAGGAAACAAAAAACTGAAATTAATCAGAAATTATGATGAGGAGACACAAGTGGAAGAGATAGTGGTCAAATCTGGTGAAGAGAAGCAGATGAAACCTCCTATGTTTATTGATATTTATTGGTTCAGATCTGATTTTTGTAAGCAAAGTAATAAATTGTAGGGCTAGAATAGAGGATGAAACCATAGTCTGTTATTCTTCCTAAATGCCTAAAGATAACAGCTTATGTCTTTTTAAAATAATGTACAGTTTTCTGCATTTGTTTATGTAATATTTTACCATTTGTGTACTTTATATAAATTAGTCACAGACACTGAGAAGTTTGACATTGGTTGTGATGTAGCAAAGTTTTGGTCTTAGGTAAGTGATAAGGAAAATATTTATCACAAGGAAGACATGTAAAAAAAGGATGAGTTTTATATGTAGTGTACTTAAAGAGCTTTTCTTTCTTGAGTGCTGGATAAGATGATAAATTTCTGCAAGGAAAGGACTACTTGTGTGTTCCTGTAAGCCCTTTCTTGCATCAATTCCTTAGTGTTGGTAGGAGAGCACCTTTGACGAAGACTGAGAGAGCAAAGGAGGAAGGGGATTCTTGTGTGCTATTTTGGTCATGCTTGAGACTTTCAGCTCAAAATCCTAGTTTATTTATCATTGATCGTATCGTTCATTTATTTTCTTCAGAAAAGACCTGACACAGTGCTGGTCAGTTTTTCTTTCTTTTTCAGCATTCATGGATTTGTGTCTTCTAAGAAAAAGGTTTTACGAGGGGAAATGCTGAGTTTCAAACCAGCCAAGAAAGAAACAAAGTTCTTGAGATGTTGACCCTAACATCCTTTCCGTTAGTCTTTCTTAGAAGTTTTCAAAACAGCTGTCTACATCTTTCTTTCTGCCTGTGAAGCTTCTCATAAATGTCTGTGGTATGTCACTGTCTACCTCCAAAACTCTCCCCCACCAAAATACCTATGAAACCAGTGACAGCATTTAAGTTGCAGTCTGGCATTATCTTATAGCTCAGTAAACCTCACAGCTAGCTGTTACCAAAAGCCATATCTTTCCTTCAGCCCCCTCTACACTCGTGGCCAGGTGTTCCCACTCTGTCTCCTGTGCCATCACTTTTACTCATCTGATCTTGTAGTGAGATGTTTAAGGAAGCTAAATTAGCAGAAAAACAATTGCTTTTCTGTAAAAGCAGTTTTCTGCCTGTTGAGTTTCAGAAATTGGGAGCAGATGAGTTTCGCTGTCAAAGCAAAGGAAGACAATTACTGGGGCACAGGAATGGAGCAGCATTACCCATCTTTGTCAGCAATTAGCTTTTAGATCAGCTTAGCCATGATTGCACCTATAAACAGAGAATATACTGAGAATACTGCTTATCACATTGATCTGTGTTGTCTTGCTATCTCCCTGGGTTCTTGTGTCTGTAACCACCTTATTTCCTCTGTTTTCTACTTTGACTGTAAGCCTTTTGTTCAGGGGCTGCCTCTCTGTACTGTATTTGTAAACCACAGCTTTTGAAACTTTGAAACTTTTTGCTGTGATGTTTACCGCAACTTATCATTTTTCCTTCCTAACAGATGTGAAACATTATTATTTATCGTTTGGGGAGAATGACGCAGCCTCCACATAGCTGTTTGCTGATGTCCTTGTGAAAAGACTTAGTATTGTAACATCTCTTCTGCATAACATAAATAAAGCTAATATTGGAAATAAGAACAATTTCTTTATTCTCATCTAACACATTGGAATTTGAGGGCTAGATACGGCTCTGTTGGATACACAGAAAAAAATTCTTTCACCAAGCTTCAAGAACAAAGAACTGTGCGGAAAATGTATGCACTTGATGATCATGTCTGTTTGGCTTTTGCAGGTATTGTTCCTAGTGTTATTGCTCCACAGTTCATTCCGTTGCAGATATGGAGTATGTAAAAGTCCTTTAAAGACTGAATTTATGAAAAACATTGTGCAGGTGGACATGGACAACTACCTGAGAGGAGGTTGTGGAGAGGTGGGGGACGATCTCTTCTCCCAAGTGACAGGCAATAGGACGAGAGGAAATGGCCTCAAGTTGCACCAGGGGAGGTTTAGATTGGATATTAGGAAAAATTTCTTCACTGAAAGGGTCATCAAGCAATGGAACCAGCTGCCCAGGGAAGTGGTGGAATCTCCATCCCTGGAGGTATTTAAAAGACGTGTAGATGTGGTGCTGAGGACATGGTTTAGTGGTGGTTCTGGCAGCGTTAGGTTAATGGTTGACTTGATGATCTTAAAGGTCTCTTCCAGCCTAGGTGATTCTATGATTCTATGAATCACCTGTTAAAACTTGCTTGGGAGGGACAGATTCTATGGTGGTTTGGGAGATTGGTACTAGGATAGGAAAGCTTGGGTTCCTACATAACTGATTTTAATATAGCTGAAGGATTCTTATGGGGCCAATGGGAATTATTTTGATTTTTAAAACTTATTCGTTCCTCTTTTCTTTTTTTTAAATCATCTTATGTGGGTCTGTTTGCATCTCATCATCAGGGTCAAGCTGCTTGGATAGCAGAAGCTGCTCTGTACTGGTTGCAATGCCAATAGGCAGACTGAAAAGGACAAGAAAGGCAAACCTAGAGATCAAATTCAGGCAACCAAACCAGGATGATATTGGAAATATTCCTGGAGAGTCAGAAGACAACTTTGGGCTTGAATCTGTGCTGCCATCCTCCTCCTGTGCTCTAGAAGCTACCTCTTGACATGCCCATAGAATCATAGAATCATAGAATCATAGAATTGTTTAGGTTGGAAAAGACCTTTAAGATCATCTAGTCCAACCATTGACCCTACTCTACCAGGTCCGCCACTAAACCATGTCTCTAAGCACTGCATCTACATGACTTTTAAACACATCTAGGGATGGTGACTCGACCACCTCCCTAGGCAACCTGTTGCAATGCTTGATAACTCTTTCAGTGAAAAATTTTTCCTAATGTCCAGCCTAAATCTCCCCTGGTGCAACTTGAACCCGTTTCCTCTTGTCCTGTCGCTAGTTACTTGGGAGAAGAGACCAGCTCCCATCTCACTACAGCCTCCTTTCAGGTAGTTGTAGAGAGCAATAAGGTCTCCCCTCAACCTTCTCTTCTCCAGACTAAACAACCCCAGTTCCCTCAGCCGCTCCTCAGAAGACATGTTCTCCAGACCCCTCACCAGCTTTGTTGCCCTTCTCTGGACACGCTCCAGCACCTCAATGTCCCTCCTATACTGTGGCGCCCAAAACTGAACACAGTACTCAAGCTGCAGCCTCACCAGTGCTGAGTACAGGGGCACAATCACTTCCTTACTCCTGCTGGCCACACTCTTCTTGATACAGGCCAAGATGCCATTGATCTCCTTGGCTACCTGGGCACACTGCTGGCTCATGTTCAGCCATCTGCCCATCTCATTTATGAGATCCCTGTTCTATATAGGAACTAACACTTGTGAACATTTACCTCCGTAAGGTAAAATGGCATGGAAACTCAGCAAATTGGTTAGAAAAACTGCGTAGAGCATACGTCTCATCTCAACATACAGTTCTGTGTGACCACTAAACTGACTGGTCATGGCTAGTTGCCACTGCAAGACAAAGGCCTTACTCTGGGCTGTGCTCTTCCGTTGTCATTTTTGTGCTGGCTTTGCTGCCTGGCTGAAGCATGGTAAGCCAGGCTGGAAGCCTGCCCAGCAGAGACATAAACCAGGAGGAAAAAGTTTCTTGCAGTGTCTAAGCAAGATCAGGTGAGAGCCAGCAGAGGCTCAGAGAGCAACTCACAGAGAGACACAGTAGCACTGACTTAGATCAGTCCAAACTCTCATACGAGCGTGTGCTCCTGGGTGGTGCTGCTTCTTCCCTTTGTCTCTGCTGTACCCTAGGCACTTTCATCTCCTCCCTGATGCCCTTTCTGATGCTTCTTTGACCCCTTGTGAGTTGACTCAACTCACTAACCTCACAGAAAAAACCCTCTTCATTTGCTTGCTGAATTGATTCAGTGTGCAACTGTATGAGCCCCATAACTCTCTGAGGGAAGGAGGGAGTGAAGGAAGAAGGTGGTGGTGGAGATGGAACTGTCCATTTTTGGTGGTGAAACCATTGAGGGTACAATTTGATGTTAGACCTAACCTATTGTGCATGCAAGCTGCTACTGAAGAAAATAGTCCTAAACTCACTAATCTGATGCAAAGTGAATTTTTTTTTTTGGTGAGTTGCCACAAAGTTGTGTGATTGTTAAATCCAGTTCCAGCGAAGCTGCAGAAATGTCTCTGTAGAAGTGGTTGGGAAGAAGAGACTGCTGCTTTTTGTGGCAATCTCCATTTAGGTCATGCTAGCAGGGTGTGAAACTCTCCTCTTTGCATGCTTTCAGAAGGGATGAAAACAAAACTCAAAAAAAACGTAGTAAAAAAAAATTTAATTTTGAGTAGGGTCAACACACTGATCTGACTTAACAGCTGCAGAACAGCTCATCCTAATACTGGGAGAGAATGAGAAGATGCAGTGAGGGATGAGAGATGAGAGTATCTCTTGTGATAGCAGTGTGCTCTTAGATTGGCTGATGTTGAACATGGAGCTGCTCCCCAAGGGGATTCCAAGTGATAGAAGAAATTTTCAGCTTTTGTAGTAAATTACTCACCAAGATGATCCAAGTTAAAAAAAAAACCAACATTATCTTTTACTTTTGGAAGCTGAGTGTTTTCACTGGCCTCACAAGCAGGTGAATTTGTGGGAGAATGGGAGGGTGAAGAATGACACCAGTGAATGAATAATTGACTAGGAAAGTGGGAAATCAGGAACCTACTCAACTGGTTTTACCGTCAGGAAAGTTATAATGTGAAATGTGCCTTGGATTTTCTACAGTAGCTTGTAATGAAGAAGAATAAGGATGTACTCAGCCAGTCTCTCTTCCTACTCACTAGTATGGTGCTGTAACCCCAATTTCCTGGCACTGTGGGGTGGAGGGAGTTGTACAATACCAAAACCACGATGTGTGGTACAGTACGGAGCACAGTACTTCACATATATGTTTTTGGAGGGGCTAAATCCATATTTAATTCTGTAAGGTTACTTTCTGTAAACTTAAAAACTGTTATGGCCTGAAATGTACTTAAAATTGCTGTTTCTCAGTTAGAATAAAGTTACTTTTGTGTGCAGGTTTGAATTTGTTTCTGTCTTCACCTACATTGCTTTTTCAGCAGTTTCTGACTTAAAAAAAAAAAAAAGTTGCAATGGTCTGCTTCTTCTTGAATAATAATTTGTTGCTAGTTAATGCAAGAGTCTTTATAATGACTTCATCATTATGATTATGCAGACCTGACTGTTGGTGCCAGAATAGTGATTAACAGCACCGTAAACTGACTCTTGAGGGTCCGGTCACAGTAGAATATACCACACACTGCTTTGCAACTTTAGCAGGTAAGCAGTTTGGCACTTTTAGGTTTCCCCTTAAAGTGTCAGATGATCCTAGTATTGAAAATAAACCATTTGTTTCTATTATTATCTGTAAAAAAAGGAAGTCAGGTTAAGTTTCCTTTGCATGACTTCTTTAAAAAAATGAGTATCACTTGAGAAAAATAACTTTTTTTTTTATATAAGAAAATAATCACCATTATGAGCTCTTTTATTTTAAGGAGCACCAGCAAACTTAACTGTTCCTCATATGTATAGATCTGTGAAGAACTTTATTGTATAATTTGGAAATAATAATGCAGAGACACCAAACAGTATTACTGTATAAAAGAGTTGAGATAAAAATATAACCTTAAAAAGAAAATAACAAAATCCCTTACAGAAGACAACAACGTGAAAGGCCAAATTGAATGTAAAACTCACAGATGCAGATTCTTATTTTCAAATACTAAAGACTAGCAGAACACCTGTGAGCAGGCTGATTGATTGCAACCATCTGAGATGTTCCTTCAAATCTGTTCGCAACTGTGTCTGACATCATGTTAAAGGATAATTTGATTAAGCCTTAATTTCTTTAGCCTGTGTGGTTTTAACAGGGAATAGTTTCTTTACTGTGAAACCTGTTTTGTTTCAGTTGCTTGTGCGTGACTTGAATGGAGTTGTGCAACTGGAACACTGACCACAAACTGACTTCTGAAGATCAGAAATAAGCTGTTGATGTATTGGAAATTAAGAGTTTTATGGTGAATACCTGCATCTAGCCTTTTCAGTCTTGTGCTTTGCTTGCGTATTGAGCTGGTAAATTTCTTAATTTTCTGGGATGCCAAAACTGGTCAGCTTTCCCACACTGCTGCACACAAAGCAATGGCTCTAGACCTTTTGCTATGTCTGCCTTGACTGTGGGCTTCGATAGCAGTGGGGGTCCTGAACTGCACCAGACAGATCCATCTGGTACCTATCAGTCTTGGAAGGTTAAGTGTCAACTTTATATATATATATATATATATATAGTTTGTAAGTATCTGAGTACTTACATGTAAGTACTGCATATATGGACTATATGAAGAATCAATTTTATGCACTAAAAGTTTTTGCATAGTCAGTACATGTCCCTGGCATTGGATATTGAATTCTGAACCAAACATCAACAGGATCAGAAGGAAGGTTCAAGCTGACTAAGTCACTGAAACATACTTGGTTTTGGAAATAAAGTTATAATAAGCTATAGGAACAATACATAAACAGATGTAAAGGCTTCACAAAGGCTTAATAATTGCTGCGGGAAATGGTAGCCTGTTCATACAGGGAAAAAAAAAAAAATCCATCTGAAATGTGCCTTGTGTTTATTTGTGGTTCTTTTGTTCACTTCTTGATTTTTATAGAAAGTTTTCTGTATAGGTACTGAAAACTTGCCTATCGGCTGTACTTGAAAGAACACAAACAGCAATTAGGCCATTATTGGAGTTTTTGTGCCAGACAGTTTTGATTCGTACCTTGCTCTTGATCACAGGTTTTTATAAGTGACTCAAGCAGGACTGGAACAAATATGGTGAACCCTTTGGTGTACGGTCTGCTCACACTAGAAGCTCTCCCTATCGGTGTTGCAGCTGTGCCGCTGGAAGCAGTAGCAAGAGAGCAATCTAGATCATTATATTTAGGCTTCCATTCCAATTGCAGGGAAAGTATTGAATATGTTGGTTGGTCATGAAGGCAATGACCAAGAGGAGTATTATTATTATTAATTTATTATTAAATGATAACAGGTAGAGGCAGTGTTGAGGAAGTCCTCTGGCTAAAGGAGTGGTGTTGTCCATACTTTGTACTCAGTCAATCAGGTATTTACCACTTTAATTTACTGGAGTAATTTCATTGCTGACTTTGTGCCTCGTGGTTGCTGGAAGCTCTTACAGTGCGTGAGCTGATGGGGTGCCATCTTCATTAGTGACCAAAACTGCCAAAGCCCACTTTTTGTCTCTGAGATCATGTTCGTACCAGACCTTCTTTGCCTCCAAAATGGTCTAGCTGTGTCCTGGCTGCCTGCTCCCAATGTGTGCCAGAGACCACTGTAGTGATGAAGATAATCAACCTTCAGCGTCTGGACCCATGAGCTGACAACTTTTCTGTTCTGGCATAGGTATATCTGAGGCAGCTGAAAGCTACGGCAGTGGATTGATCTCTGCAGTGCAGACAGGAGCGGTGTCCACCTTTACTGTTCAGGTGGCTTTGGATTCATTCTCTTTGAAAATAAATATCTTCTAAATTCAGTAGGAGAAGAGGAGGGCGGAAGATAGTACGTCAGAATGTTGTAATACCTTCTGTGCTTTGGTTATGTGAAAATTGGAACAATTTTTCTGTAGAATGGATTAAAACTCCCCCAGACCTGTAAGTGTATGTGCCTTGGTGAAGGCAAGATCACAGGTCACGTTTCCTTTCAGGCAAAGGACTGAAGGGCATAAGGATCCTTTTAAGTCTTACACTAATTTTATATATGTTCTGTGTATTTTTTTTAACTTCTCTCTGTCGTTGGCCACCAATGAAACAAAAAATCTAAAGATAAAGTTGAATAATGAATATCACTTCTGTATTGACCTATCTTTGTTTCCAAGTGGATAGTTTTACTATATAAGTGTTTCTCATTACTGTGTTGATACAGTAAATGCTAATTTTATCAGTTGGATATTTTTGCCATTTTTCTTACAGCTCTTAATGCTATTGATGGCTTTAATGTAGCTGCTGGGACTGGCAAGTAAGTAAACACTTTGCATTGTCTCCATTTAAGAAACATTGTGGGGAAAGTTGCGTTTTCGATAATTTAATATGTCAGGTAATAGCCATTCTTGCCGTTAGCATTATCTCCCTTCAATTCTCTTTTGCTCTGAGATTTGGGTTGTTAACTTGGAGGTTATGGACAAAAGGTAAGGAGAAGTCCTAATTTCTTCTTTCCTCCTTTCTTAATTATTGCATGTTTGTTTGTTTGTTTTTATTTTTCCCAAGGTGAGCATAGAGTAGCAGTTACCTACCAATGCAAGTGGGAGTGTTTTTGCTTTGCAGTCTTCTGTTGTTCTATACCACAATGTGCCCATCACGCCACCTTCTTGGTTCCCTGTCCTGCTGGGACGTGCCTGTAGTTGCTTCTTATTCCCTAGTTTTTGCCTCAAGGGTGTAGTTAATTGGATTACAGTTCATGTTCTCTGCTTGATTCCCAAGAGCCAGAAAGCAGGGAACTCCTAGCCACCATCTGTTTTTCTCCTGTCCTGTGGATTTCTTTCATCTGTAATGAACTCGGACCAAAACACAGACCGCTGTGCTCATGAGCCATCACAATACTTCAAAGGTGTTTTTGAGCTAGCTGGGAAAGAATTCTGGGGCGCACAGATAGACGTTGGATAGATCAAGCAATAAGCCTATGAAAAACTAAGGATTTACAGAATCTGACAACTGGTTTACTAATGACAGTATTGTAAACATGAAAAGAAAAACAACTTTCTGAATGTACTTTTTTCACTGTAAACAGTGCAAAACACCAGTCTTGCCATTCTTATTTTAATTTGAGAAAATGCTGATGGAACCCTGTCTGCAGGGTTGGCAGAGGCGTGTTGTCTATTGGGCCGCCAGGGATACAGTTTGTTGGCAAAGTCATGGAATGGGTGGAGATGGTCATAATCAGCTCCTCAGTAAACCCAGATGAAACTTCTGCCCACCTTCCACTTCCCTCTTAAATAATCAAATGTTGGTGATTTTTTTGGTTATTATTACATTAGAATAATTTTTTTTATTGTTAAACTTCAGAGAGGGGAAGATAATCCTTGAATCACTACAAATATTTATTTGCTAGTTACTGCAAGAAAAGACAATAGCTGCAGCGCTAGAAGCGAGTCTTGCACACCATACCATGTGGACACTCCTCAATTCACTGGGAAGCTCTGATAGCAATTTAGATGCCAGTGAAACTGAAAAAAGTTTCTAATTCCATTTGAGAAAAACCCTGCATATGCTTTTTTTCCTCTCTGATGTAAACAAATAGGTACCAAACTTTGGCAGTTCTTCCAAACACACCTTCTTGGCTTTTAACTGAAAAAAACCCCACAAATAACATGGCATTTGTAAAACCCTGAATATAGATCTACATTGTTTAGAGAAGTATTCTACATCCTGGCTTACTCAGAATGCTTCTCCAATGGATAGAATTTAATTTGGGTTTCTTCAGCTATTTCTCACAGGACCGTGATAAATGGTTTTGAAATTTCTGTCCTTCCCCTGGCTGTACATCAGAAGAGGTTTCAGCAAACACAAAATTGACAGAACAGTTTAGATAAAGAAAAAGACATGTGTGGCATGAAAAAGTTGAACCACTGTTCTCATATATTTATGTTCCATTGACCCTAAGATCAAGTACTGAAACATTAGCAGAGTCTAAGTAGCAGCTGCAGGGGGAAATGATTGACCTGGCAGACAGGCAAGTTGTGCACTGCATATTGCACTGTGACAGTGAGGGAGTCCCGGTGTGAAATGTACACGAGCCTTTGTAAGATTGATTACAGCAGGTAAGTTAATGTATGTTGTGGTGAGATTTTCAAACTTCCTTTCTGTCCTCCACAGGCCAATGCAATTGGTGGCAATGCTAAAACTGGGTAAGAGTTTTTGGAAAAAGAAATACCCAGAAAAAGCTACAGGAGCTCAAAAGGATACCATCAAATTAGCAAGCAGCTTTGCTAAGAAGTAATCCAGTACAAAGCATGTGATAAATGCTTCAAGAAAAGTTTGGGCTTCTTTCCTTTACGAAAATGTGAAACGCTTGGTAAATACACTTGTTTTAATGATTCATCGTATGCTATGCTGTGAAATCTGGTCAAAAACACATAGAACTGGCTATGATAAGAAGAAACCAGCCACCACAGGTACATGTTAATGACTTTATAGGAAACAAGTGTACAACTGGTATACAAAATCTTCTCACAAAAATTATTCCAGGTGACACCTGTGCATTCAACTTGATGTATGAAATCTCCCCTAACATCTGGTGGTATAGTGTTAGGTGACTTTTGTAGTGTCTCTGTAGATTGATAGTGCTGGGAGCTATAGTGATTGCTGCTAATTTATAATAGTGTAAGACACTGTTGGGAACGTTTCACGCAGGAAGCAGTGTAGGAAGGTGTATGGCAACATGCTACTTGTGTGGGTTGTATAAGACATTATCATTGTCTTTGAAAATGATAGCAATGTTTTATCCTGTAGCAATTCTTATCACACTATTTCTGACATGCTGTGGTCTCTTCGTAGCTTAATAGCTTCTGTTTCTATTACAAGTGGAAAATACAGGCTTTAGAGTATATACAAAAATTTACATTAAAAATATTACCAGAATACAGCATTTTCATTTTTTTGTAACAGTTACTTTAATACTTACAACATAGTACAAAGCATTGCCAGCAGGTCGAGGGAGGTCATTCTCCCCCTCTACTTGGCACTGGTGAGGCCACACCTGGAGTGCTGTGTCCAGTTCTGGGCTGCCCAGTACAAGAGAGGCATGGACATACTGGAGAGAGTCCAGCGAAGGGCGCCAAAGATGACTAAGGGCCTGGAGCATCTCTCCTATGAGGAAAGCCTGAGGGAGCTGGGACTGCTTAGCCTGGAGAAGAGATGGCTCAGGGGGATCTCATGAATGTCTTTGCACCTGAAAGGAGGGTGCAAAGCAGATGGAGCCAGGCTGTTGTCAGTGGTGCCCAGTGACAGGACCTGAAATAATAGGCACCAACTGAAATGCAGGAGGTTCCCTCTGAACATCAGGAAATACTTTTTTTTTACTGTGAGGGTGATCAAGCACTAGCACGGGTTGCCCAGAGAGGTTGTGGAGTCTCCCTCCTTAGAGATATTCATAAGTCATCTGGACATGGCCCTGGGCAACTGGTTCTAGGTGGCTCTGCTTGGGCAGGAAGGAGTTGGACCAGAGAACCTCCAGAGGCCCCTTCCAACCTCAGCCATTCCGTCAGTCTGTGATAGTTGGTGGAAAAAATAAAGACATCTTCAAAACTGCATTCATTGTTCCAGCTCATCATGTTTTGGGGTTTGTGGTTGTTTTGGTTTTTGGTGTTGGTTTTTGGGTTGGTTTTGGTGGGGTGGGGTGGTGTCGGTTTGTTTTTTTTAGTTTTGGTTGTGTTTTCTCACACACACCCCCCCCCCCCCCAATAACACTCAGGTGTAAATGGAGAGAAGGAGTGGACTCAAATTTACCTGGCCTAACTACAGCTACCTTGGATTTCCTATTGACTGTCTCTAGGCCTTCAGCTTGAAAAACAAATTTTAACAATGAGTGTGTGCTTTGAAATTCAGTGTGCATTTTGTTTCTCCCAATACAATACTGCAGTAAGTGACTGACTTGGATGCTTAGGAAAACAGCATAGAGAAAATGGAGGAGGGAGCAACATGTAAACACACTTTCTCAAACAGGTAAAGAAGTTAAGCAATTAATTTGCTTTGCATTAATATTTTTGACATTAATTAGACTAACTTTTTTTTCATTTTAACACTTACTCAAAGTTTAAAATCTCTTTCTGCCCCTTCAAATATGTGAATGGGGTAGGGGAAGAGTAAAAAAAAATCTTAATATTTTTATTATTCACCAAAAGAAATAAAAAAGTAAATCCAGGTGTTCTTTGTAGGCACGTTTTTTGTTTGATCAAGTAAACCAGTCTGAAACATCCATGGAACTAAAAGAAAGAAGCAAGACTGCAGTTCCAGGGTCAGAAACAATGCATGTCCATGCTTTTATGCTTTGTGTGTGTTAAGGGAGAATCAAATTATGAATTCCAGTAGACAGCCAGCAATTCAGCTAAAAAACATGCACCTGCTTAATCCAAGATGATATGCAAGCACAGGGAGACGGAAATTAAATGCATCACATGAGCAATAGTTTCCCACAACATGATACTTCTGAGGATGAAGGAAAACAAGGACACAACCTTGTCATCTGAAGAAGTATTCATTATTTGCTGTAATGAAACTGATTTGCTATGTCCTTTTTCTAGTCAGTAGTGGATTTTTTTTGTTTGGGTTGGGTTTGGTTTGTTGCTTTTGTTTTTGTTTTTTTCTAGAGAAACAATAACTGTACTGTAGGCTTATTTTCCCAACAAAGTTGGAATACTCATCAGAGTGTTAATTCTTGAGCATTCTATTTTCTTTTAGAAATAAAAATTTCTAATAGCTGGCATAACTACCTATGTGTTTATAAAATGCTGATGAACACAATTAAATATAGTACCTTTTTTTTTTAAAAAAATTTTTGGAAAGTACCTAGTGGAGTATAGCTCCAACAGACACCTGAGCTTGTTTAATACTAGGGCACAGCAGGAAAGAACAGGAAGACATTCTATGTGCTACAACAGAATTCTAGTCTCTGTTTACGGAGGTAGGTGAACACCAACACCAGTTTTAATTTGTCTGCAGCTGGACTTCAGATTTTACTGGCGTACTTTGTGTTACAGCTTTCGCCCAGCCTTAACGTGGCTGGTGTTAAGCGGTGAGAAGGGGATGCAGCCCTGTTTAGCTGTTCTGGTAACTCCACTGTTGGTTGCTGGTGGTGTCTTAATTCACAGTCATCTGATTCATAAGCCTGACACTGACAGTTTGCATCGCTTTGAAGTGCTTTACAAATAGTTAGCAGCACTGTTTTTGCTATGGAATGTAACTAAATAGATTATAGCATCACAACTGGAAGTCAGTGGTATTAATCATTTTGTCTTACTCAGATTTTTAGTGCAAAAGATACTGAAATTCAAGTTACAGAAATAGAGAATGGAAAAAGCATCTGAAAAGAAAAAGAGAAAAATACCTAAGTTGCAGAACAACTATGATTCTGTTCTAATCAGGCTGTTCTAATGTTTTTGAAGTTCTAAGAGGCAGTAACTGTCCACAGTGCACAAAGTTGCTGAATGAACTTGGTTCTTCCTAAGCTGAGTTCTGTAGTTTTTCTGAAACCTGATGGAGCTACAGTTGTGCTAAACCCAATATGCTTGTTCATCCTCCACTGTGCAAAGAGGTCTATCTTCACATATTCTTCTTTTTTCTTGCACGTTATTTGCCACAAAAAGTTATTAACATATGTTCCAGGACCTGATGATTGCCCCCAGTTACTGTTGGTAAAAGATATGTTAAATCTGTCAGAGCTCCCCCTTCCCTTTTTTTTCCCCTTTTCTATTGT
The DNA here is from genome assembly GCA_013397275.1 of Burhinus bistriatus. Classification (NCBI taxonomy): domain Eukaryota; kingdom Metazoa; phylum Chordata; class Aves; order Charadriiformes; family Burhinidae; genus Burhinus; species Burhinus bistriatus. Next base: position 458,181 of record VYXH01000541.1, on the reverse strand, counting down.
ACATTTTTGCAAAAGGGATAATTACTGCTCAATGGTATAATGAGTCCACTAAAATTCTGATTTGTCTTCTGTTTCATTTACTAAGTGTTGCGACGTTGTACATTAGTCATGAAAAATAGATTAGCAATGTCACTTTACGTAATGCTGTATTATTATAGGCCGCTGCAGCTTCAGTGATAAAACTGCTTTTTTTTAGTGAATTTTACTGGTATGCAGTGAATTTTTAGTGGTATCCAGTACAACTTTGTAATGCAGTTATATAATTGTTAAAATGTTAAGTCTTAGATCAATTTTTTTTTTACTGTTTGTGTTCCATTGAGAATATATTTACGCCTGATGGTTAAGCCTTTAATACTGTGAATTTTTTTTGCAGATGCATTTTACCTGTACCTATGCCCTGTTACTGTGTATTTTCAGCTACGCATTTCTATTGCTTGCGCCCATTCCTCGCTTCTGTCTCCCTCTGTTCACTCAGCCTTCTGACCTTTCTTCCTCACTTAAAGCCTAGTTTGTGAGGTGCGTGTGCTTCCCTGACCTTCCCACCTCATCAGGTCACTTCTGTGGCTTCGTGATGTCGCTTTGGGTTCTCCAAACCAGCAGGAACTGCAGGTGCACATCCAGGTAGGATTTCCTCTGCTGGGACTGAACACACCTCACTGTAGGGATAAAGCCCCATGTTCAGTTAGCTCTCCTGTTATTAGTAGCTCAGAATAGTCAACAAAGCTTTATAGCTTAGAACAATACGAAAGTATATTCTTTTGTTGTACCCTCCTGTTGTGCTTTTTAAATGCTTTATAAGGTTTTGAAGCTGCAGTGTATCGTACGTCATGGAACAAAGAGTTTGACTTATTTATGTAAGTGTAATGTTTGGTTTGGCACCTGGCACCTGAATGCCCAAAAGAAAGAGGCACCGCCAAAAAAGATCATCAATCAAGACAGAAAAAACAGGGGAGACTGTAACACTGACTATAAATTTAGAACAAAATCTACTCAAATCGCAAACTTAATGTAGAGGTGTGGTTTCTGAGGGTATTAAATAGCCACTCGTGATTTCACTTGATATTTTTCATCACTAAATAAATTCACATTTGCAACTGTATTCCCATTACTTAATCTTTTTGGTCATATCTTCTATTTCTGCATTTCCAGCTAGCTCATTCTCACTTTTTTTTGTGTGTGTGAAATTTTCTATTCCCTGATTTTTATGGTTTTTTTTTTTCCTGCTCATTTCTTTCAGCATCTTTTCCTGAAGAGCTAAGATTCTTTGTTACTATTTAACATGTATCATGGTAAGCTTTTCATTTTTCCCATTGAAATTAACCATTTTAACTAATGAGATTAAATCTTCACACATATTTCTTCCCTTCTTATTGCAGTTACATGCTTAAGTTAATTCTGTAGTGCTGCCAAGTCTGTCATTTAAGAAAAGCTTAAGGCAAATATTACAAGTTGCTCATTCCAGCTAATTTGTTGGTTGCATTTGATTGATGATTTATCAATTGGAGAGAAAATAAAACTTTTGTAAAAAGGATCACTGGCATATTAAAAACCCCGAAGCATATTAGATGGATTTATAGGGTTGTAGCACACTAAAACTGCAGTGTTGGATGCGAAACTGACGTAAGATCGGAGGACTTTTTATAAAGGTCTGTCTTTGGAAGAGTTAAGGCCTGCTCTCTGGACAGGAATTTTGGAGGGTGGGTAGTTGGTTTGTTTTTTAAGTACCCTATTTGAAACCCTGGAGAAAGCTTAGTACAGCAGAGACCGATTCAATGTGCACGGTGTAAGTCTCAGCTGTTAGAAAAGAGTTATGCAGACCAAACTATGGGCAGTATATAACCTAATAGCTCCTGGGAAGGAAATCTGAACTGTTGTTTACAGTAATGCTTTCCTGTGCCCGGAAGGTAAAGAAGATACTTCTGTGTGAATATCAGATGAGTCCATTCATGAGTTATTTGAAGTAGTAACGCAGGTCAATTCTCCAAGGCTGGAAATTCATGGAATGAACAGCTAGATGTATCTTCAGCCGACTTTGAAAAACGGTTACCATATTTATTAGTATGTCCTGGACAAGGTCTTGACGAAAAAAGCAGCAGACAAGAATGATGACTTAATTCAAAGTTTTTCAGTGCATGGGTTTTTTTGGTGGTAGCAGTCACCGAAGAAAATAAAGATTAAAAATCCCAAAACTCCAGATAGTGACAAAAATAACTTTCCTTACATGTACTGTAATCTGTTCAGTTACAAAAATAGCTTTGAAATTCCAGATTCTTTGTTCCTTGTTATTCCAACTGACTTTTTGCATTTCTTTTACTCTGGGTAATGAAGACTGCATACTGGTAATATTCAGTCTCCTATCATAACACATTTTTCCAGTGTGAAAAAAGGACCCTTCTTTTTATTTCCTGTGCAGTTTCATAGAATGATGGGTGCATCTGCTTTGTTTGGAGAGGACACTTAGGGCACTTTAACTTAGTCTGTGTTTTTGTGTCGGTTTGTGGTTTGTTTTTTTTTTAAGATATGCATATTTCTAAATCTTCTGGGCTTTGTTCAGTGGTTTTTTTCCTCTTTATTATCATTGTGCTACACCTTTTCCTGCATTGTCTTTCACATCACTTCCTTTGGTCCTTTTGCAGCCTCTGTATGTTTTTCTCTCACTAACCTGTATTTTTTGCTTCCTTTTTTCATGCTCTGCTGTGCCTTCCAGCTTTAATGCGTGTACTTCTGTCTTCTTCAGCTGTTTCTTTTTGTCTCTTCCAGCTACGCTTTCACTCCTGAGCATTTGTATGGGAGTCACAGAGATTCCTTCAGAAGTTAAATGGCTTCATGAAGAAAAAACCTTGGTCTTAAGTAATAAGCCAACTGTTCTTCCTGAAGTCCAAGAATAGTGGACAGTGTGCCTTCTCTTGCGTCCGCCTCTTTCTGCCATCTGTCACTGTTAGTCTTTGCTGGAGCTGAAGTTTCCCTGTCTGCTGGTCTCTGAGCATCCACTCACTGTACCCTGGTTGTTATTTGGTGTAGCACAGCATAAGGAGCGATGTCATTTGCTCAGGCTTGGCAGAGCTCTAAGGGGTACTGAGACTGCCTCCCTCCTGTGTTATCCCATCACCTCCTCTTCCACCACCTTCCTAGCCCGTTCTCATGCCTGGAAACTGTAACCATTGCTGCTGCCGCCTCTGTGGGATTTTGGATTGTTTGCTCTGGAATGGTCGGCAGGCTGAGAGCTGAGGCAAGGTGAGAGCTGCGGCAATGAGGGAGAGGGGATGCGAGCAAATACTGTGTGGGAGCAAATACTGTGTTTGGACCCTAAATAGGGTTTTTCTCTGTTCTTGAATATAGGCTCCTGTGGCACTGTGTTTCTTACCCGGTATGTTGCAAATGCAGGTGCGATAGCTGCACTTTCTGCAATCCGTTAAAGCTATCGGTGTAACAATAGTGAAAGCGTGGTAGAATAAACTTGACGTGCACGTTAAAGATAAGGCGCTTATCCAGCTAGTCCATGTGACTTATCTTCAAGCCTGTTGTCACCTGTACCCAGTGGAGTTTGGGAGGGTACAGTTAACTATGTTGGGAGGGTACAGTTAACTGTGTTGTGACCACGCTGGAAATTAAGCTGTGGCCATATGCTTTCAGATCTCATTGCAAGCGATTTCTGTTCTGTAGCTGTTTCAGCTGCTGCCAACAGCATTTTAAAGCAGCAACACTGTGAAATCGAGCAAGGCTGTGAATGGAATAGTCAAAAAGAGGAGCGTTTCCTTTGCTCCTGCAGTCTGACAAACCTGTAAGCAGCAGTGCATGGAACTACCTATCAGGGCATGGAAGAGTTGTATAATTTTTTGCATTCTGTTTACATTTTATATGATTTTCAGTGTATCCTCAAGCATTAGAATTTCTTATGTACATTTCTACCTGAAAAATGCAATTGCAATGGATGTTTAATACGAGAGTAATTAAAATGAAAATATTTTTTTGCTCTCCCAACATTTTGTTGGATTTTGTGCTTTTCATACTAGTATAATGAACTGTACACCAGGCCTTCGTTTTTGTAATCACTTACAACTTGGGCAGATGAGCAACGCCCCTTGACTTTTATGGGTAAACGGAAACGTGCATAAAGGTGCTTCAAAAAAATTCCTGAAATTTAGCCCAAACTTAGCTATGATAAGTAAAAACCTCAGAACAGAATTACGGGAGGTCGTGCTGATACCCTTATCAAACGAGCGGAAAACTTGTTTTTAAAGGCTATGCCGTACGCGCCCTTTGCTTTGCACGGGGAGCGAGCTGCACGTCCCTCCTCGGCCTCTTCGTCAAACTGAGCCCTGGCTGTGAAGGTCAAACGAGAGACAACTTCGTCCCCTTCATCCTCACAGGCAGGTGCTGCTCGGGCCTTTTCGGCCTGCCGGAGCGTTCAGCCCCGCTCCTGACCTGACGCTGATGCGGGGAAACTTCCTGCGCTTCCTGGAGCTCCTTTTGTTTTTAACGGGAGCCCCACGGACACCTGCAGCCCCCAGGTACCGTCAGGGCCTTCCAGCCCCGCAGCGGTCACCCACGCTCCACCTTCTCCACTCACTGAAACCGGGGCTCTGAGGGCAGGCGGTGCTGCCGGGGGGTGGCGTCGCCTTCCCGGCGG
>VYXH01000541.1:312127-452975 GCA_013397275.1 Burhinus bistriatus | reverse complement strand
TGCGGGGGACGGGCAGGGCGGCGGTGGGACCGGCAGCTGCCGGTGCCGGCGGGGCTGTTTCACGCGTGTGCGGAAAAGTTTGGGGCGAGTTGCTTTTCTGCCCCAGACTGCTGGGAATGGGGGTGTTTGTCTGTCTTTCAGGGCATTGGGGACGTAAATGGGTTAAGTCATTTAACACTTGGGGTGCTTATGGCACCTGAGATGCTGGTAGCATATCTGGGGGATGGGTCTGGAAGTCTCTGGATTAAGGCAGCTTTTTACTTTGCTGGACAGCACGAGGAGCGGGAGGACTAACCGAAAACCGAGCGGCCGAGTTACCTTAATTTGTGACTTGAAAAAGACTAACTGAGGCTTTCGTGGAACTTGGGTGAAGGAGTAACACGGGGAAGTGTGAACGTGGGTTAAGGGGCTGCCGAGTAACTCCCCCTTACAGTGCAAGTCATACCGCTCTTACTCCCCCTCCGAGCAAGCCGTGCCGCAGGAATTGTTTTCGCTGTTACAACCAGACCGATGTGAACTGTTATTGAAACAAATTACTACCCTGCGTAAGGAGTGCCATGTTTAAATTTCATTACGTGTTGCCCTTTGAAACGCTTTTTTTCTATAAAGCGGATGTGGGAAACCAAGAGTTTAGAGAGGTACCGCACTTCTTCCTATAGTGGCAAAGAGAATATCAATGTAGGAATTGCATAGCGCTGATAAAGATGGTTTAATACTTTGGACAGCAGTGGAGGGTTGGCCAGGGCTTGCCACCTGCACTTTCTCACAAGAGGAAGAAGGTGCTGTTGGTTTTAAACTTCCCGCTCTTCCCTGTCAGCCTGTATTTAAATGCTTTTTAGAAAAGAAAGTGATTGTGATTCCACTGGTCTCACTATGTTGAGACCCAAAGATAGGTAATCGCTTTATTGCTAGTGTTGCTATAATTATTTCCTGCCAGGACAGTTCCTTTGTTGGAGCGTCTGTTGCAGTTACTTTCAGGTAGGATGTTGCCTAAAAGGATGACTGGTTTTACATGAGCTCCTGTGCTGCCGGTGCATATTTGCATTTTTTTCCTTTTTTTTTCTTTGTTTTTTTTCTTTCCTCTTTCCCCCCCCCCCCATCTTTATCAAAGATATGCACCTCTCAAGGAAATATTTAATGCTAATGTAATTTAAAAATATTGTCTTTAATCAGTAAGTTTCACTGTAAATTTCCCAGCACTCACATGATGCTGGAATGTCTGGGTAGTCAGCAGTAAAGGATGAGTCTAAATCCTTGCCAACTTTCCTCTGAAATGAACCACGATGGAAATATATTAATTCTTTTGTAGCAGAGCCCCCCAGATCTTTGGGTTCTGGAATGTATTGGCATTCAGTTAAACATCTTTCCAGGAAGGTGAACGCTCATGCGAGTTGCCTGTAGTTTGGGAATTACAAGTTAGCAAAACGCTTGGTTTTCCTAGTGGCTTGGGTTTGATTACATCAAGGTATTCTGCTGAATGTCATCTGACTTGTATCGTGGCAGTAGGCAGATGTAACAAAAGTAGTGTTACCCTTCAGTTGCATCAGCTTGTTTTACTTGCTCTTAGGACAAGAAACAAAAGCAAGCAGACTCTGTATTGGAAGTTCAGAGGTGCCGGTGCTGTGCAGCATTGTGAATTAAAAGTAACTGTATGGAGTTCAGTGCTCCAGAAGGAGCATAGAAGTTGTCAGATTTAAAATGGATCAATGTTTCAGGGAAACTTGTCTAAATAATTGTCCTAAGGACGACTTGAAAATGCTTTCTGGCTTGAGTAATTGTTAGTATTCTACCTCCGTCTTCTATGTGGATTCAATTTTTAATGAATAATAAAATCATTCAGAAATTTAAATGCAAGACAAATAGCATTAAAGCTACAAGTGTTAGCATCCTTAAAAAAGAAAGTGGAATAAATCAACAAATCCTTACCCGTGAAAAGTTTTTATTTCAAATAAATTGCAAAATCTAGCTGTGCAGGATAAGATAGAATGGAGAATGCACCTGGCTTTAAAATCACAGCATTCAACCTGTGGCATCTGCTAAGAAAATGCATACAGAAAGCATCTTCCCACTGAGTTTCAAAGGGAGGTATTTGAACTGGCTTTTTCTGAGGAAGGCTGGACAGCACTGCCCTTACTGGTCATCCTGAAGTACTCGTGAACTGCTTGTGGCCTGGAGCAGACATTGCTCCTGTGCTTCTACAGGACTGCTGTCTGGGGAAGGAAGGGCACCCTGGGAGCTGTGTTTGCCCCTGTGACTTGGAAGGCAGCAGAGATTCATGGAAGTCATGGATTTAGGCTGTTCTTCTCTTCCATCTCTACCTCCCCCTCCCTCTTGCCCAGAATAAAGCTAGGAGGTGGGAAAGGCAGACAACCAGGTCTGACTCCTCAGCTCTCTGAGCATGGATTGTCCCTCTGCCAAGTGCCACTTTAGCCGGTTACCTAGGAAAGATCACTAAGCTTTGCAAGTTCTCCAGGTCTTGCAGGACCCAGGCTTGCCCATGAGTAACAAGGGGTTTTCATCACCTTCCTATGTTTTCATCTACAAAGTGCCGGTTTTCAGCTGAGTAGCCAGCTGTTAGAGCAGTGCTGGTACTCAAGGCTTTCCTCCTTCACTCTCAGGGTATCTCCTGTACTAGCAGTCTGGAGGTGCGAGTTCACCCCTGGCTTACGGCTGGCCACCACTGAGGGTTTTAGCACACAGTAGAATTTCAGCTGGGGACTGTGTCCTTTTATACAGCTTCAGCTGGACAGATTCTGCCTTGAAGGTTTGGTTGTGGCATTTTGGCCTTGCATACCATCAGCTCTTAGGCTGAATGGTTGGGCTGTGTCTTCCTAAATGGAGGGAACTTCTATGATCTACCAAAGGGACCCTTCTTCAGTTGCCCTCGTGGTTGACAAGAACACGTTAGCAGCATTTCAGAAGGCTTTGCATGTACTTGCGTGTAGCAGTCTGTGGGACTGGCAGAGAGCAGACCAGCGTGGAGAGTGCGGTACTACTTCAGTCCTGAGCTCTGCTGGTCCAGTGATCTGTGCTGATGCTCACAAAACCGCAGATGTCTCATGTCATGAACCGTCTGCTTACCAAGAAATTGTGTCCTTGGTTAACTTAATGTTGGGGGGGGGGAAATTATTGGGCTGTGCTATTAAAATAAGGAAATAGTTAAAGGTTTGGGAAGGTGAAGGAGTGACAAGGTCCCATGGGCCGTGACAAATGTCTATAGCTTAGCTTAGGGTCTGTGTGCCCTGCACTGCTTTGGAGAAATGGAGGGTGGAAAAAAAGCATAAAAATAACAAAGAGAATGTTGTTCTTTGGTTTCCTTTCTTCTTTACTTTTCTTGAACTTAGTTTTTTGTCACTTTTGTGTCTGTTCTTGTGACTTTCATTATATCCCTGGCCCTGGAATGCTCATTACAGAAGGCGTTGAAAGGACAATTAGCAGACGTATCTGCTTCTCTTGTGGCAGGATGAAAAAATACAGAACTCGACTGGATGCTAGGCATCCTCCGTTGTTACCTTAGGATCTGCTTACAGCAGGAAGCTCTTCAAAAAGCTCACCTGATGCCACTGCTGCTGGTTACAGGGCCATGACAGCAGCTGCCAGCACTCTTCGCTGGAGAGTCAGCTGCCTCTGGTGTGTGTATTTCTGTTTTACGCTTTCCGTTATTGCTAACACCAATGGGCCTGGACAACTATGGTGTCAGCAAAGAGAAGTTGCCCTGAGTCTGCCTTAATTTGCAGTAGTAAGCTGGTGCGAGGTGTGGCTGCTGTATAAAGTTTCCTTTGCACCTGACTTGGAGGGGAATGGCAGCAGGTACAGGTTCTTGGTTTTTGTTTGCAGCTCAGTTTTCTTCGCTTGGATGTTTTGGCTTGTCCCTGGCAGGTTCTCCACTGCTCACAGCTTATCTAGGTTGATAGTGGGTAGCTGTTCAGAAAGCACAACCAGTGTCCATGGCAGGTGGCGAGGGCTGCGTGGCAATATGCAGGCAGTCAGCATGTGGACACTTGTGGGTTGGAGGGAGGGAGAGGGCTGATGTGGGTATCCCAAAACTGCTGGGGAGTGGTACGAAGCCTGATCTTTTTGGATTTCTCTTTAATTGGATATAGAAAGTAAGGTAACCTGAAGAGGTAAGGGCTGGTAAACATCTGGATGCTGCCACCTTCTGCTTTTGAAGTTGGCCTAATACCTCTCAAGTACAGTACTCTGAGTCTCCCTCTTCATGTTCTAGTTGTTATTTCTTGGTTGTAAAACCGCATGAGGAATTTAGTATTTTCATATTTGCATCTGGTCTTTCACTTTGGAATAGGAGGAAGCGCTGATTTTAAAATACTTCTTAGTTCATATTTTGTTTGGGTAGGAGGAGGCTGTCCAAGATTTCTTGTTTCAACAAGATAAAAAAAACTTAGAAACTCCTTCAAAGTCTGCAATTTCTGGATATTGATAATGTCATGAAGTCTGAGCATAATACTTATGCTGTAGGATGACCAGTAGGGGCTAAATAATACATGATTGCAACCTTTTATATCCCAGTGATGTCCTCTGTTTAGCAGGTATATCAGGATGTACAGTTTACAAACTTCTCTCTTCACAATAGGTGACACCAGTCAACTTTTTTTTCTGAGGAAGGGTCAGCAAAACTTTGGCAGACTTGAGGAGCTAAGTCAAACTTAAAAAATAGTGAGTAAATGTCTTCCGCTGTAACCAGTAGAAATTTCAACTGCTCTGTAGGACTTGATTTTGCTTTCAGAACTGAATATGTCTAGCAAAACAATGCCTTCATATCATTAAATGCACAGCCCCGTGGGGATTATGATTTAAATCTTGGCAGAAGATATAAACCTAACTTCTAGATTTATGGTTTTCACAAAGAAAACAGATGCCTTCTGAATACTGAAGCACTGAAATATGATGCTCAGTAAAATTAATGTTAAATGCTGTTCAGATTTTACAGTCAATTGGAGTGTATTGCAAAGAATTACAGCTACAGATTAGTGAACAGTAAACTTTTTTTAATCCTTAGATGACAGAGAATGTGAGCCTGACTTCTGTTGCTTTTGCACTATTCAAAGGACCCTTCAGCTTGTAGCAGTAAAAATAGTGTCGTGCACACACGAGACAGCTGGAAGAAATACTAATTATATTTCAGTATTCTTTTCCCAAAGATGCTGATAAAGTAGGTAAGCTCATGAGTTGTTATTTTGAGTAGTTTGCAATAGTAGATTTTTATTTTTTTTTCAAGTTATCTTGGAGAACCAAGTATTTGTCATTCCATTTGGTAGAAATCTGTGCTGTGCTTAGTGGGTAGGATTGTATGTTACAGCAAAACTCACACATACAACTGTAAGTTGCAAAGTTTCTGATAAGTATCAAAAATGAATAATTAGTACTGCCCTAACCACTTAGACAAAAACCCAAAGGCAAATACTTTTTTTGGAATTCTTCTTGCATGAAGCTACTTCTCTGAAAACTGTGATGATTTTAGAAGAAAAATGTGTATAATTTGCAAAGTGGAAAAGATCACAATAAATGTTTCGAAGTGGCTTGCTATTCGAATTGTCAGGATTAAGGTCTGTTCTGCCACCTGGGTCACCTTTAGAATAAAGTCCACTAACGGATCTTTTCTACCAGTGTGTTGAGGTGGAAAAGAATGGTGGAATGAGGTGGAATCTCTGATCGCAACTGAGGTGGGGTAAAAATGGCAGCAGATAGAAGATTCTTGTTGCTAATGAGCAAATCTAGGGTCTGTTAAGGCTGGAGAACTTGTGAAGCTCAGTGATCTTACTGGGATGATTTGGTGAACTAAGAACAGTCAGATATTATGATGGCACTTTGTTTTCATAGCTTGTGTTTGCAGAGCTCTTCTAGCGCACGCTTCCAGTTTGGTGAAGGCAGGGGAGGTGGCTTTGTTAGTACTGGCTGCTCCTAGGAGTTATCTAGGAAATTGAAGTTCCTTGTGTGGATGTCCAGGCTAGATTAACAAGTGGGTGAAACAGCATGCCCTGGTTGGCACAACACCTGAAGACTTTCACTTGCAGCTTGCCAAGTGCAGTTGCCATCTAGTTCAAGTGGAGCCCTCGAAGCCAGGTCCAGCTGCCTGCTTGGTGATGTATTACTAGGCGGTCTGCTTGGGGCAGCCGATGGTGTGTGTTGAAGGGGGTAAGTGTATTCAGAACACCTTTATATATGGCTTGCATACTAGCCACTTGACAAAGCTCACAGACGTTTGGTGACAGTTTCCACAGTATCCATGTAGACAGAAGTTAATACTTCCATGAAGGTTTCTCTGTCTTCTACAAGAATTTTTCTTTGCTCCATCCCACTTAGAGCAAGCTTGTAATCAGTGTTAAAATTCAGTATTAAGCCCTTGCTTGCCCTTCTGAAATAAGTGAAAATCCATCCAACGGAGGAGTGAATATGTACTTTTACAGGAATTCAACCTTCTGCTGGTCCCCATGTCAAGGAAACAAGTGTCCCATTGTGAAATTAATCTGGATTAATTGAATTGATTCTCCTCTTATTTAAAGGAGATAGGGATTTAATGAGGGCTGATCTTGTCCTTTATTAGAACTCTACCAAGATATCAGTTATGTTTATAGCATCTCCTGGTTTAAGATTTAAGTTCAACACTCTGTAAGTTTCACATTTCTCTGTAACAGTTTAATAGCTCACAGTGTTCTAGAAATGGTTAAGTACAGGGTATTGGCATACCTTCTGATCCTTATTAAGCTGTACGCTGTATATATACGGCTGCAATGTGCCAAGCATCTAACTTGCTATTTAAAGAATTTGACTCCAGTGAATCCTAGGAGTACACAGCAAACTAGAAGAAGGTGGGGTGTACAGATTCAGTTTCTTTATCAGTGCAGTAGAAACTGTCTTGAAAGTAAGGAAGTGTCAATTTGACTCCCTTCAGGTACTATTTCACTGCCATCAGCTGAGTCCTCTGCAAATACTTGAAGCTCCTTCATGATGTAACTTGGGTCCTGGAGAGCGCTTAAGTCAGACCATCTTATCTGTAGACAATCCTGGAACTGTCTGATTACTCAGATAGGAAAGCAATCAAGCCTCAAGTAGCAAAGTTGCAAACCACAAAGAGGAGATGGGGAAATGCTGATGGGAAATGATCCCAGTTGCTGAAAGACGTGGCCCAAGGACAAGAGCTAGATGTTCTCATGCTACCAAGTAAGACTCTGCCTTGTGGAACGCAGCGTTGGCTGGGAATCCCGTATGCCTACCCACAATGAAAACAAAACTCTTGGGATTCAAGTGTAATAAAAACACTTTGAATTTGAATAGAAGCAGTAGTGCCATCTTGGAACTATGCCTAAAAAGCATCTATGACCTGTCAGTTATTTACAGCCCCTCCAAGAATCAATGCAATGTCCAGATTTTCTTTAGATTTGTGTGAATATAAATGTATTCTCAAGTGATGAAGCTCAACTGTGCGTGCATTCAAGGAGAACTCTTAGCTCTAAAACATTGGCCTGTATTCTGTGAAAAGGCATCAGCACTACAGGGGCCCAAGTGCTAGTCTGTTAAATAGAGATATCCATCTGGGCACCCAAATGCATTGATGAGCAGCTAACCTCCAACAGCTTGGATAAGGCTTACTGATTAAGCAGTGTGTGAAACTCGGATTCAGATTTTTGCATTTTTAGCACTTTGTGTCTAGTTCCTGCAGGAAGGGAGGGAGAGGAGACGTGTCTTAGACTCTTCAGGAAGATGCATGGTGTCCATTATTGCAGACTGTTTGAAACAACAGGTTATCAGACTCTGCTCCATCCTGCCTAGAAGAGATAAATTCATCCCTTTCCTCGCTCCCTATGCTTGAAAAGGCTGTGCCTGCAGTGGGCACCTCAGGAGCTGGTGCCCACTGTTAGCACAGAGCCTTGCTAGAGAAAGGTTGGAGTTACTGCAGGCAGCAGCCTTCGCTGAGGCTGTATGCCCCTTGAGCTGTTAATGTGACAGAGTTATGGGTGCGTGGTGGTTTAAAAAGCTGCTCGCAGCAACCCAGGCAATCTGGGAAACAGTAATGCTAGTGAAACAGTGCTATCAACTGGATGGTGATGTCTGCGAGTAAGGCTAGTCTCTGGTTTTGAAAAGGTTAGATGTGGTCAGACATCTGAGGCTGGTGCAACCTTAAAAGTTGTAGGCTAGAGTCTACAAGAACCTGTAGTGTGATGTTTGTGCAGGTGGCAAAGGTGCAATCAACTTTTTATATAGAACTTGTGGGTATAACGTTGTATTGTATTTTGTTTAGCCTGTCTGTTCTGCTGTAGTATGAAAGCATATTGGGCTTATGCCCTTTGAACTTTCCTCCTGACCTGGAAATTAATGAACGCTATATCTGTGGGCAAAACAAGGTGTCTTTCATTAGAACTCAAAATTGGGCATCTCATCGTGACACTGCAATATCTACATGCTAGTCACTGGTCCTAAGCCATTGCTACAAAGACCTACTGGTATAGAAACTTCCCTGGAACAGAGGGAAAGGGCATAGAGGGTGATTTCTGAGATAGGTAATTATATGGTTAGTCAAACGACACGTGAACAGGATGATTTGGTTAACGGCATGGGTATGTGGTGTTTCTGGTTGCTGCTATAACAGTGTTGATTATGGGTTGATCATTGCCGAATTCCTCTTCCATCAACTAAAATTGACTTCCAAAGGTTGGAATGATTTGTCGTATGGAATAAAATACTTTGTGGATGTAGTGTACAAGCTGAACAACTCAAGATGACCTATGCAGTGTAGATGAGCCCTCTACCCTGCTTGTCTGGGAAATCTAAGAGCAATCAGAGATGTTTTCCCAAGAAAAGCCCCAAACAGGCAATCTTTGTGGCTTCCCAGAAAATCAGTTGTCCAAAGTCAATTGTATTTGATTTAAGAATAGAAGTTACAGCTCGCAATTGGGAGCCTGTGGTGAGGTAACCTCGTGTGGCTGCCAGATCTTCATTGTAGCTTTGTTCCTAAGATAGAAGCACAGCTAGCTGTTGCTGCCCGACTAGGCTGTGGTCTTTGCTTCTTCATCTTCAGTACAGAAATCTGCAGTAGACATCTAGGAAAGCTCGAGCACCAAGTGAGGGTCATGGGGGAATAAGTAGTTCTCCTGCGTGCTGAACGGTCCATACGTCATCTGACAACGTACAGCCCCAACATATTAGAAGGATTATGTAAGTCATGTAAAAGTTAAGTCACTTCAGTATCAGGCTTACCTATCATGTCTTTCACAGTATTTCATTAACACTTTCTGCCTCTTTAGCAGTCTCTTACGTCTTGATATCATCACTGCTTAAACAGTTGATATCTCTAATAATGTTTGTTCTGGGTCTGTCTTATTCAGTTCTGTAACGTGTTTTTGTAACTTTTAAGTGACCTGTTCTGTGGGACTCAATAAATGGGGTTGAAGAAGAAAAAAAATATATATATTTTTTTTTTTTTTAAAGGATGCCTTTAGAGAGAAAAACTATTTTCAGAGCTGTTGCATGTTTTCTGAATTTCGGGTCATCCTAAATAGTCAAGCTCAGAAACTTAAAATCAATATTCCTTTCTAGTTGCCCTTCAGTTTCCTACTAAAACATCCCCTTTAAAACTTGGTGTTACCTTGTAACTGCCTTAAAAGCTATCCCTTTGTTTTGAGTAGTTCAGAGAAAGAATCAGATTTGTTTAGGAGTAGAGAGCACTTGAACGTTACTGTTTTAAAACATTTTTGTTGTTAAAACTGTTCACTTAATGATTTGGGACCTAAAAGCCTCATTTAGCCCTGTATTTGTAATTAGTGTTAAAGTGAACTTTACTAAGGTTGGCAACATACCTGATGCAGGCACCCTATGTTTTGAAATAAACTACGCTTACCCTTCTTTGAAAGCGGCTTTTGAGTTGGGTCTGATGCAGTTGGTTCTTGCTTGTATTTTATTTTCGGAGCAGGATACTTATTTTCATTTCCTCGTGTTGCTTCCCAGCCAGCAGTTCCAAAGAGCTGCTGTGTTGAGCAGTTGTGTTAGAAACCACGTAATCGAAGCCGTGGCTTGACAGCTTCAGCTTCACATGTAACAGCATGTGGAGTATCTCCACAGGAACACACTTGCGGGCTGGTTCATCTCAGGGAACTCCTGGATGTATCCCTTCAGAAATGGCCTCAGGCTTGTCTTATATGGTAGAGATTTAATGATGGAAGTTGCCCTTATGGTGGGATGCTTTTAGCATATGTTGGTGTTCAGTACTGCTGGATGAAACCCTGAGCTTCAGTTGGCAGCACAGCTGTACGTTATTAACTGTGGTTTCTGTAACACACTTCCCTGAAATACAGTGAAGCCCAGGCAGGTGGCCTTACATACAATGGAATAAACAGATCTCTGCCATGATCCCACAGCATCTTGTTCCTGTCTCTGGTGAGTTTTTGGTTCTCTGTCTGTAGTTGCAATGAAGGGGTATTTGGAAGCTGCTCCTCCTGCTAACCTGTTTCTTGATTCCTGGGTTGGATGCTAAGGACAGCTTAGAAAATTTGAAATGCATTTTAACTAAGTTCAGAAAAAGCTGGATTTCCTTGGCTGGTGGTGCTGGGACAGCAAAAATTTGTAGCGGAGGTATCTCAGGTGTGAGCAGCAAATGAAATTTTAATTGAAGGCCTCTGGTTTTCCATGGCACACACTGCTGCCGTGCCTAGGTAGGGCTGTTCTGCGTGGTGGCTGCCTGAGCTTTGCAGGTGTGTTGCTGGGCGCTCCTTCTGGAGGCATGATTCCTGGAGCCCCTGTTCCAGGAGAAGGCAGTTCACTGGAGAGAAAGTGTGTATAGCTCTCAACGAGACCTCTTCAAGGTGAGAAGCTATAGCATGGCTCCTTCTGTGTAGCTTTGGAGGGAGCCAAGCTGGATTTCAGTTGTCTGTTCCGTCCCCTGCAGCCTTCCTGCAGGATTGCAGCCAAAGGAAGGTGTACAAGGAACAAAGGGCTGAAATAACTGATTTTGGCAGGACAGGCAGAGTATCTAGAGCCGGAAGTCTCAATTCATTGTAAAAAGGGCTGTCTGTTAATCTGCAAGAGACACCAGAGTACTCCAGTGAAGCATGTAAGAACTAAACCCTGCTGGTAACTGGTCACTTTCGGTTTTTTGTTTGTGATCTGAAAATAGGAACAGCCTTGTAGCCCCAAAGGGATTGTACCTTACTCCTACTATCAAAGTGCATGAGTGGTGAGAAAGTCTTTCCTGTTCTCTGAAACAACTTCATTAAAACTATCAAACCTTGTATCCTGTAAACAGTGCTGTCTTGGAAACGCTGCCCCGAAAGAGGGCACCTTTGGTGTTACAGAGATGCCTGATTGCTGTTCAGTAACTAGAGTTGGTGCTGATATTTTGGCCAGACACTGCAGATATCTTCTCTGTTTTTAAATGCTGTGCTGAATGGTATTAGCTGAAACTTCATGGTTTCAGCTGTTGAGGCNTTTTCCTGTGGAGTTGCAATGACTGCAAGACCTGATCTGTTTCCACGTTTAGTTTAGCAAAAATTGCCTTCTAGTGAATGTGAAAACAGCTCTNCCCCCCCAAGTCAAGAATGTGGATTCTTGCACTTGTCTTTTCTTCATTTCTGATAGTAGCATCTTCGTAGCTGCACAAGTCTGTTTATGTGACCTTTCTGTTGAGAACCTCAAGGTTACTGTCAGCTGCTGTTCCCTCATTTCACACTTGTGCAGCTGCACGTGCTGTATGAGACTTCAGGCATTGGTTTTTAGTCCTGTGGAACCTTTTCTTCTGGTAGAGGAAACCTCCTTTGTCTCCTCTTGGAGCCTGCACTGTGGACTTCAGTGTTGGGTCATTGCTTTTGTTTCAAGGCAGAAAGGGAGTATCAGAAGATTGGGGATATTTTTAAGTCGTGAAAAAGTAAAAGTAAATTGTGGCAACCAGAAGTGAAAAATAAATGCCCTTCTCGACAGCTTTCAAGCTGTTTCCACGTGTCAGTTTACTGGTCACTTCGTGACATTAGGTTGTAACTGCCCAAAACTGCGTGTTTCATGCTTGAAGTGATGTCTTGTGGCTCTTCACTGTACGGATCTGTAGCTATGACAGTCATTTCAAATTTGCCTTCAGCTTTATTTGTGCTAGCATCAGGCATTTACAGTACTAAACCTGCAAAAGAAGTAGATAGTAGATCACTGTAATACTGATTTAGGAGTTCTAATTTTGCTAGCTGTTGCAAAAAGCTACTGCCAGGAAAAGGCTGCCACCATATTAAAAATTCTGCCAAATGGAGCAAGTGTAGGGAAATTAATGTTTGTTCCAAGTGGAACAGGTTCTTACCATAACTTATATGGCAGTAAACAGGCATCATCTTAGTTGTATGTTCCAATCAAGACTGTGACCACTGGAGTGGTTTTCGCTGGGACAGAGTTAATTTTCTTCATAGTAGCTAGTATTTGGCTATGTTTTGGGTTTGTGCTGGAAACTGTTGATAAGGCAGAGATGTTTTCCTTACTGCTGAGCAGTGCTGACACAAAGTCAAGGCCTCTTCTGTTCCTCACCCCACCCCACCAGCAAGTAGGCTGGGGGTGCATGAGAATTTGTGAGGGGACACAACTGGGACAGCTGATCCCAAATGACCAAAGGGATATTTCATACCATATGATATCACGCTCTGGAAGAAGAAGGAAGGGGGGGACATTTGGAGTTACAGCGTTTGTCTTCCCAAGTGACCATTATGTGTGATGGAGCCTTGTTTTCCTGGAGATGGCTGAACACCTGCCTGCAGATGGGAAGCAGTGAATGAATTCCTTGTTTTGCTTTGCTTGTGTGCACAGCTCTTGAGCTACCTATTATACTCTCTTCAAGTTTTCTCACTTTTACTCTTCAGATTCTATCCCACATCACACCAGGGGGAAGTGAGTGAGTGGCTGTGCAGTGCTTTGTTGCCAGCTGGGGTTAAACCATGACAAGTGGCCTTAGGTAACTATTTCTGTGGATGGTCTTACCAAGAATAAGCCTAAAATTATTTTACAGTGTTTCGATGAAGTATGGATGTCCTTGTATTGACTAATCCTGTCACTAGGAGGAAAGTTGATTTATATTTCAGGGTACAGTGCTGTTGGGGATCATTGCAGTCATGGTCAAATGTAAAGGGGCTACTGGGACTTGTTAATATTTGTTGTGGTTGTTTTTTGTTTACTTTTTTTTTTAACAGATGTTCATGACTTTGCATATGAACTGTATTATATTTGCATAAGCTTGCTAGCTGTGTTGCCCTTGAGTTAACTTCTTGTCAAGTGGAGTTTGCTGGAAACTACCCGTTCAGGTGACTGGAGGATGGGATACTCTTCAGGCAGGATCTCCATCTCTAGCAAATGCTAACTGAAACTTCAGAACAGTAGTGCAGAAAACCCCCAACCCTGTAATCGAGTTGACTGGTAATAATGCTGTTTCTGGTATGCAGTATGATTCAGAGAAGTAGAAATTGTGCTTCTGACAGTTTGGTTTAAAAAAAAAATGTAATGAGTAGCGAGAAAATATCCAAATACATGAAAACAAAACACTTAATGCATTCCAAATCTCTAAAGGAATTAAATGATAAATTTATATGTGCCTTTTCAAAGAGCAAAGCTAGCAATGGCATTTTTAAGCAAGCTTGGAAAAGAAAAGGCTAAAACTTCCAGTAGCAACACTTCTGCCATCCTGAGTGTAGACCTAGAGCAGAGAGAAATGCTGCTGATACCAAAATGTGTGGTGTCCTCAGTTTTCTTTCTTCCCCTAAAATCTACATAAGCATGTGATGTGAACAAGGAAAAAAGTGCCCTTTTTTGACGGATGATGAATTGTATGCCATGAATTGCTGTCTAACTAAGATGGCATNCAAAAAAAAACCCAAAAAAACCAAAACCCAACTCATGAAGCTTGTGGCTTTCCCTGTTGTAGTCATTTAAACTCAGACAGAAGCAGTGTTTTAGGCTGTATTGTACAGCAGTATTTTGACAGCTTCCAGACTAACCAGGTGGTAAAAAGGCTATTCCATTGCTGCAGTCTTGTTTTACACTAGGAAAGATCCTAAGTGTGCATAGAAGATCTGGGATTCTTTGAGTATCGGATAGCTTCAAAGAAAATTTAATGCAGTCCTCAAAAAATGTTGAGCTACTCTTATTTACATATCTGGCCTTCTCCTGTACTCTCCCCCTTTCTTTTATGCAGAAGGCCTTTGCTGAGTGAGGCGTTTGAGGTCGGTGGTTTTAGTGGTGGACTCTGCAGCAGCTGCTGTTGAAGGGAAAGGAGGTGAGGCACCAGCAAAGGTAGGGTGCTCTGTAGCTCCCTTGAAGGATCTGAAGCCGTTGAGAGGAGCGATCCAGCTGGCATTTTGTATTTGTGACCCTGATGAAGCGTCTGGATTTTTCCAGAGCCTAGCCCTTAGGGGCCCGGGGAGGAGGAGGAGGAGGAGGCATTGGTAACTGAATGGTTTCCAAATGCAGGGAAGATGGGACTGTGTTGTGGCATCTCCCTGATTCTCCTTAGGGTGATTTTCATTTGAAAGCTTTAGTAAATACACTCATTGTTTGTTAACTGTTTAATTGTTTGTCGTTATAGCTGGTAGGAGAAAGGTGGTGGGAGTTGAATCGTGCTGGGCTGACATAGCTGTAGGTTTGAAAGGAAAAGAAAAAAAACAAGGAAACAAGGCAGAAGAGTTTGTTGGTTTTGGTTTTCCCCTTCTTTCTTTCCTCTCCATTGGAATATCCCTATTTGGTTGTAAGTTGCTTTTATTAAAACGATGCATTTTAATGCTTTTGGACAGACCCTTGACAGAGGGACAGCTTCAAATGTCTGAGTGGCTTTGGCTTTCATTGGAGACCACTCTGCTCTGACCGAGGGGGATGGTCTTGATATAGGCAGGTGAACTGGTATTAACCAGGCTTCGGTTCCCATTACAGATTTTCTTTAAACCATATATTACTTCACCTGTAAGTATGTGCCTAAATGTTCAGAAAGTGAAAATATATAGAGGCAGCCAAGTCTAATAGTGGTGATGAATTTTGCAGGTTGAAGAACAGCTTAAAGAAGTTACTGTTAAAGTAATCTCAGAATGTGCGTTTGTGGTGTGTCTGCCTTTTTGATGTCCAGAATATCTTTTTGACTCAAATGATGAACTGCTTTGCAATTTGCATCTTGTATGCACATAGTGTTTTGATGTGGCTGTGCAGAGCAAAGCTGATGTACGCTTAGCCCTTACATTTCTTGGCAGCTGTTCCTTGGAGTAAGAAACTAAATATTACATTATCTTATCAATGTGGTCTAGTTATTTCTTCTGCAAAAGCATAGGAAAGCCATAATATTGCTTAATTTCTAACAGTCTGGATATTTTTCTCCAACAGGAACTGTTCTTATCAGAAGCAGTAATGGCCAACTAATGCTAGTGTCTCAACAAGCAATAGCACGAGCACAGAGTGAGCCACAAAATAACACAAGCGTGAGACCATCTGTACCGACCAGCACACCTGCAATCAGAATACGTGCTGTACAGGTAACTTCTCTCATAGCTTTAATTTGACATAGCTGTATGTTATGTAGTTATAACAGGGTTTGCAAATAAGTTATGGAGGGTTAAATAAGCATTTGAACGCTTTCTGAACAGCATGATGGAGTTTGATTTTGCACATAAACATCACTGTGCTTTCTCAGTTTGAAAAAACTGTTTGCCATTACATATGGTATAGTTCAAATAAAGGAATCCCTCAATGATGATGTAAAGGCTTTTAAGAAGGAAAAAAAAAAACCTACCAAAAACAACAAAAAACCCCCCAAACAACCAAACCCAACCAAAACAAAACAAAAAAATCCCAAACCAACCCAAACCTGAAAAACCTACATAAAGGGTGACTGCTAGTAACTGCAACCTTGCAATCCTCTGGTGGGATACTTCTCTGAAGCTGAGTGAAGCTGAGGACCTTTCCCATGTCCTCAGGATGTTCCTTGTTCTCTGAGCTCTGCTGACTTTTTGCTTCTATCTCTTTTAATGTAAGCACTCAAGAGTAAGAGTGGGTACCAAAAAAGTAACCATCTGTGTAGGTCTTGCCAACATGCTCATCCTTTAACCATTTTGCTCTGATTAGGCATTGTGTCTAAATGTCTCTGAATCTGTTCTTGAGTATTAAACTGGTAGATAAATAGCTTTCTTGAACAGTGTTTAAACTGTATGGGCTATGTGAATGATGCCTGTATTGTTACTGTGAGAGTGAGTGTCATGGTTTATATCGGACTAGAGCGGGTACTAACTTCAGTATCTGTTTTGTCATTGACTTATCTGACAACTGTTCTCTGCACATGCTTAATTATTTTTTTTATTTTTAATTTTTTAAAGAACTCTGGCACCCAGTTACTAAAGAAAGTAGCAGCTACTCCTGTGAAACCATTATCTCAAACAAATGCTGTGGCTTCTATTGTTCAGCCACCGGCTGTAATACAGGTAGGTGGCAAGCTTTATAGTAATGTGAAATAAGAATAAGTGACAGAACTGAGGAAAATATGGATGCATTCTTGTTATTTCCAACTCTAATCTGGTTTTCACTGAGCTGGTAACTTTTGTCCTCATGATAAATTCTTTCCTGAATGTCTTTTTTTAAATGCATAATTTAATTATGCTTCTGCCAGTGCGTGTCAGCTCATCTTCTCTCACTGCAGTAGAAAGAGCATGAACAATGGATAAGATAAATAGTTCAGAGAGCCATTTCCAGTGCTTTTGTACCCTATGACACAGCTTCTTCAAGCTCTAGCTGAAGCTTTTCCGGGAGATGGAGACTTCCTAATGCTCTCTCCTGTTTGGGTTCCCTAATTCCTTAGGGAAAAAAAATAGTATACCTGTGATGTTGTTGAGGGGAAAATGAGCTGTCTGAACCAGTCAAGCTGTTTTTCATGTCTACATTTTTTCCCTCATTAAAAGCTGAAGGAAGGTCATAGCTGAAGACCTCTGTTCTCTAATTGAATTTGGCAGACAGGTTCCACAGATACGACTGTAAATAGACAGTGGTTGGAAATGCCTCATTATTTTTAGGTAGTGTTTTTTGTCTTATTTCCTGGGCCTTATTTCTCCTTTTCCAGATAAAATGCTATAGGGCTCTTCTGAAGAGGCTTTTGCTACCTGTAGAGTATGAGATTTCTCCTAGATGCAGTTCTTCCTCTGTTCTTGGGGACCAGAGTTCTGGATAAGCACGTGATGAAAAGAAAACTGCTTCTTTCTGCTGCTAAAATGGTCTGTTCTCCTCATAACCTGGAGGAGATATTGCTAAGAAGTCTGGCTTTTCTTTTTTGAATAAGAGCTTGAAGGAGACTGGGCTGTAGCGGTTGACCAAGCACTCAGTAAATGAGCAGGATCAGTCATTCAAAAAAACCTGCTGGATGTATGTTCTTGACCTTGAGGGTGTTTGAAGGATGGGAGGATATGCTCGCTGACAGCAGTAACTAACAGTCTGACTTACAAATTTGTCCTCCTGCTGTTCTTCTGTCTCAGCAACTGAAAACTACTCACAGCTCTGTCTGTGATCTTTTCTCTCTTCCTTCTCACTACAGATGGATAATGTTGGGGCTAAAGCAGAAAACCTCTCTTAGTACACTTTCTATTTTGCTTAGAATGGAAACAATATACGCTTTGTGTCTAAGAAGGAGGGTAACAGGATTCCTTACCCACTTTTATTTTGGAATACTAGCTTGCGAACCACACGCTTGTGACCTCTGCATAGAGATCTTTAGAATATAAAAGCACTAGTCATCTACTCTACTATCCTTGCACTGGGGAGAAGAGACGAAGGTAAAGATTTCTTCTGTCTGATGGATGAAGCTGCCTGCGTCCTCACTCTCATGTGGATAACCATTGAGATTCATCATGCTGTTAACTTCTTTTTTAACTTACATGTGCCTTTGACTTGGTTCTTTTGTACTTTCTTAGTTCGGTTTTGATGTAATCAGTTTAACTTGTGTTCTTCTGAGATATTTAAAGAGGTAGACATTAAGTATTTTTTTGTAAGCCATTTTTTTTTAGTTGTAGAATCTTGAACCCTTCTAATATTGGACTTAAGCAGCAGGAAGGATGACTCTAGGAAAAATTAATAGTGTAATTAATAGTGTAATACAATAAAGAGTAAATAGGTGCAATATGGATACATCCTGCCATCACAAGGCCACTTAATTCCTCACCCTGGGGTGGACAAGAGAAGAGTGCTGACAAGGGAGTCCGTGCATAAGGTTGCAGGAACCATCTGGGTAAAGAAAGGAAAAGGCCTTGGGGTCTGACTACCTTGGCAGCTATTTCCTTCATCAGTCCTAGAAGAACTTGCTGGTGTTAGTCTTGACAGTTTTTTGAGGTCACAGAAGAGGAGTGTTGGTGTGGAAGTATGATGTCATCACAAAAAGTGGGAGACAGTGGAGAGGAAATAATCCTTGGGTTGGTTGTGTATCTCCTATCCTGTGTGAAGTACAACTTGGAACACTGCTATCTGCAAAACTCTCTCTAGTTACTGACTCCAGGATTATTCTTCTCTTCTACAAAAATATTTCCATTTGTTGTCATTCCTGAATGTTTAAGCTCTGAGGTTAGACAAAATACCTGCACATTTTTTTTTTACCTTCTTCCCAGGTGTGGTAAGGAAGCTGCAAAGTATCTAATTAGCATCATGCTGGGGCACTTTCATTTAGATGCAGAGCACTTCTTCTCTGAAATGACTGCAAAATATGCAGGATTAATGCCATTTTTGGTAGCGACTGTTTCTCTGTTGCTCGAAGTGAGAATGAGAATTGTCAGTAGTGAAAAAGGTTGAGGGCAGATGACAGAAGTTAATTCCTGTATATTCACCTTCCTGGGAAAAGGGTCCAGCAGACCTCCTGTTGTTCCCTCCCTCAGCTGATAAAATGCCGTTCTGGTCTTGATATGTAAACACACTGGAATTTGCAAGAGATCAGCTCCCGTGAACCTCATATTTTTGGCTTTTAAAAGCCCAGGGCATTGCAACTTGACAGATCTGTACTCTGTCCCCTTCAGTCTTCCTCCCGTCCATCTGTTTGTGGGATTCTTGTGCCCAGTTTGGCTCCCTGTGGTTTTAGAGCTGTTGAGCCTCATCCTTGGAAGAGGCAGTGGTAGTGGCAAAGATCCTGCGGAGAGCTATTAAAGTGTTACCAACAGTGGGAGCCTAAGCTGGAAAGCTTTCTGGTAGCTGCCTGCTTCTTTCTTGTCAAGCTGGCAGCAGCTGGGAGGGGAGCACCCAGGGGGAAAAAAAACCCAAACAAACAAAACAACAAAAGTGCGAGTGTTTTGCTTTAGTTTTAAATGTTTACTCACTAATTTTCCCTGTCCTGAAAGACTTAAAGCCCTTTCATATTCTTCATTATGTCTGTCCAACTCTGATTAGCTTTTGTTATATCCATGGTAGGGTTAAGTTGGGCTCTTGTGCTACTGTTTTATCATTAACACAATTAGCAAGTATTAATTTGTGATTGCTGGAATAAACTGTGGTGTTTAAGTGTGTTAAGAGTCAGTGAAAGCAATTGTGTTGCACAGATCTGAACCTAGAATTTGGTCTACAAAACCAGAATTTCTCTTTCTTCTGAGAGGTTTGGAGGAAAAATGACATCCAACTTCAGGTTTCAAAGGCTAACCTTAAACTTTTGCTTATTTCTGTATCCTGTGGGTTCAATCTGGCTTTTTAGTTTTCAAGTTGAGAAATCAATAGTAGTGTTTTTTTGTAGAGGAGAAGTCTTTTACTCGTATTGTATTCTGCTGTATCAGAAGAACTGTGTTTTGTGTTTTGAGCATGGAGTGGGTTTTGTTGTTTGTTGGGGTTTTTTGCTTTAAAATCTGAAGTAGAAATATTTCAGTTTAGTAAATTTTCCTCTAGAAACTACTATTTAGCCTGGTTTGCAAAGGAGAGAGACAATTATGTTGTTATTTTTTCCCTAAACCTTCATTACTCTCCTGTTGCTGGAACTTCTGAATCTGTTGGTAAAATCCAATGAGATTTTAAAGAGAGGTGTTAAAGTAACTGAATTTTGTGAGGGTTTGTGTCTGGGCAGAGAAATAGAGATCCAAATTGCTGCCCACAAGGAAAAAGCAGGAAGAACTTGTTATGTTCATTTGCTCAGCTGGCTGCTTCTACTGGCAAGTGCATCCTTCCAAAGTGGCCACAACATCTTTTGCCTACTGCGGTTGTGATGGGAAGCGTAAGGGATATTGCAATTGGGAGAGGAGCTGCAGGGGAAGAAAGAAAAATAATCACTTTAAGGTCATATTTATCTTCAGAGTAGTATCACCTGGCTTAGCATTGTCTGAAATTCATTAGTCTTAGATTGTAGGAGCCTGGCAAAGTTAATCTATTGGTTTCTTCAAGACAGTTTTACCTTTCTCTCTTCACTTGAAGTTTCAGGCAGTGCTTCAGTCTGGGTGAGCCTTTGTAATTTCTTCCCCCTACCCTTGATTTAAAACCAGAATTATGGCTGCAGGGATTCTGTCGCTTCCTGTGTTATAGAGCCTCTCAAAGCAAAGGAATCAAGACTTTAAAAACAAAGATAAAAATTGTTTATTTATGTTTTAACTAGTAGTGTGAAGGGAGGGCACTACCTTATGTGCTAGTGGCATACAGTATGTTTGTCACGTTAGTCTTTGGTTAAAAAGTGTTAATTTTTCTTTTCAGCCAGCAGCTGCAACAGCTAGTGTTACTACAGTTACTGCTGTAAAGCCTTTGAGTACTGGAACACCTGTAAAACTTCCAGTTACAGGACCACCTGCACAAGCTATCTCCCAAAAGGCAGTCTCTGTGAAAGCAGAGGGCACAACAGTAGCACAGACCAGCACTTCTACAGTAAGGAAAAAAATGTTTTTAATTAAAAATTAACATTCTCTATATTCATCAGAGGTTGGAGAGCCAATGCAACATCTAACAGTCTTCTTTTTATTTCCACGCTAGGAGATGCTAGAGAATGTGAAGAAATGCAAGAATTTTCTTGCTACACTAATAAAACTGGCATCTAGTGGACCTCAAGCCCCTGAGATGGGGCAGAATGTGAAGAATCTGGTGCAAAATCTATTGGTGAGATTTTTTTTTTTAAACAAAGTCTACATCATTTGTGTATAATTTTTGACGTTGACTTCATCATAGTTTTGTTCCTTGTCTTTATTTTTTTTAAACAGCTGAAGAGTTTGATTTGTGGCTGAGTACATCTGACCGTCTTTAAGTCTTACATTATAACTCTTATTTTAACTGAATCCCATGCTGTATTTTTCCCCCTGACATTCCTGTTTCATTTTATGCACGCAGGTAACTGACAGCAGGAGGAGCTGATAGCGTTAACACAGCTTCTGGGTCTAAGCTGCTTTATTTTCATGTTAGTGTAGTTTTGAGTCCTCAATGGCAAGGGTATTACCATGGAGGTTGTAGTGCAGCGCTAAGTTCATGCTAGTGCTTTACTCCAAGACCGAACTGACTTACAGGTTGATAGTGAAATTCCAGTGGAAGAAGCATGACGTTATCTATATCTTTGGACAACGGGATGCAGAAAATAATGTTGTGGCTGCCAACCTCTCTCTCTCTCCTTGCAGGTGGCTTCCGTATGCTGCTTTGCGCTGTACCCCAGCACAGCTGGGTTTTCTTGGTAACGATTTCTCCTGCCACTTCTTGTCTTGGCATTTGACCGCTGCTGCTGTTTTGTTGTTCCATGGTAGCAGAAGGCTGTGGGCTGATGGAGGGCAATGGCTTTGCTAGTGGTACCGAAGGACTTTTCAGTCTAGAAAAGTGTGGTGTAGATGGAGGTGTAATTTAAGAGAGCAGATTGTTTGAGGATGCAGCCTTGCAAAAAATTTGATTCCTCTGCCTCTGTGTCCCTGCTGGACAATACACTTTGCTTCTGTAGGAAAATACTAGAATTGTTCCTTCTTGTGCTTACAGTACTTTTATTTTTTAAGAACAGTTGTTACCAGACATTAATACATCGTTAACTGTGCACTTGTTTGCTTTTTGTAGTATTTTTAAATTGCTGTTCTTCTGCCATTCAGTATGTGTATGTGATTTAAATGTGAAATAAATTAATGTTTCATATGTATAAGGGAAATGAGTAAATGGCAGCTGTGAAGTAAAATGGTCCTTAAGGCAGCATCTCATGAAGCGGGTGTCCACACACCTTGCGTGTACTGAGATGTAGTGTACCAAATCCCTGTGTCTGTATCAGTGGGACCTAGGTGACCTGTATCCACAGCTCAGTGAGACCTAATAGGCAGCAGATCAAATGACTAAATAGGAGTTCTGTTTGTTTATGAATATACAGTCCTTAAAACCCCTGCTCTGGTCGTGTAGCTCCTTGGAATGGTTGTTCCAAAGAAGACTATCGGTGAGAGGAGTAATTTCTCTGCAGAGACAGAGATTGGTGCTGGGGTCCCTCTTCCTCGTGTGTCTGTACCTTCTTAGAGGAGGTAACGTTCTTGGTGACTCTGTGGCAGGGTCTCATTTGGGAGGGTGAGAAAGGGCAGCAGTGTTTGTGTTGGGGCAGAGCATTAAGAAGGGAGACTGTACTCTGCAAGCCAGAGGACTGTTACTGTGTCGGTATGCAGAAGTGATGTTCTGATGTTCAGTTGCTCCTGCTTTTGAAAGACAACGTTAAGTGTTCTGCTTTATTATGCTATGTATGCGTTAGACTAGAATTGTCTTACAAAAACTACTGAGTTGTCTTTTGTCTCCGGTCTCTTTAAATTGATCTTTATGCAGATAAACTACCTTTACAGAAAAAAAGTACTGGGCTGGATTTTAAGTATTTCTGCATAACTGTGAGATACTCATTGCTACTCAGTGCTACTTACAAACTTGTTTCTATCGGTTCACTTCGGTGAGATGTTTGAACAAGTATCCTTAAATGTGTTACCTGCCTGGAGTTTAAGAAAGTAATTTAATTTGATAACACTGTATCTAAATTACAAGATCATTCAATTCTAAAACCTTTTTCTTTAAAATATAAGCGGGGAAAAAAAAAGAGTATTGACATTGAACAATTCCACAATAATGTAAATTTCCATGATTTTTTGATACACCTGGGGAAAAAAAAAAAAATGTAGATTCATAGTTATAACTTACCATTGTAATTATACTTTCCTCTTAGGAAGCAAAAATTGAACCAGAAGAATTTACAAAAAAGCTATACATAGAGCTCAAGTCGTCTCCACAACCATATTTAGTTCCTTTTCTCAAGGTAAGTGTCGGATTGTGGATAATGTAGTATTTAATGAGGGGAAGGAGGAGGTCCAGAAAAGAAAAGAGGCAGAGCACTCAAATGGGTATTTGCTTAGGTCAGTTGAGGAAATGGTACTTAACGTAGCCCTCTGTGACTGTTGCTCTTGGAAAGATAATTTTTTGGGGAGGGAGTATTTCAGAGGAGTAATTTCGGATGTGTTCTTAAATTGGAGCGTAATTCCCCTCTAGTCGTTTGTGGAGACTTAGGTTTTGGAAGCTGGTGCATCTACAGTAGAACAGCTATACTAAGATGACCTCTTATTTTCTCATCAAAACTATAGCTATTGAGAGTTCTAATACAGAAGACTGACAACACTGGCTGTGCATAGCTTATGCAGTATTTAAGCTCAAATTATCTACACAAAGCTAGTATTCGTCCGTCTGCTTGTTTGTGTTTAACTGGAGGCAGAACCCACCCCTTTCTCCAGAAAGGGTCTGACAGGACTACTGCAGCTTGGGAAAAGTAACCCAGGACAACTGTACATCCATTCAAGCAAATAATCACATAAATTAAAAAATGCTCTCTTAACACTTTTAATTGTATGATACAATAATATTAACAAAATAAAAATGAACATCTTTGTACAGCAAGCATTAAATCCCAGTGAAAACACGGAAAACTTAGTTACGTTTACTTAACTGCAATGTACACAGTATTCTTAGGCTTGCTAGGTCTGTACTTTTCCATGGCACTCATTATAGGCATGGGGGAGAATCAAGGAAGCATAGTTCAGTGGTAAAGCTGGGACAGGTTTTCTGGAGTCTGTCCTCTTCCTTAGTATTTGACAGCACATATAACAATGCATGAGATAATATTGATATTACTTTAGATGGCTGTTGTTAATCTGTTCAAGTGTGGGATGAATATTTTTGTTACAGTTCCTTTAAGTGCTTTGCTAGCAAGTTTGCCATGAGTCTAGAAGACCACAGTCATCTCTGCAGGGCTTGATACGACATTTTCATATTGGTCATGTATTTATTCTCTGTTTAATTCCCTGGAGGTTCCTTAAATGCCCATGCAAAAGCTAGAAAAACAAACAGCTCAGAGTATGGGCTTTCCTGCGTTCAGTGCAGCTCTGGCTGCAGGAGGACTGGGTTGTGAGTGCAGGATCAGTGTGACTGGCAGAGGTTTCCTAGGAGCCGCGTGGATTCTCAGCAGAACTCTACTAACTGCCAGGGCATCTTTGGCTTCAGAAGTCATGGAACTGCCTTCTGCAGGGCCCTGGCTGATTATCCCTGCTGGATGTGGGCTGGCTGTGTGTGTGTGGGGCCAGCTCAGGTGCCCCTGTGTTGTGTTCCCAAAACAGCGCAGGTGAACCTCCGTAGCTCCATGCAGACCCAGCCTAAGTCTGGCACAGCTAGGCTTCATCATGAGCTGGTGACCCCTGACAGCCCTGGACTTGTTCATGCAGAGGAGCTGAGCTGAGGGCTGGCAGTGCAGCACTTGCTAACGTTTCTACCCCTTTGGGTCCCCCGAGGGTTTATTAGCTCGGGCACAGTGCTGTCCTCAAGCACTTGCAGAAGTGCTCAGCCTGAGTTAGTAAGCCATCCCACAGTGTGGAGAGCTGCTACATATGGTGCCCAGACTTCAAGGCAGTTCCACAGGAGTTATGTTGCGTTCATCAGTGTGGGTCAGACCCTGACCCATCACAGCAGAGCTGTTGCGTGCTTCTCCTCTGACATACTGCCAGGTACTGTTATCATCTAGGCTTTTTGGGCAGTTTCCATGCCCTATAATCCTTGACAAGGTGCTCTCTCCCTGTTACATGCTATATTAACAAAGAAATACGGTGACTTCAGAAACGTTTATTAGACATTGCCATGGTCAAAATTATCTGACTTTGTACTGTTACCCATCCTTTAAAACCTCTTGCACCCTGATTTTTTTCTGAAATACCTTAAGGATGTGTTGATACACACCAGTTAGCTCTGGTCTGTAACTCTGAGCAACTGAGACAGGACTGAGTGCCAAATGGAAGTTGACTTCAGGAGAGCTTCTCTATGGTGCTATGAGATTCAGTGCTGGCCTTGTTTATGGGGGAATTGTTTGCAGCTCAAGTCTGGAAAGAAATGTAATACAGCTTGTTGCCAATTCACTTTTAGCTAGTGAAGTGGAATTTTAGGGAGGAGACTCTGGATTTGTCTCTTATCTTTGAGCTGCAGGTTGTTGAAGTTGTTGCATGTGTTTTGTTTTGTCTGTTCCAATAGGTGGAAAAGTACAGTGACTTTGGCTGTAAAGCCTGCTTGATTTTAAAATCTGTGCTGGATGCTTTTGGTAAATAAAGTTCGGTAAATAAATTTTGGTATTTTGGTAAATAAATTATATCAGGAGCATGAGGAAAGCTGAACAGCCTTTTAAAAGAAAACGAAATGAACGTTAAAGATAGGTGTGTCACAGAAGGTCTAGATGTCCGAACAATTTGTTCACTCAATATATTAGCATGTGAGACAACGTGTTCTTTTTGCATGAAGCCCAGAGCAACAGCACTGCGCTGGAGACTCTTACAGACTTCAAAAACGGTTGTGGGGGGAGGTTTGTGAGAATGTACATGTAGTTGCAGAACTGATTTCCCCTGGTTCTGAGCCATAACAGATTGTAAATAGTCAGGCAGAAAAATCTGTAGAGGGCTTGAAGATTATTCTGTCCATTAACCTTCTCAAACATAGCCGTAGTAAAAATGAGATGTTGCCAGATACCTTTACTAATGTGCTCTTGTTGCAGAGAACTATCTGGCTTAAGTTGTGCTGCTGCTGCTATACAGGCATTATTAAAGTGGTATCCCCCCCTAGTGTAGATACAGCTGTATTGGTATAGAAGAGCTTATATCTTCAGAGCTTGTTTCTGACTTTATTGGATAATTTGTAGTTCTCTGTCAGGCAGGCTCCATGGAATAAACACAGCTGCTACAATATAGCAGGGGTTTTGGGCAAAACAAACTTTTTTGAGGTAGTAAAGCAGTTAAAATGGTCTTTTTTTTTTTTTTTAGAACACAGATTTCAAATTGAAAAATCTAAACAAAAAACAAAGTTAGGGTTGAGTTTCCCTATAGATGGGTTTTGCTACGTGCAGTGAAGCCATGGTGACTGTTGACCTTTGCTCAGCCTGTGTTGGTGATTCTTGTGGTCTTTCCTGAGCATTATCGGCATCAATTTCAGGGTGCCTGAATTCTAGCAAAACTTGTTTAGAATAAACAATTTATTGTCTCATGAAAAATTAAATTGGAAGATGAGGAAGAAGATTCAGTTGCTAATTTATCGGTATTGTGAAAGACTCTGCTGATGTGGAGTTTTTTGTTTTTCTTCTAGAAAAGCATGCTTGCTTTACGGCAGCTAATGCCCAATGCTCAGAGCTTTATCCAGCAGTGTATGCAGCAGCCAGCTCCAACCCAAGAAGCTGTTTCGACTTGTACCTCTGCAGCACCAGCTCCTTCGATAGCCGTGGCAACCTCAGCTGTAGCAACAACTTCTATTCCAGTTACAAAACCAGTGTCTGCCTCTGTAACAGTCACAGCTACTCCAGTTATAAAACCAGTCCTTGCCAGCGTGTTGGCGACAGCTCCTCTGCAGACTGTGAAGCCTAAGCCTGTTCCTTCCTCTGCAGTGGTGGCGGCATCTCTTCGGCCTGCAGCTTCGGTCCTCACCACAACGATAGCAACATCAGGACTGACTGCTATCCATACTGTCAAGCCAGTCTTCAGCTCTGGGGTAGCAACGTCCTCTCTCCAGTCTGCAAAGCCACTGCTGGTCTCTACAGCAGCATCTTCGGTGTCAGCCCCTCTCCAGCCTCTGAAACCAGTCATTGGAACCCCAGTCAGCATTAAAATCTCACAGCCAAACTCCATCGTTGCGCAGTCAGTGGGTTCTCAGCAGGTGGTTAAAGTGAAACAGTTGGTAAGAGGAATTTCTCAGCTTGTCTGTAACCGGGCTTCTTTACTTTGGTTCTTACTGTTTTGTAAAGAGGATACCAGTTTGGATCTTAGCTTTTTTTTTTTTTTTAACACGTCAAGCTAGCCTGTCATAGTTAACCAGAAGGTAGTCTGTCATGAGTTAATCAGTTATGTTTGTCATAGTTAGGGATGTTGAGCCCTTGCTGAAAAGGTGAATCTAAAGCCAAGCTGTAACCTTGGTCTTATGCAAGACATCCTGACCACCGTTCAACCAGGCTGAATGTGCAACTTGAGACATGAGGGTACATGAGTTCTGACCCCCACTATGTGTGCAGCCAGGCTAGGTTGGCATCTGAAAGAAAAGGCAGGAAATGCTAGTGTCAGAAACAGAAATTGCTGATGGGATGCTTCTGTTAATTACTCTTAGATGACCCATTCGGGCTGTGCCTCAGCTAGCCACCGGGGATTCCAGTCTCTCTACCTTGCTAGTTCCTACCCTGGATACTTTGCAAGCACAGGTGGCTTGATGATGTTTAGCAATACGTTAACTGAAATGTATAAACTTCTCAGAGCAGAGTTCCGACCTCCAAATTTACTAAGACATGTTAATTATGAAGTCATCCAAAAGTGAGCTTTTTTTATCAGGCCTCATTAGCTAGCAAATTCCTGGAGAAATAGATGTCTTATTAAAACAATACCCTCAAAAGCAGTGTGTTAACATTTTTTTTTTTTCTTGGCACAGGTTAACTTCTTGCTAATGTTAAATACCAACAAACTGTGGGTCACAGGTATACCCAAAAAAGCAATGTTGTGAAATACATTAAGTTTGATTTGTGGGTGTTTGAGATACCGAGCAGTATGCTGTCTGTCTGGTCTACCTGCAAGTAATGTTCTCTAGTATTTTGAGAGAATAGTCTCCCTTTGGCACATAAAGAACGTGATTCTTGAATAGGACTTCCTTGTAAAGATTTGTTCCTTAAAAGGAGGGGAAAACATTAGACTTCCTATGAAGCTAGACTTACTTTCCACAGTAGGGCATCTAGTGTGTGAATTTCCTTTTTAGTTTGTTTATTGTGTATACTTGATTTAACAGTATACAGACCCCTAAAATGTTTTGCTTTTTAAAATTTTCTTCCTTTCAAAGTGCATAAGGTGAATGTAATACAGGAATCCTGCATTCTAACTTAAAGAGCTTATGCTACCAGCTTTTCACCTTTTCAGACTTAAAAAGAACAAAGCACTCAACTACATGGAGGGGATGGGGGTCCTTTTTATGAGTGGGTTTGTTTTAAAAACACTTGTCAAGCATATGCAGTAACAGTCTTTGATAGTAGTAGCTAAAGCCAAATTGGAAAAGGAGTTGATACTCTTACTGCCTTTAAGGACTAAATTTGAAATTCCAGCCAGAAGAAAATGAGGGCTTCTTAGGTTGTGCAAGGGATGGAGAGCAGTTTGTTGGCTACACAGCAAGCCATGTAATCCAGGGGAAAGGTTGGCCATCTGTACAAATAGACGAGGAAGCTTAACTCTACACCGGGGAGTCGAAACACTTCTTGAATATGATATTGGTGAACTCAAGAAATGACTTCTCCCTCCTCCACTACTGCTGTGTGGCAGTCTATTGCAGTTGCTTTTCTTCACCGTGCCTTACAAGCATTGAATTGCATGCAAAACATGTTTTCAGCCTCATTTGGGTAGATCCCAGACACAGTGATTAAAAGATTTGCTCTTCAAAATACCTATTTAATTTTGGTCTTGTAGTTGAAGGGCTGAGTTGACCACTTCACAGCTTAGCCATATCAGGAGCTTGGTGTTTGTTCAGACAACTTATTAGCATGAAGAGCAAGTTTGTAGAAGTGGCTGCATCTTCTAGGGCTTCCCTCATGCATTTCCTTGAAAGGATAGAGGGTCTGTTTTCCTCCCACAAGAAAACAAATCTGGACCTTCCCTCCCTAAACAGAAGAGTCCTGCTGCCAGCTGAAAGGAGGCACATGCCAGCTGTGCAAATCTGTCCATACAATGCTGCCAGCAATTTCTTTCCCTTTCTAGCCCACAGGATTCTCTGATGCCATATACTCCCTC
Organism: Burhinus bistriatus; assembly: GCA_013397275.1. Classification (NCBI taxonomy): domain Eukaryota; kingdom Metazoa; phylum Chordata; class Aves; order Charadriiformes; family Burhinidae; genus Burhinus; species Burhinus bistriatus. Next base: position 423,786 of record VYXH01000541.1, on the reverse strand, counting down.
TGCATGCCCATTTCTAATTTAGGTCTCTTGTGCTTGGGAAGGTAAAGTGAACTTTCATGTGCCAGCTCCAATATAACATTGGTGCTACTTAAGAATGCAGCACTGCCGTATTTTAATATCAAAATTGTGACCAGAGTGATGCAATGGGTAACTGTGTTTTCTGTGGCTTGATTGTCAAAACTCTGGGTTTGTACGGTGGACACTGCAGGTCCTGTTCTTCAGGGATGCTGTTGGGGTTGATAGCACATTTGTGCTGTGAGAGTTGCATGTTGGACAGGGTTCCCTCTCAGTGACTTTCTTAACACAGCCTCATTTAAGGGCATTGGCATACACAGAAGTTTCGTCTTGGAAAGAAAGCTTGTCTTGCTATAGTATTGCTTTGTCTCTTGTTTAAAGCACAATAAATGAAAATTTACATTACCAGCCGCTGGCTTCCAATGGTAAGGAAGCTGCTGTGAGACTACAACTTCATGTTAAGCGTAAAGAGCAAGAGTTTTACGGTGTAGTTCCCACAGTTACCAGTGAGACATGCTCCCTGGACATTGCTAGTGGTTGAAGCAAGGAGTGAAGTATTTCTGCTATTTCAGCCACTTGTTCTTAGTGAGTTGTTAGTGTCGAGTCCCCTCAGAGCTGAGCTTTCTTGAGCAGAGAATCTCCTCTGTTATTTTTTTTTCAAGAGTTTTTTTTTGTCCTGGATGTATGCTTTTGCATTCAGCTGGTAAGGCTTTTTTCATGAAGCAATATTGCTTGTAGTGTCTGATGGTAGCTTACCATCTCTCTGCTATCTCTGAACTTTGCTTTATGAATGCAAAACAGGTTCCGGTAAGGCTAATCAAAGTCTCAGACAGCTGCCCCTATGCTGTCAGCTGGATGTTACATTGCATTTTTTTTTTTTACTTAAGAGTGCTTTTTATTCTGATGTCTCTGTCTCTGTCAACGTACTTAATGGGGCACAAAGGAACAGTCCCTTTTCTTTATTACTTCTTGCTGCTAACCTGAAGAAAAGCGGCAATAGCTCTTTCTTACAGCTATTACCTGGTTTTTAATATTTTTTCTGGCATTAGATTCTTGTGGAAATTTCTAGGATTGTTGTCCTGTTCTGTTGCAAGTCCCAAGGACTTCCAGCTTTTATTAGTCCAACAGCTAGAACAGCAAACACAAACTCAGGTTTACTGCCTTTCTGTTTTACATCCTTTCTGTTTCTCGTTGATCTAGTCTCCTCGGTTACTTGACTGACTTCCCAATCTTCACCTAGGCTATTGATTTAACGTTGGCTATCTCTGTTCTTTTTGTCTGCTGCACCTTCATCTTGAATGCTTTATGTTTCATCCTGTGCTGTTTCGGTGTTTTGCATGCTGAAGATGAAGCATCGTTCTTGCTGGTGGTAGGGAGGATCTCTAGGTGCCTATCAGTGTGGGTGCTGGTCTATCCAAGCTGGCCGGTGGTTCGGTAATTATCTGATCGTATAATTGACGTTGTTAAAATTATTTTCAACTTCTAGCATATGGAAGCTGGATCTTTCAGAAAGATCAAACTCTGTTTTCATAAAAACACACAGAAGCAAATGTTAGTGTGTGTACCGGTTCACAAGGCAGTGCTGCACATGTGAGCCTTGACTCTGTCCGCAGTCCATCCTTGTACTCCTGTGGTTCTTTCCTCTGCATAAAAAGTTGGGAGATATGGATGTTTCTTCTCAAGAGCTGCCTGTTCGTTGTCTGGTTTTCAAACACCACCTTCAGTTCGGTTGTTCTATGTTAGTACTGCTGTGCCAAACCATGAGACTATTAGCAGATTAATACGGGGGGGGCGGGTGGGGCATATCTTGACTATTTGATATGCAAAGTACCTCTTTTTGTGAATGTGTGATACTTATGCTGATGATGTTTACTGATAAATCTGAATTTAGATGACAGAGGGAGACAGCCTGATTTCTGAAGTATAAGAAATGTCAATTCTTTATTAAATTAAACTTGTGCAGTGTTGCTGTGCAAGCACTCTTTAGACTTTCTGAAGTGAGAATAAAAGATGTAGAGGAGAAAAAGTGGTTGCTTTACTCTGAAAATTCCTTTCTATTAGCTTTTCACTGCTAAAAAAGTAGGATTCAATCTGAAGGTGTTGATAATCTTGTGCTTTGGAAAAAACACATCTTTCTACTACTTGTAATCAAGAACTTTTCCAAAGGATATATCAAAAGCTGCAGCCTGCATTCTGCTAGCTAGGCGGCTTAGAAATGAGGCTTTGGGGGATGCTGCAATTTTATTATTTTCTTGCATTTTAATAGCTACCCCTGAAGAGGAAGAATTAGTATTTATGGGCTGTGCCGGTAGGTCTGTGTTGTGATGACATCCTGCTGTCTGGTTTTGTTTCTTTCAAGAGCCTCTTTAAACAAAACTGTCAACCCCCTTCCTTTTTACCCTTCAGCAGTGTACTGATGTCTTTGCGTAGAGGCTTTGCTTGCTATAGGTGTTGCTGGTTGGTACTTCATGTTCCTGCTAACTGATGTGTTCAGTGTACTTTTTCTTAACACTTTGAAACTCAGCATCTCAATTTACAAAAATGCATTAGTAACTTTATAGTGTGTACTCTTAATTCTTGGCAGGAAAAGGATTTCATGCAAGACTTCTAACTGTTTGTTTTGGTGTTCTCTTTAACTAGGTGTATGTGGTACCTGCCCTTTTGAACTTGTTGGCAGGCAGACTCAATATTCAAGTGTTAGTCTGTTAAGCAAGACTTATGGAGAGGAAAACCTCTTAGTGTAATGCATTGTGTAGTCCTCAGTGAAACTCATATAATATAGGTATCAGTAAAGAGTAGGGTGAAGTGTCTGTTAGAGCTTGCTGAATGAGCTGGAGCTTAAAGCTCACCACCAAGTTATTAAGATTTTGTTTCTTGTCATGAAGTAAAAAAAAATTATTTTTTTTTCTGAGCATGCTGTTTGCTTTAAACTGAAAGCTGGAGGTGCATGCATGCCTAATTGCGCTTCTGGCTGGATGAACACGTTGATACTATTTACTTCTCTCTATGTTTAGCTCTTCTCACTCTTGATATTGGATATTCCACTTCCAGGTAGTCCAGCATCCACCAGGAACTGTTGTAAAGCAAGTATCCACAGTCCCGCAACCCTCAACACTGACCCTACAGACATCTGCTGAGAAAAGGATGCCGCTGAATACTCTTGTTCAAACTAACCAATTTCCTGCAGGTACAGTGAACCTTTTTAATGGAGAAGGGAGAGGACTTCTGAGGTATAGAAATGAGTGCAGGCTCTTGGTAGATTATAGGAATGTAAGATGGTGGCTGTCTGTCGGGAGCAACCAGCTCTGCGATAAGTTGAACGTTTTTACTGTCTGCTTGGAGTTCTGATAAGAAACTCGGTGCCATGTCTACTTCTGTCACCTGTAAAAAGCATGTCAATCAAACATTTATACTTGTTAAAATACTATGAGTAAGCTTCTTGAAGTAAACTTCCTTTAAACTGTGATACTTTTGAGAATCGCTTCTTGAGACTTTGCTTTTTCCTTCAACAGATCCAGGTTGATGCATAATGTGAGTTTGTCTCAGCCAGCCAGTTTTCACTAAAACTTTTCACTGGTCAGCACAGAGGAGGGTGTTTGCTGAGAGCATGTAGGGTTTTTGGCCATACAGAACATGCAGAATGTAAGACTAGAGTATCTGGTTTTCAAATGGACCTAATTAGTTGTTATTGAGTCTGCAGTAGCCTTTGCTAGAAGTATGAACTGATTGAACAGTTGTCTTGGCATTTTGCTTTCTACTATGGCATGTTCTTTGTTTTGTTTTAGGTTCTATTCTGAAGCAAATTACCCTGCCAGGAAATAAAATTCTGTCACTTCAAGCATCTCCTGTTCACAAAGCTAAAATAAAAGAGAATGGACCAACATCCTTCAGGTAAAAATAAACAATATCAGAACTTTACTATAGGAATGAACAAAAGGAACAGATAGCAAATATAGAGGCGGGAACAGAGTCCAAATAAAAACAACTTTCTTTAGCACTTGTTTATGATAGGTGGTTTTCATGTTAGAATACTTATTGGCAAGGGGGAACCTAAAAGTTTTGACCTCATAGCAGATGTTAATTATTCTTAATATAAGAAAACTGTCCTGTTGAGGTTGGATTTTCATCATGCTGTCACAAGAGTCTAATTATACAGTGTGCATCAATATGTATGTTTTTCACTTGTAGAGGAGGCATGTTGATCTCCATTCTGTGAGTACTATTAACTAATCTAAAGTTACCTTGTATTAAAAGCTGTCTGTAGGATTAAAGCAGATATAACCTCTGTTTTTTACAGAGGTCCATGTACGTGAATTTTTGGCTTGCCTAGGTGTCTGTGTTCTCCAAGCAGATCTAGCACCACATAGTGTTAATTTGGACTGACTGGTAACCTGTCTAAAGCTCTGTGTTGTATTACAAAATCTTTTATTAGCTCCTCTTGCAAGCTTGTTCCTGTATGTAGAGGTGAAAGTCTTTGACTACACCTCTAATTATGGCTTCTGGCATATTCTCTAGGCTTTTGGATTACAAGAATGCTTAAAGCTTTTAGTTCTGGTAACTGATTAACTTTTCAACAGCAGAAATTATTTTTGTGTCTCTGAAATGTGATGTTGAAACAGAGGTACAGACTGCTGTAAGCATAATTGGTCTTACGACCTTAAGGCAAGCTTCCAGGGATAAAAGCAGGCATGACAGATTTGTCACAGAGAGCTGTTGTTATTTACAGTAACATACAGCATACACTGAACACTTAAAACATTGGTAGCCAGAAGTTAAAATGAAAAGCTGATGTTAAAGCAATGACTCTGTTCAGCTCCCTCAACCTCTTATGAAATGTACTTCAAAATATAATTTGTGGTGTAAATTTGTGTAGTGATATTTGCAAAAATCACTTCATAAATATCATTAAAAAAACCCAACAAAATAACAAAAAACACACAAAAAAGCCTAGAAACAAATTTTTTGTGACTTTTTCCAATCAGAATATATCAGCTGTCTTACATGAAGAAGTTTGAAGTCTTGAAGTTCCTTCCCTGAACTGTTAAGTTTTTAGTGTAGGAAAAATTCTCTGTCTACAGCGTGATCCAGGATGGATTTGTATTCCTGCTTTTGGATAATGATTTTCAAAGTAGCGTAAATCCTTGAGAATTCAGATTCGAAATCTCTAGTGCACCTTAAATTTTTCTAGTAAGTCTCTTCTCTGAAGAAATATTCTCTTCAGATACCTCCCTGGTGTTTCTCCTATTCACTGATGTAACCAAACTTTCTGACTTTAGAAACTACATATGAGAATCTTCATATATCTGAACCTGGGCAGCATGTACGTGAACTTTTGGCTTGCCTAGATATCTGTGTTCTCCAAGCAGGTCTAGCACCACATAGTGTTAATCTAGACTGGGCAATAGACATTCCTTGCTCTATTCTGTCCTAACTTGTATTATTCGCAGCACAGCTGTTCTTTGACCTGTGATCCATCAACTGGCTGATCTTTTATGAGGTGGAGAGAAGCACCACGGCCCCCTTTCAGGTTTTGTGATGAGATTCATAATAGGGAGAGAGCATGTCTTGTAATTGATGTGGTTGCACATGTGACACTTCAAACTGTGGCTTCTCGTTGCAGTATGTCATCAAGCCTGATTGTCATTGTGTGACTAAGTTAGGTTAGGATTCAAGAATGTAATACTTACTAGGCTGCATTTAATAAGCTGCAATTTGATCGTCTGCTCTTTAATGGGCTCTTTTGATTGCTCAAGGTTAAGAGTAGGACAAAATGGTGATCCTCACCCCCCAATTAAAAAAGCCCTTCTAGAAATGACATGATTTCAGCAAAGGATGGGCATCGCTGGCACTTGATTGCCCTGTGGCATGTATTGTAAAGGGCAGTCTGTTTTAAAAGCATCAAGGTTTTTATAAACTGCTCTACATACTTCTGTAAAGTATGTGCTAGAGCACTTTGGAAAAAATAAGACATGTATTGGTATCTTCAAATTTTTTTTTTATCTATTCTATTTAATAGAGTTGTTCTCCCAAGCACATACAACTCTTACTTGTGCATTTTGTCTGGAAGGTACCAGCAATCTCAACTAGCAGACAAACAGGAGTGAGACAGCAGAGTGGAGAACATCTAGGCAGCTGCTCCTCCTGTCCGGTGGTAGCGGGGAGCGCTGGTCGTTCTTGCTTAGCTGGAATTGTTCCATCCCACGTAGTTGTCTGTGAGGGTGCATAGAGGTTTGGGTTAAGCATGCCTTTCTAGTTTTCCCTTTGACTATTGTATAAAATGGGTTAAGTAAAGATGGATTTAGAAAAAGATATGTGCATTGGTCGAACACCAGAGGGTGCCACAGACTCACTTTTCAGACAATACAGGCAAATTCATAGATGCGAGGTGCGTCTGCATTGCTTGGGCTTTTCCACTGGAATATTCAGTGTAAATGTCAAACCTGGCTTCATAGAGGGTAATGCTCAGAACTCTGTGTTGTGTTTTCCCCCCTTGCCCTGATAAGCTGGAGACTTACAACAACTGGGAGAGTTTTTCTTGTGGATTTCTGGGTGTGACATGCTCAAATATAAAAAGCATTAAAGGAAGTGGTGTAGAAGAAGGGCTTTATGGAGGGATTGCTGAAAATGAAAACAAGTCTGTATCCAACAGAAATGTCTGCATGTATACTCTGGAACTTTTTAAATTTATCACTTTAGTAGAATGATTTTAATAGTTTACTCAAAGTACATGATACCTTACTTAAAACCTTACTTAAAATGATTGAGGTTTGTTTTAACAGCAAGGAAAAAGAACAGTAAAAATGACAAACTAAACATGAATTCTGAAACTTAGATTAGTCTTTAGTGAGCACTATTTCTAAGGAAATGTAATGATAGTTTCTTTGGGTTAAGTAAAATAAGTTGCAGCAGTGTTTTCATAGGTGCAAATTAATCTTTCATCAAGGCTAGTGACTCAGTGACTTAATCCAAACTTATATCCCACAGCGAAGAAGTTAGAATTGGTCCTTAAAAACAGTACAGGTAGAGATGTCTACTTGCATATAAGCTCTTGTATGTGTGTACTCACAAGAGAGACTGTGTGCATGGAAATGTTAAAGAAAATAGTAACATGATAATAAAGACTGAATTTAGAGAATTGAAACTTGTATATATGTAGAAAGTGGATAAATGTATAGTATAGAAGTTTACCTCCTTCTTGCTTGAGTATTTGGAGTATGTGGCCAGATTAAAAGCTAAAATGATTTACTGAAACCGCATGCTATACAGATGTACCTGAGGTGCAAGCATCCTTATTTGGATTCTGTAAACGGCTCCGCTAAGGTAATGTCATGTTCCAGCATCTGCAGCTCTGATAGCTTGTGATGTATGTTCTTAGTGCTAGTTGTGCTGGTCTTCCTTTACCAGCAGATCCGTTGCAGTCACTGCACTTCAGCGGGAGTCTTGCCTGTGCCATCAGCAAAGACTTCTCCGTAGTGGTGATTAAGAAGAGGAAACTGGAGTGTACTTGTGAAAATCACTTAGCACTCAATTAGCATGCAGTGAAGCTTCATTTACACACTTCTTGAAAGATTCGAGTCTCTGTAGGCTGATAGAGCATGAGTATATGCTTGGAACTGCTCAGTTGCTGGCTGTAAAGGTGTGGGGGGAGGGAAGCTGTTCTGGCAGCGGTGACTTCAGCTTTGAGTTGTAACTGTGGTCAGCTAACCATTCTAACAATCCTAGGGTGTAACACTTTTCTTAGCACGATGGATTTGGAGCACAAGCCTAGTCAGGAAGCTATGTCTAGACTTAATGAATGAAGCTGGTTTGAGAATCTGTTGGGTCTCCTTTTCCCTGAACAAATCAGGTAGAAACTCCTGTCCATGAGGGCAAACAAATGAATGGCAGGAGGAGTAGGGGAGGGCTGGACTCCTTTCCTAGCCAGGCTTCTCTCTAGAAGTTTGTGGGAGAAGACTTGTGCCATAGAAACCTAATGAAGCTCAAGAGAGAAAATACGTCTATAGTTTAACAAAAAATCCCAACGCTTTCTTGTGTCTTTTGAGTATTGCTCAAACCCAACTCATGTTGTAGTAACTTCAGCTTCTACTTTTTGCAAGTCAGAAGACAGCCTCGAAGAGATCCCATTTCACCTAAGAATGGCATGTTTCTGACTAAACCCTTGTTTAAGAGTTATGTAGGCCACACAGTAAACTTTAAACCTTGCCAGTGAATACTTTTCAGGAGGGGAGGTGGGGTTGGGGGTGGCTTTGGTTTTTGTTCGTTTTTTTCGTTGTTTCCAAATCAAAAGCCCTTCAGATTGAGTGCTTCCACCTGTCTGTATTAATAATGCCGCCTTGTGTTCTGGTTCTAAACCCTTGAAGCCACCGTTCGGGCCTTTGTCACTTTGTGAAGCAAAAAAGGCTTTCTTTTGATGATCTAAACTTAATTGAAAATAACTTGGGTATTTTCTTTGCTAAAGTCTTGCAAAAACTTTTTCCATATAAAATTCATTCAGTATTTTAACTAAAAAAAAAAAAAGCTGAGGCACACAGGCTATTTGCTTAACGTGAACTTTGCCATGATTATAGCTAGTCTTATTTATGTTAGCCCGAAGTATGCCAGACTTGAGTTTTTATTTTGAAGATGTAGACCAAAGCTGCTACAGCAGAATTCAGATAACGGAGGGATGTTAAGAACTAGAGCTCTGCCACTGTTCTTCAGGAGCATAACATCCTCCCTGCAACGTACCTAAGTACTGTGTGGTAGGACTGATTTAAAGGGCAAGGTCTGGTGGGTTCAGTATGCTACTGACAAGGAGCATTTGTATCTCATTTTTTAAGGGAACTCACTAAAAAAAAAAAGAAAAGATCAGGTTTGTGCTAATATGCTTATATTGTAAGCTTAAGTTCATAGGATAAGCATCTCAGTTAGAAAATGGGCTTGTTTGTAAGTTCGATGAGTCAGTATTCAACTTTATTCAACATTTGTTTCTACCTGGTGAACTAGAGTTTTAGCATAAATTTCAGGCTGTAAGAGCAGTGGTGCATGGTGGGGGGCTTGCGGGGACTTTTAATCCAGGTTTACCTCAGTCCTTCGGTTCTGAGCTTGCTCAGAATTTTGGTTTCATGTAAAGGATTTGCATGCCTAGCAACTGAGGCATTAGTCAAGTTAACATTTGAGGGAGTCTTCACTGAAGTGTGAAAGCTTTTGGGAGCTGTCTGTCCCTGTCCACACCCACACTAAAAATCTATTGTATAGGGGTAGCCTCCAAGATACATGAATGTGGATGTTTGTTGGTAGTCTAGAGGCTTTTTCTTTGTATCCATTCTGAACAAAGCATAAAATGTTGGGTTTCTCTTTAGTAGAGATGAAGATGACATAAATGATGTGACTTCTATGGCTGGAGTCAATCTGAACGAGGAGAATGCATGCATTTTGGCAACAAACTCTGAGCTCATTGGTACAGTGATCCGTTCTTGTGCAGATGAACCTTTTCTCTCCTCGGATGCACTTCAGAAGAAGATCTTAAACATAGGTGAGAACAAAGAATACGTAACAGATATGTATGGATGTAGTATTTCCTTGACTGTTTCATCAGCCAGCCTCCAGTCTTTAAAGAAGGAGCTGCAGCTATTAAGATCTGCCATCTCAATTCCTGTGTTTCTACCAAACTGTATTCAGTTTTTACTTGCCCTTCTAGGAAACAACTGTCTCCAAGTTTTTGTTTTTGGGGTTTTTTTTTTTTACACAGAAATAGTCTGAAAGTTAACCAGAAAAAAGAAATTGGTGCCACTTTTACACGTGAGAACGGAGCAACTTTAGTATTCTTAATGGAACATACAACAACCATATAAATGCTAGTGTCGAATCAAACACTTAAGTGTGCTTTTCTATTTCTGCAGCTCCTAACTTGATGCATTACACTGACTTTCCTAACAACTTTTGCATTCCTCAGCCTGTTCAGATATATGTACTCTATTGACCAACATTACAGATCCTGCCCATGTGATTAGGGAGAAGTTTCAAACTGCCAATATGCACAGGGCAGACCTTTGTTTATGACTCCGTCTGTGAAAAAATCTTTTGTGAATTTTATGCAAAAAATGTTAAAACTGTTTGTGTCAATGAATAATACTGTGGAATGTATGTTGAATGGCTGAGACTAAACTGTAATAGGAAGTTCTTAGTGTGTGTATGGTCTCAGCTGTTAGTTTCTGAGCAAAATAATAAACTGCTTAGCAATGTTGTATTATGTCAGAGCAGGGAGCTTGCATTTGTATAGCACCACACTGATTGGTACTGCTGCTGTCTTCAAACTGGATGAATGTTGCTCAACTCCTTACTCCTGCTCTCTGCCTGGTAGCTTGCCATACTGGAACAGTGAGTTTTACAGCTGAGCATTCAGGAAAGCCTGCAGTTCGTATGTTCAGTCATGGTTCTGTCACAGTGGTTTAACTACATGATCACAAAGTCTACATGCAACTGGTTCTTGGTCCAAACAAAGTACCTAGCCTGTGACGAGCATGTAACCTGCAAGTGCTATCTTCTACCTCAATACATCCTGCACTAGTGAGCCACATGTGCCATCTGAGATGTATAGGGCATAGTTGAGTGAAGTAAGTGCTGCGCTACTAGCGGAAGTGGGGAAAATACACAACTTTTCTCAAAATTCAGTAGAGGGTTAACTGGTTATCCATGGGAAGTGGGTATATATAAGGAAAATCAGAGAGCTGTACAAAAACATAAAGGAAAAAATACTTCTAGAATAATTGTCTGTTTGGGGTGTGAAGACTATTCATTGAAAGATGGAAAACATAAGCCTGGCTGTTTCATGGCTGGCATGGTAGCTGTTCCAGATAATAATAATAATTCATGTCATAAATGAAAAGTGCTTTACTTGCAAGGAAGGGAATACTATCAGGGAGTACAGTAATTCAGAAAATGAATGCTTCTGCTCTTGAACTGAGCCCTCTTTGGTTTAGGAAGTGTGTGTGTCTGTGGAGGGAGATCTTGAGGTTTGGGGGGACTTTGTTTTGTCTTTACGTTTCAGTATTCTGATGGTATAGTGGGAAACTGCTGAGGAAGTGTTGAAAGGTGCTTGAGCAAAATGAGCTTTGCACTCAGCTAAGGTAGAGGCCAATACTTACTGGCCAAGATCAAACAGCGGGAACACTTTGATTGTATCTGGGAAAAAGTTGTAGATTCTCCCTGTCTTGCAAGATTGTTTTCATTTTCAGTTAAGAGTAGCAAAGGCAAATGAAATAGGCGATTAGTATTTTTTTACAGTGTACTGTTTATGCATTCTTAATACTCCACTTGGCAATAAATTCTGAAATGAGTTTTGAAGGCGGGCTGTATATTGCATCATAAAGTATTACAGCTGTTGTAAATGCAGTGAGGGGCAAGGAAAAGCACTTCTGATGGGTGCGGCGTATGAAGTGTGTGAAACTGCTGCCTGCCGTACCTACCAGGGAAAAGTTGCTGCTGTCCAGGTGCCTTGACAGAGTTGTGTTGAGTGATCGATGGTGTCAATGATGGGAAGACTTCTCTGTCGGCAGCCTGCAGCCACAGGAACGTTGTGGAGGTGATGCCCAGCTCTGGGCATGGGGCTGGGACAGCTTTGCCCAGAGCTGTCGCCAGCCTCAGTCACAGCTGCTGAAACACAGAGAGGCAGCAGCAGCCCGAGAGAAAAGGTTGAAGGTGATGGCATGATGACCCCAGCTGGACTTGATCTGTGTTGTCCGAGCTGCTGCTGTGGGAAGGTTGGGTCGATCTGCCCTGTGCCGGTTGGCTGAGGCAGGTGAGAGGGTCCCGTGTGCCCAGAGTGCGCTGCAAAAACCATCCCCGCTCATCGAATAAATGTCATGAGTTGTTAACAAGCACGGTGTCAAGCAGGGCAAAATGTAATTCTCTATTTTTTTTAATTACTGGAATTAACAGAATATGGCACTAATTTCTACAGCTACCGCTTCTCCCCCTCCCCGAACATGAAGCTTGATTTGTGTTCTTATTAACTTTGTCCTATAAATGACCTTGCAAGGAGAGTGGTTCTGGAGGCTAAGTGAAACAATGTCTATATTTTCTGAAGCTCCAGGCTAAGTTTTATTAATGTAATGTCTAAGATCTTTGAAGTTGTGACTTTACCAGGAAAATCATAATCTCCAAACCTTTATTCATAATGGGTATGACTTCCAGGGGGAACAGAATACCTGCTGTGCTAATTATTTCAATTATCAGCTACTACTAAAACACGTAATGGATTTTCTCTGCTTCCACAGGTAAAAGGCATGACATTATGGAACTTAACTCTGATGTTGTGAACTTGATCTCCCACGCTACACAGGAGAGATTACGAGGGCTCCTAGAAAAGCTAACTGTAATTGCTCAGCACAGAGTATCAACCCACAAGGTAAAGGAAATCATTAAGCAAGTTTTGCACCAAAGTTTTCCTGCTTTGCAGCCTTGAATGTAAACCTCTTCCAACCATAGGCACATCATATGCAATCTGTGCATTTTTAGTATCTACCAAAGGCTGATTTTGTTTTAACTGTTTATAGCCTCTAACCATTCCTTACATTTTCCATGTGACTTGTTGGATAGGTGCTCTTAAAACCCAGCATGAGAATAAATGCATGTGTTTCTTCTCCTCCTCTTCCATAGAAGTGGTGGCTGTTACACAAAATCTGTCTTGCATGGTAAATGTAAAGCTATTTTTGAAGGCTCTGGGTGGTCAGGTTGATTTAGGGGCTTGTGTTTGCTTTATGTGTTTACTGTTGGTGGAACTGCAGTATTGGCTCAGTAAAAAGCCTTGGGAAACTGAATTGAATATTTTATTTTTAGAAAGTGCTCCATGTGAAGGCAGAGACCCCTTTGATCTGAAAGTTTTCGGAACTTTTTTTCCCACCAGTGCTACTTAAGATTCCCTCCCCTCCCTCTTAATTAGCTCCATTGAATATAAAGTATATTGGGTTCCAGTAAGCCAGTATCCCTTAAGATACTTGTATGGTACAAATGGGAAGCAATAACTTACTAGTGGCCAAAATAGCTGTTTGAGGCTTTTTTTTTTTGTCATTCAATAATATTAGCCGTTACTTTTTTCAGTATCAAGCTCTTTTAGGAAAAAATTGAAAGTTAGAAGCAGATGTATCTGTCAGCTCTTAAGTTCTCGTTTGGGTTTTTTTTTTACGGGAACTTTATACTTAATGAAATTTAACAAGAGCAACTAACTGATGGAGTCGGAATTATTTTTGTACTGAACACTTTTTATAAGCTTTTAAGCACTGGAGAAGCAATAGTAAAGAGCAGGAACTATTGGGAAACTTCCAAGTATTTATAGTGATGTCTGGAGCCATTCCTTGCCAGAAGAAGATGCAGTAGCAAAAAAATCAATACGGAAGTAGTATAGGGGTTTTTATGTGAAGTCTTCAGAAATCTGCACGTATTCTGTGTTGTCTCTCCAAAGTGGGGGATCCAATAGAGCTTCTGAGCAAAAGTGAGGTGGAAGCTGAAGTCCTGAATAACCAGTAGGACTTGGTGTCTTGCAGATACCAAGGACACAAGAGAATGTTTTTGGACAGTGGGCTTGATAGGGCTGATTTCTTTCTCATTGAACTAAAGCAATAGAAAACTGATAGGTTTTTGTCTGATTGAATTGCCAGAAGCAATGATAAGATTGTAAGACTGCAATACGCTTGCTTCCTTTTCCTCTTTTCTCAAAAACAAAACAAACAAACAAAAAGTAATGGGCATAATAATCCTAGAGGCACAGGTACCCTCTTTCGTTAGGAAGATGATATTAACTCTACAGAGGAGTGTCCTACAGGATTGTGTTTGTGAGTAATATTATTGTGAGAAATGTTGACAGGCTTTTAGAAATCAAAGTTCAAGAACAGAACACTACAGGGTTTTGGAGCCCTTTTATGTATTTATATATGTATTTACACAGCCCTGCATTCTATCTCCCCCAGTGCTTGCCCCTGTCCTCTTTTCCTACTAGGCTATTGATAGGTACTAGTGTGCAATGTGCAATCCATGTATTTCATACAATCATGGAATGGGTTAGGTTGGAAGGGACCTTAAAGATCATCTAGTTCCAACCCCCCTGCCATGGGCAAGGACACCTCCTACTAGACCAAGTTGCTCAAAGCCTCATCCAGCCTGGCCTTGAATGCTTCCAGGGATGGGGCCTCCACAGCTTCCCTGGGCAACCTGTTCCAGTGCCTCACTACCCTCACAGTAGAGAACTTATTTCTGAGAATTACCAAAAGCCTTGCCAAGGGGATTAGGTAGTTGCCCTGTAATGCTTTGTATTGGCCTATCTTCATTACAAAAAGATGGACAGTAATAGGGATAGGTGTGGTGAAACCAAGGTAACTATTGTTAGCATAGAAGCTGGTGTACAAAGCCAATAATTCATGGGATCGTACTCAGGAAACTTATTCTCAGTTTGCTCAGCTCATGCCTAGCAGCTTACATCTGATGGGTAGCCTTGCAGAGAGAGAGTTGGCAGGGTAAAAGCTTCACCACGATGTAGACTTGCCAACTTTTGCCCTTTTTTTGCTAAATTCAAGAAATAATAAAAGTTATATAATTGGAAGTTACTAACTTAATTAGGATAAAACTATCGTGATGGTCTCTTTATCTGAAGTAGGAACAGCCTTTCAGATTGTTGTAAGCTGCTCTCTGTGCTGCAACTCTTGTTGCAGTGCCTTTATAGAGCCTTGGTAGGACTATAAAGGCATTTAGCTAGCAGGTTTGGTTCCTCAGTTACTTGCCTCCTATAATCTGTAGAACTGCTGAGGCATAAGAGTATGCATGTAAAGTAACATGATACCCAAGACCAGAATTAATAATGACAACTGAACAGTACAGTGATTAAAAGCCGTTTGTAATGTGGATGTATTCACAGAGCATGAGATAACTACCATGCTCCTGGGTTTGGAGCCCACGAGCACATGGCTTTGAGAGGTATGGTACGGTGCTGTGCTGTAAACAATTGCTCCGTGAAAACACTTTCCCCGTGTACTGCAGTAGCAGTACACTGCAACCCTAAACTGCACTATCTGTAGGGCAATACGGTGTGGCAGTTGCATTGGTTTAAGGGGTAAGCTCTCAATGTAGCGAAGGAGTGAGCACTTCTAAATATGAAAACAGCCAGCCTCCTCCTACCCACCCCACACTGCCATCAAACTGTAGAGTGCAGATGTAAGTTATCAGAAGCCTTTCTGTTATTAACTTGGTTTAGGAGTTGACTATAAAAAGCCAGAGCTTAATAGGTTCCCACGTAGTAGCTGAGCCTCTGCAACTGCCTGTGTTCCTGCTCTGTCCTCAGCAAGGCTGTTCAACATGAGTTGAACTGTTCGGATTTCATGGGAGAACCGGTCTTTGTGGGATTCTTCTTTCTTTCCTGGTGGACTGAAGTGGAGCGCAGCTTCCCTGTATGTGGGTTTTTCCTTTGTGCCCCTGAACATGCAATATGTTCCTGGTGCTAAACTGCAAGTGCCTTAGTCAGGTTTCCAATTCATTTACAGGTATGTGACAGTCTAGGAAGGAAGTTGCAAATCGCAGGCAAGGCATGTAGCTGTTCTTGAATTTGTTGCCAGCTCTCTCATCACTAAAGACATACCTGGGAATGCTTTTCTTCGATGCTGCATGTTTCAAATATGTGCAAACCTAACATAAAAAATTTTGGTAGGAACTGGCTGTGCTTTAGAGCGCAACCGTGGAGAACTCTTGAGTAGGTATGTTTCTCTTGAAGAAAAAACAAAAAGGTGTGGAGGAATGAATTTCCTAACAAGAATGTACAGATGCACTAATGTGCTATTATTGTGTGAAAGCAATAGCTTCTTTCAAGATAGTGAGTGAACTCCAGGTTAAATTTAGCTCAGTAAAAGTAAAAATGACTTTTTAACTGTCAGATATACAAGTTCAGCTTTGGCACATACAAATCTAACCTCACTGTGTATTGTGGTTACGTGCT
The DNA here is from genome assembly GCA_013397275.1 of Burhinus bistriatus. Classification (NCBI taxonomy): domain Eukaryota; kingdom Metazoa; phylum Chordata; class Aves; order Charadriiformes; family Burhinidae; genus Burhinus; species Burhinus bistriatus. The sequence continues at coordinate 407,813 of VYXH01000541.1, read as the reverse complement.
TTATTTATCACTAAGTTAAATTCTGTTCTCAATTACACTTGTAACTTCAGTTTTGTTGGGATTGCACTGTTGTAGCTGGGAACAGTTTGGCCTTATGTGAGGAAGTTAAACTGTTATATGGACAAAAACTGAATCCAGCTTGCTTCATCATAACAGTAATGGCTGCAAGTTGTGAACAGGTATACAATATGTTTTCTGTCTAAGCAATTCAGTGCTAAATGATCACAGAGAACAAGTTTATTGAGTAGGACAAAATATAACTGCGGGTGTTCCTCTTCTAAAAACCTGAAATAAGGTATCTTAAAACAGTTGTTGGTGAGCTGAAATACTGTTACGAGTGCACCCATTTCTTGTCCTATATAAGCTCATGGTAGTGCGTTGGGGTGCTTCTGGTTGAGAGGCTTGTGTTCCTAGTTGGCATAGGGTCTTGGATTTGGCTTTAAAAACGTAAGTATCTAACTCCAACTTTGGGCATTCCAAAGTGAAACACTTCTAAACTCTGGAAAAAATAATATTCTGGTAGTATAGCTTTCTTTGTCCCTTTAAAAGGATTGTGGCATGGTGGTATGTTATTATAAACGTCTGCTTCAAAACAAATTGTACTAATATACTGAGACAGACTCAAAGTAGCATTATGTTTTGTGGGGAGCAATAAAAAAAAATAATCTCGAGCAGTAACAGAAGACGGGGGAAAGGTTGTTTGAACTCTTTTGCAGAGGCACAGACTCTGCTTGGGAAAGAAAGTCTCCTTGGTTGCAACACATGGTGTAGTCTGACCCACAGTTGGTGATACATGACAGTATGGTGGCTCAATGAAAAGGACCAAACTTAATACCAGAAGAAGGGTTGTTTTCATGCTCTGGCTGGGTTGTGAGAATTCAGACTGGGAGACAACAGTGCCTTACAAAAAAACTTTTACTTTCCTCCCAGCTTTTAAAAGTACATGACTGGGTGTGGGAAGAAGAGTCTGAGTATAGTGTGTTTGAAAACTAAAAATCTAGCAACTGAAGTCACTGATAGTCCATATACTTAAAATACACCCTTGCTTAAAATACAGCTTTAAAATATGCCGTGCCTATTCCAGAACAGTTGTGTGTCAGGGTTGCTTCATTAAAGTGTGAGATTGGGGTAAGGTAGAAAGAAGGGTTGCTGAAAGTATATAGTGTGTTTGACTGGTAAAAGCCCAAGCCCAAGGATAAATTTCTCAGGAAAAGACAAGTTCACAAAGTAACAGAGGAAGATGATGACTCTACGATGTGCATTAAAGAGTGGTATAAACAGGTGGCGCAGACGTGCCTCATCTAGAATGGGGTCCCTGCCTTGTTTTGCCTCCTGCCCTCTGGCCAATGCATGGCTTAAATAGCCTGTCTTTGTTTTTACCATTCTGCTTTTCCAAGGTTTTCATTACCAGTTGACCACATTTTAGATCTTTCCTTTCTCTACCTTCTTTCCTATCTAAAGTAAAACTAAACTCACACTGTCCAGTGAGGGCAAAAAATAGGATGAAAAATAAACTGGTATTTTTTAGACCAGAAGGACTGGAGTCTTGTTTCAATGCATGCATGTCCAGTTATCGTTGGAACAATTCATTAGTATTCACTGGCCCATATTTGCACAGGGGCCTGGTCCAGATGACTTCCACTGGTCACCTTTCAACATAAACTGTTCTACGGCTTGAGAGCATCCACTGAGGCAAAAATATGTATTCCTAAAGCTATAATAAACCATATATAATTTATGTCACTTTCACCACCCCCAAGATTCATTATAACTAGTTCTAAACCACCCCTCCACTCCATAAAATCTCTTTTTGGAAATACCAGGTGAGGCTTATTTCAAATTCTGGATTAAATGGCTGAAACTAGACCACCAAACACTAGAAACTTAGAATGTCTAATTTTGTTTTTTTCTTCACCCTTTCTCTTTAAAGGGGAAAGGGTATGATGTTCTGCTGCTTTACATATCTCTTTTTTTTTTTTCTCTTAACCTGTCTAGAAGATGTCTTGTATGTATACAGTAAACATACAAAGTTGCTGTTTAAAACAAAATCGTAGACTTAAAGACTTTATTGTTGTTATAGTCATTATAGACTAGATGTTGTTAATGTCACTTGTTCAATAATCTCTAACTAGTTACAGACACCAGGGAACATGCTTCAGTAGAGAGGAGATGTGTAAATGACTACCTACCACCTGAAGTCTTTCTAAAACAGCCTACACTTTTCAGCTTTGAAAAAATAGTGTTCTTTTCAGGTTGTTCTAGTGGTGTGTACGAAAGTTTGGTTGTCTGTAACAAACTTCTCTTTCCAGGGGAGTGATAGGTACCTTGTATCTAGTGACACCAGAGCACAGCTGAGATTTCTTGAAAAGCTTGATCACCTGGAAAAGCAGAGAAAGGATGAAGAGGAACGTGAAATGTTGCTTCGAGCAGTCAAGGTAAGAACTTCACTTCTTGCTTTCCAGGGAAGTAGTGGTGTCCTTTAGACTGGTGAACATGTTCACATTTCTCCTATTTCTGCTTTAAATGTAGTAATCATTAACCCTGTAACTGGAAATCCATAATGTTTAGGATAGCTTAGGCTATACAGAAAAGATTTTTAGCTTTTTACATTCTTTAAAAAAATATCAGGAGTTCTTTCAAATGTGTGGTGGGGTGAACTTCTTTTGAGATTATTCCTACCGGTTAAAATTAAATAAAAGAAGTATTCACATAGCTGTAAACATTCTTCCTCGGTCTGTTTCTGGCTCTGAAATTGGTATGTCTTTCTCCATATCTTTGTATGGCACTGTTTGTTTGAAACTATGGGTTCACTATGCTTGTTCAAGCTGGAGCCCGGTGGGATCCACTGCCCTGCCAGATGTATTTTTCTGTAGTCAGGTCAGAGGGCTAGCCTTGCAGCTGATACCCTAGCATCTTCAAACCCCTGATAGAGCTGCTGCTAGCACAGAATAAGTACCCTTCTTCCCCCTCCTTCTCCTCAAGAACGGGGAGGGGGGGAGGAAATCAGTAGATGTGACTTGATCATCTTCTGTTTGCTGATTATTTTAAAAAATTTTTTTGTTTGTTTTGTTTCAAGCTGAATTCTGGAGCCCCATGGGCGGAAGCATAATCTAGACTTGAAAGAATTATGTTGTACTTGCACGAGTATGACTCCCTTTCTTTTCTGTACTTCCTGTCCTTTTTAAGTGTCTGCTGCTGACATGAACAGCATCATGCCTAGACTGGACCTGACTGACAGTGTTAGCATCATTTTCAGCTTAATCTTGCTTCAGGCTACAGCAGAGGCAGCCGGCCCAGATGAGGAGGGGGGTTGCACGTATGTGCATGGAGGGGGAGGGAAGCCAGTCTGGATTGAGGCATTCACCCCTGGAGCTAAATCTTTCAATCACCAGAGAAAATTGTCATTTATTAAATATTTAACAGGTACGATGGTGTTTGGATGCCAGTAATTTCTGTTCAATCTTTTTCCTCTTCCTTTGATAGAGCCGTTCCAATAAAGAAGATCCAGAGCAACTGCAGTTAAAGCAGAAAGTGAAAGAGGTAGGACTTTCCAGTTACCATGCTTGCCTTTGTTGAGAGAAGGTTGGCAGCCCTGTCCTGGCAATTAGGTCAGGGTTTATTTTGCTGCTGCATACCATTTGCAGAGGCCTTGGGGAAGGACAGGAACTGCCACAGGCAAGGGCAGTGCTTCAAATGAGGTCAATGAATTATGAGCTCTCTTTTTTAACATTTTATTTTTGTAGTTTCAGTCCTGTCTAGAAACAGTCCTTTGTAAACTGCAGCAGTACACTTGGTAGGAATATAATGTGGGATTAAAAAAAAAAAAAGAAAGAAAAAAAAAAAGAAACTTTGAGATTTAGCATCTGGGACTGTACAATAGGCTACATTTTTCCAGGGTAATTGTTCGTTTTGTAAATCTGATACTGCTTATAATTCTTTGGCTGGGAGGCGGTACTGGGATTTAGTTTTAAATGGAAAACGCCTCTGGCTTTTAATTTTCTGGGCCCAGCAGTTTTCTGTTCTGGAATGGAGCCCTTGTTTCACACAGTTCATGTTTAGCTGCAGGGGTTTTAGTTTATAGCTTAGACTGGTTAAGCTTTTACTCCCAGAGGCCTCTGCATAGCAACTGTAGAAATCAACAAATAAGTTCATTTATGTCTGCAGCCTCCTCTCAGTAGCTGACTTTTTACATTTCCCAATATCCATTTCCTGACTTTTCTAGCCTGAGAGAAAAAAGCTCCACTAATTGGAGCTTATTTTAATTGAGCCTTAATATTGGATCTCACTGGAGTTGCCCCCAGAGCTACTGGGAACAGAATGAAATGAAAGTACCTAAGGTTGAAGATGTGTGTGTGTGCGTGTGTATGTGTGTGTGAAATTTTTCACTTGACCTACAGATTCTTTTCCCTGCTGAATAAATCATCAAGCCTGTTCACATTTCTGATTAAGGATCTGACAGCAGACGATAATAAAGACAATTGAGGTGTGAGACGTGTGATACAGAGCTGAAGAAATTGGTTTCTATAGTTACTTGACTGATTTCATGCAATTTTTAAGGATCTTTGTGCTAAATGAGAGTGATTTTCTGAGCAACCTTTTTCCTTAACTGTGCCTCTTGAACTATGAAATTTGTTGTTGCTTAACATTGCTGCACTTGGCTCCTAGGTGCCAGCAGCAGCAGCAGGTTATTTATGAATGCTTTAAAGGCCCTTATTGTTTGGATAAATGTAGGAGCCCAGGCAAAACAAATGGAAATCCAGTAAAATAGTATTAGAATCAATGCTCTGGATTTGCACCATAGTAGAAGAAATTTGTAAAATAAGAGGAGAGAGAAGAAACTTGCTTTACTATCTATCTTTTAATTCTTTCTTTCTGCTTATAACTCTTTCTTCATGCTTACAATCTGTGAGTACAAAGTTGCCCTAAAGCCCTTCCCAGTTTGCCTCTAGTGCCACCAGGATCAACAACCAGTGGGTGATGCTAATTTGTCTTGTTTTGTAGGTGGCTTTACCTCTGCATCATCTGGTCGTTTCTAGACGTTCTTTCTTTTAATAAAACGTTGTCAAGCAATTCATTTATGCAGCTTCTTTCTCTTTTCCTCTGAACAAGAATGTGTAGGATCTCGAAAAATATTCCATGATCTGGATATTTAGAACTGAAAAAAGTTAGCTATGTGTTTTGAGCCTTTTTTTAGATTGGTTGGTATTGTTAATGAGATCTCTTTTAAAAAGTGGCCCATAGGTGTACAAAAAAGGAGCCAACAGAGCGGAGAAGGCATCTAAGTTTAGTACTTGGTGTTCTACTAAGTGCTTGAGTTCACCTCCTTCAGTGCATCTTATGTTGTGCCAGACTAACACATTCTTCATTGTGCTTGTTTGGCATAGTTCTCCATGCTGTGCTGCTCCCAGAGTGAGGGTCTCCAACTGCTTCACCAAAAGAAGAGGAAGCAGATGTACCTTGTGGGACAACACAGATTTTTGTGTTGGTATTGCCTTGCCCTCTGTCCTGCTGCTTTGTTCATCAGAGAATGAGGCAGCCAGAACTTCTCCAGGCTTCACGTGCCACACGGGAAACCCACCTCCTGTGCCGGGGTGCTTTCTTAGCTGTGAGACCATCTCAAGCTTGAGTAGAGATGAGCCCAAATGCAGCTGATCAGTTTTGGCAGTTTATTGACAGTTTGGAGATAAATGGTCAGCACTCGTTTGCATTAAAAAATGCAAATGTGTGTAGAGCTGGAATAAGAGCAAAATGAAAATCAACAAATATTGCAAGGCTGAAACTGGTAACGTAGAAGCACAGTGTGTACTGGGATGAAAGCCTGAAAAGGCTCACCATTGTCTGTCTGTCTTGTCATGTTGTGAGTGTAGCCTGCTCCTAAGAAACCACGCTTGGGGAATTTTGATACCTCTGTCAGCTGGAGTCAGATCCTTCCCAGGCTGCTCTAGTTGAGTATCCAGTAGAAAGCCTGATCTGATCCCCTTAAAGTTCTTTGAGAGTGAATATGGGCCTTACTTCCTCGAAGCTGTCTTTTATGTGTTGATGGTGACCCCCCCGGAGAAGGGAGAGGGTGTGGGGAGCATGTTCTAAAGCAATGTTTCCCAAAATGCAGAGTGTACATCCTAACAATGAATACTTATAAATCCAGGATGTGCTGTCATCCAGCAGCTGGAGGCAACATCTTAACATTGCTGGAAGTACATCCAGAGACTCGGCAGTGGATTCTTTTATCCAAAAGGCTATAGATAATTGCTGTGACCTTTTCATCCCTTTTTGCATGACCTATTGCCTCAAACTTCCCCTATGCTAAGTCATTTACTTTCCTATATTCTTAGTCTATGTAGCTTGCTATGAATTAAGTCTTTATTTACTTCCCCCTTTCACCTGTTTCAGCAGATTTTAATACCTACAGAAAGTGTGCATTCCTTCTGAGATAGCTGCAAGGCTTGCCCCAAGCTGCTCCTTTGTGCACTCAAGAATTTTGTCCTTGTTCACCTCATGGGCCAGCTCTTTGTGCAGTAGCATTCCCGAAGTCTGGGTAAATTACCCCTGCTTTTCATTCAGCCTTATCTGCCACTTCAGCCTGAGAGGATACAGTCCTCTCATTGTCCCTGATGCTTGCACTTTTAAACCATGACTTTTTTTAGGTGCTTTCTGCTATTTCCTGTTCTACTTTCAACTATACTTCCAGTTAAAAAGGAGATGTTCAGTTGATGCAATTTTTGTAGCTGTATTTATAGTTTATCTCTGGTTTCATCCCTTTTCTGAAATGAGCTTACTTAAGTAAGGTGTAGGATACTGGCAAATGCGCAAGCATGCCACATGAACAGAGCCTCCTAGAAGACCTGTAAAAATGTCGATATTAAACGGTGTACTGTAAATTTAAACATAAACCCCGATCTTTTGTGCTTCTATCTATCATCTTCAGAAGTGAATACGCTTGTAGTATGGCTTCAGGAAGCTTAAGGCTGAGGCTGGGCAAACCTTTCAGATTGCATGCGTGCAAGATTGCTGCTTGGGGTTGAGCACGTACTGATAGCATCTTTGCTTATTCCATAGTAGCTATCTTCATCTCTGTTCTTACCTTGTGGCACCTTGCAGCATCTATCATTGCTTATAGGTAAGCAACCGCATCGTGAACTAGAAGGAGCATGTGGAGCAAGCACCTGATGGGCAGCAGACTTGCCTGCCCCATTCCTTGCTCTTCCAGCAGCTCTGTTCACTTATGACTGTGCAGGTCTTCCCAGTCCCTTGTTCCGGACTGTTTGACACACTTGTGCATTTTACTGTTATGATTTTGACATGAATGTCACAAAGCAACAGCAGATGAGACGCTGAGAAAATTCAATACCTTTAGTATCAACTGACTGGGAGGAAAATAGAGAACCCTAGGTTTTTTTGTAGAGACAAAACAATCCCCATCAAAAACGTTGCGGGGAGGGAGGGGCAGAACATATCTGCATGATTCCAATAAGCTCCTCGGTGCTATATAATCGTGACTGAAATTTAGTTGTTCTGTAGTATCTTTTTTCAGAAATCATCTTTTTTTTTTTTCTATTTCATGTGTCCATCCTAACTCTTTCCCTTATTTTCTCTCACATTCTCAGATAACAAGTAACTGTAATCTGATTCTTTGTCTGCTGCTCTCCCTACCATCTCCAACCCACATTTTCAAGCTGTTTGTTTCCTTTTTTCCCCCACACCTCTTGTGCTGCTTCTGTATTTAGTCTTCTGGACCTAATGGTTCAAATTCTTTAAGACCACTCTTGTGGCAGGGGAAAAGGAAACTCCCTCGTTCACCATAACCTCTTAAAAAAGCCAACAAGATGATGCGAGCAAAATAAGATCGCATTGCGATCAATTGTCTTTTTATGAGCCTTCAGTGACATTCTGAGAGCTTCTGCTTAATTATCTGATTTATATTATCTTTATTGTTCTGTAGTGTTTCTTACCTGCTTCTGCATGGTTGGGAGTGGTGTGGGCAAGCATGATTATTGAACAGACATACATTTTGTTACCTGCAGTGTAGCCCTACAAATAGCAAAGGGCTATCATCAGAGATTCGGTGTGTTACGAGTCTTGCAGAAAGTCAGGGATGGAAATCCTATAAAGTTTTAGGTTATTGAGCAAACTGAGAAGTGAACCAAATCCCTGTTTATGTGGCATTCATCTTGGTGTTTTGAAGGACTGTAAGAAAAGAGCAGCTGACATACTGCATCAGATACCCTAAACCCAGCGGGCTGGAAGATGATAACAACTCTCTTTATCTAGTGAAAAAACAAAAGCCCCCCCACCCCTAAACTCCATTAAGCCTGTTCTTGGATTTTCAAATAGCCTTTTCTAAGTTTCTCTGAGAGACTATGAAGGACGTGTAACCAGCTGAAAGTATGGCCTTGGATTAGAAACTTACTAATAGAGGAAATTTTAGGACTAAAAGTACAACAAAAAGATGATAATGGAGAACCAGAGAGTTGTGTGCCAAGAACATGTTGGGTGGACTGCACGATGAGATGGAGAAACCTGCAGGTGGAAGATAGGTCTTAAACATTCTCGAGCTTTGAGACCTCAAGAATGAGTGAATGAATACGCAGTGTTACAGCAGCTGAAAATCATTCAAAATATCATGTGTTTGGAAGAACTGCGATTGGTTTTAAAGTAATGTCTTGCAAGGGCTGGACACTGTCCTGTTGTGATAAAGCAGGTCTGCTGATGGTCACTGAGCAGTCTTCTCACACACGATAGCATCTGAAACAAAAACTACAGAATATATTGCTTTGGTGTGGTGTGCTATAGTCTTTTCTTGGCCTTGCAACAAAAGTAGCCTGGGCTGTGTCTGAAAGCATACATAAAGAGAGTTTGATGCTGGATGCTAGGCACGCAGGAACTTCTCTGGGCCTCCAAGTGAGAATGAGACTGCACAGGGGAAAGCATGCTCCAGGTGTTCTAGAATACACAGACATGCATGAGTAATTGTTAAAGAAAACAAAGCAAACCCTTGTAAAAGGAAGTGCATACTCCACACTTGGGAAATTCTTAACAAGAACGGGCAAAATTAGAAGTCAATAAGTTGCTGTACCCTAGACTTTTTTCTTAAATTCTGTGGGGACGTAGTTAGTTATATATTACAGTGTGTCAAATACCAACTGAAGGAAATTTATTTTTTTTTTTTCCTATGGGTAGATTACTTCATGGCTATCCTAGAAAAAATTTCTGTTGTTCTCCAAAACATCTTATTGCACCCTTTAGTTCTAGACAGACAAGGCACCTAGTCTTGGGGGATGCAGTCACGGCAGGGCCTGTTCTGCCACTGAAGTGGTATGGTATGTGGAATGTTAACCTGAAAGAAACCTACAGTATTACATACAGCCCTATTATAAGTTAGAACTGCGTATCAAACCAGTGCATACTATTCTGCCTTTCTGCTGTTAAATCTAAATTACAACAGAGGGAAAAGTCAGTGGAAACTAATTGTATGGCTAATTAAAACAGTTTGAAAGGAAGCAATTGCAAGAAGAGAAATTGCATTATAGGCAAGAGGAGAGGATGATAAATGTTTAAATATGCAGCCTTCAAATGTCAGTTTTCCTCAGAGAATGTCCCCCATATGAGAAGGCTGCTATTCAGCCTCATTCAACCTGTAGGGCAGAAAATTTTGTATAGAAAAGGTAGAGGCTGGAGGCAGTAATGCTCACTGAGCTTTATGACAACCAGTGCAAGAGACTTGGGATTGAAAACAGATTTTTAAAGTTTATTTTTCATTTTCGTCACAAGTTCCTTAAAATGCTTTAGGGGAATGCAAAAAAATTGGAGTTCTTTTTTTTCCAAAGACAATGAAGGGAGAAGCGAGTGGGAGCAGTAGAAAACTTTCAAAGAGCTAAATGGAGGACACAATGAAACCCAGTGAAACTTTGAAAAAGGTGGTCAGAATAAAGAATGGATAGAAACAAGAGAGAAAAGTCAAGTCAGTGGGCTAAGTGGCCCCACTTAAAAGGTACCTCAACATTTAGTTCTTTAAAAATGTACAGTAAAGGGCAATAGTAAAAGACCCACGGGGATGTTCAGGTTCCTTTTTCACTGATGCATGCTAGAAAAAAATAAATGTTGATATTTGGTCAGAGTTGCTTTGACTTTAAACTTTAATATTCATTAATTTGTTTAATTTCTTTATTGTGGAACGTGAAAGAATTGGGGGCTTCTGCCTCTTTTGTATGCTTATATTCCTTGCTTTTTTCCCCCGCAAGTCTTACACAAATTCTTGTTCATCTGCTTTAGTGCTTTTATTACTCCTGATGTACTTATTGCTGGATAGCACACATAACCCTTAGGCATACATTAACTTGTCTTCAGCCTTCCCTGGTTTCCTTTTCTGCCAGTTCTTCTGTTACTTTAAATATTTATTTAATCTGTCCCGTACTCTGTCAGCCTACAATGTCATATGTGGAGACATTCCCACTTTTTTCTTGATATTAAACCCAGTATCTTGTACATGTGTGTTTTAGTCTTGCCCTTATATTAATTGTAACCAAGTCCAGAATTGTGGTGTTTAGCTTCCCCATCTGTCTTACCAGCATTTCTTCTGAGCTCATTTATATCCATACGACTGTATTTATTTGTTATTGCATTGCCAAGACTATTTTTGGGTTTTTTGTTTTTTTTTTTTGTTTTTTTTTTTTGTTTTTTTTTTTTGTTTTTTTTTTTTGTTTTTTTTTTTTGTTTTTTTTTTTTGTTTTTTTTCTAAACATAAGTTCCTAGCATTTAAATCTGGGGAGTGGAGAGAAGAAATCTCTCTACATTTATTTCCTAGTACTTTACATATTGAAGCTCCTGCAGAAGTGGACAGTGGTATGAATTTCTTGAGACCCATGTCATCTGCCAGCATCGTGCTGGACAAGTGCCCACCTGTTTGGCTTTTCTTTCACCTCAGACCTGTTAACTGCTCTGGCTAATACAGATGCTTAATTTCTTGTCTCTGCCTTTAGAGAAGTCTTCCCTGGTAAAACTGTCCTTGAGGATCTAGAGAATAAAGGTTTCGTGTGCTTTATCTTCTGTGAAAGCTTATACCAAATACCCTGTTCTGCTTTGGGTACTTTGTGACCAGACATAAGGGTTTTCATTACTCATTTTTGAAGGTGAACGTGTATTCAGCTAGGTAGCTATTCCGTTTCCCCCCTTTGGTAATACAGCCACCTGCTGTTGTACACATCATGGATTAGCTGGTGTGAACTAGTTGATTTTATTTGTACTAGAGTATACTTTTTCCTTTCTTCAGTTGTGTTTGAGGGATTCTTGCAGTGTTTAGGGAAAATCTTGAGATTTGCATAACTTGAGTTATTGGAGCTCTGATAATGCTAACAACCAGATACCATGTACTTCGTAACTGAAAGGGTTTAAAACCAACTTGCAGCATTGCTTTAAAAAAAGTCTTGACATCTCGTAGCTGAAGTACTTCTTCTCTTCTTATGCAACTTGAAATTTAATTTTTAATATTAAAATGCCACAAAACTGTCACTGGTGTAGTAGTAAAAATAGATTTTGCATATTTTCTGAAACGTGGAGCATGAGACATAAATGAGTGAATTTCTGTGAGCAGGAAAAGGAATATTTTTCTCAGTAGAGGACCGAGTGAAGAACAGAGAGGTCAATTTTAAAACCTTTCATTTTGTGTGATTACAGCCATGCTGCAAATGCCATTTCACTATAAGGGAGGACTTTAAAACATACCTTACTTCTTGATTTGTGCTGCAGGTCAGATTAACTAAAATGGTTATTGTGTCACCCTAGAGATTCCTGCTTGCTACAAGACCAGACTTTAAACCCTATTTTTATTATTAAAAAGGCCAGCAGCAACAAAGACTATTTTACAAGTTCTGAGACGTTTTCATAGCAATTTGATCTTTATACACAGGTTTTTAGAACTCTTTGTACTGCGATTCTTAGCATATGTAAAAATTGGAAAGGGGGGAGAAAGAGCATGAACATTCATTTGCCTCTTGCCTGGAGACTGTCCGCTCTCAATGCCCTTCTTGAGGAATGAATTTTGAATGGAGCATGTGGTGGAACAGCAGCATCTTTCAGCAGATGAAGTAGGTCAGGTTGAGGCAAAACCTGCAAGGTTGTGGGTCCAATGTATGGCACAGGTTTCCCCTACTCTTCTTGAATTACACACTTCTCTCTTCAAGGGATAAAAATCATCTGTTTTCAAGATACAAACCTGGGTATGACAGTTCCTATTTGTATCCTATTTTAGTCAGAGACACCAATATTAGTAAAACTGGGCCCTAGAAAGGAAACAATACTAGGTGCAGCTTCTCTATGTTATATTTTAATAAAGTCTATATACTACTTTTACTGTCTTTCACTCGCTGCAGTTATCTTTCTGCCCTAACTTGTGTGCTGCAAAACTGTTAAAGAATGATTTGACTCAACATAGTTGCCTGTTGCTCTTTCCTAATCTTGTTTAGGAAAATCTGGCAGTAGTTACCCAGCCAGTATCCTCGGGTATCCCTTGATGTTATCTGCCTGTCTTCTCCTTATCCTGTGCTTTCAACTGCTCACACAATGTTTGGACATTTAATCTCACACTTTTTAATGGAACAAAACTTGATGAAAAGATGATTTTGCTGGCTTCAACAGGGTAATTTGGATGCCTGCCCATATTGCTTAATGGGGATCTGTTGAGTCCATTATGGAGATTGAGTGTTTAAATTCATTTGTCTTAATTATGTTCTCAGAAAAATCCCCAAGATCTCTAGAATGCAACAAGGCTGTGATTTCTTTTTTTCTTTTGCTCCAAAACCCTGGTGAGATTCTGCCTAAACTGAAAAATCCTTTGACTGGTTGCAAGGTGGAAAATGTGTTGAGGGAAGTAGGCGATGGTAGTGATCTGCGTTTCTGACATAGTCTTGGGAACTGTGTGGTCAAAGATGCATCAGTTCTGTTTCTGGATAGCGCATCTTTTTCATACCATCCACCAAGTGTCATCTTATCCTTTGTATCGGTGGGTTTTCTGCCAGCACTGCCCTCCGGCAGCAGTGCTTCCTCCTGCAGGGCATCTGTGTTGACAGCACGCTTTGTCAGCTTGAATTGCATGGGGTAAATGAGTGATGGTGCCCAGGTGCTACCAGTCCTCAGCATCCTGGTACTCCACCAAGAGGCACTCAACCCACCTAGTCCCCTCCACCCCATGCTGATGCCAAGCCAAATTCCCCTTGGTATTTAATTCATAGCTCTGCCTCTTGTCCTCAGTCTTTACCATGGCTGCCCATCAACATCAGCTGTAAAAAGGAGAGGGTGTCTTATTTCAACGCTGCTTCAAGCCAGTGACCAAATGTTCAGCAGCCGCCCATTTTTGACATGTCTAACTACAGTGAAGCTGATTTGTATGTTTTGTAGGGTTGAGGGAAAGGGGAGGAAATGTTTTTTTCTAATGACTCTCAGGGATGGAAGCACAAGGTTAGGCTAATAAAGGCTTTTTTTTCTTTTCTTTTTTTGTTTTAATGGTTTTAAAAGTCTTTTTCATTTTAAGTGTAATGATTTTTAAAAGTAAAACAAATCATCTTTCCCCTTCTGGTTTCTTTGCCACTGGAGCCTTTAGGAATTTAATCTGCTCTCAGAGGGATGCCATGTGCATGGCATGTTGTAATGCCTTTTCTCACAGCAAAAAGACTGTGGTGTATGTGCAAGTACCATGGTGACTGAACTACAGTGCTAGCAGGAAGGTGTACTTCTACAGGGATGCTCCATTGCTGCCTATAAGTGGGGATGGCTCCAGGTGTTGGTGGCCTGGACAGCTGGGGCTGGAAGTCAGCACGTGCTTCTGCCAAAGAATCTCGGTGTTTCATTGCTCCCGATTAATCCAGAGAGTGATGAAGACGTCACATAAAAATAGTTTCTAAGCCTCTGTGTTTCACAGAGTTTGTGAAGTTTCAAGTTCCTTTTTCAGATTTAGTCTTATTTTCCCCCATTCCTGATAGGTTGCAATGTGTTCCTGAGTATAAATACACATATTTAAGACTGAGGTTAAAGAGGAGTTTGTCTTAAACATCTTATGCAAGTAGGCCAGCTGGGGTAATGTCATACAATTGCAGAACTGTAGTTTTCAAGTTTAAGGGACATAAAACCTACAGTCTCTAAATATTCTTGAAAGCAATACTATATACTTTGAAAAAGACAAACAAAAAAAGCCCATTCTGAACTGAAGTAATTCTGATAAATACAGTTATAAATGTTTACTCTACACACAAAAGCAAGGATAGTGTGTGTGGTAAGTGAATGATGGTATCTAGCGTTCAAGAAGTACTACTATATTCCTGTAAGGAAAAGCCTACATAGTGTGATCAAAGCTGACTTGCGAATGGTGGTGTTTTCATAACTGAATCGTTAGTCTTATCTTCCAAAAAAAAAAAAAAAACCCAAACACCAAAACAAAAACCCAACTACTTTCAACATATGTATGTCAAAGTCTTGCATTCCCTGATTTCTGTTGAAAAATCTTGAGCATGTATATAGTTTGGATCTTACAGGGCAGAATGTCCTTTGCACTGAAATACTGTTTTTCTTTAAATAATCTAGCTGGCTGCAATACTTGATGTGAAGCTGCCAGCATCACTTAAATTAAGAACAAGTCTACCAATCTGAAGTAAAATTACAGACTTGCAAAAAAACCCAAAAAACAAACCCCAAAAGTCAACACCTCCAAAACCCCCAAACTCTCAACAACAACAAAAGCTCCCCGCCCAGCCGCATGGTTTTTGGGTTTTTTTTTTTTATTGTGGATTCTTAGTTAAGTAGTAGCAAGTGGGGGAGAAATGCTGTGTAGGTGCTACAAGCTCATTTCATAACCAGCTGAATTTCTCTTCTCCAAGGAAGATCTCTGAGAGCTGAAAAGCAAGCAAAGCCATAGTTCACTGCAAGCTTAGTAAGCAAAATATCTGTACTGTCTGAATGGGGAATTCCAATTAATTTTCATATTTTTTTAATGATTTGCGGGGTTGAAGGAAGGGAGGACAGTTGGATGCTTTGCTACCATGATATGGCTGTCCTTTCTTTAAAGATATGGACATGCATGAATGTAGAGAATTCCCATCCAAAGAGCCCTGGGAGTGGGGAGATCATGGGCTAAGGAGCTGTTCTAGTTGCGTGTCGGATCATTTAAGGATTAACATCAAGCCTAGAGGTTTGTGTAGGACAAACTCAACCTGAGTAAATGGAAAAGCTTCCTAATCTACAGAGAGAGAGCACGCTCCCCTCCACCCGTGCTCCAAGTTGGACAGCTGGCGGATCTGAACGCAGTGTGGTTGCATTAGCAAGGTGGTCAGTCCAAGCTAGTAAGTCTATAAGCAGACTTGACTATGTTGGGCTCCAGAGCAGCTGGCATCTATAGTTATCAAATAGAATGCAGTAGTATATACCTCAAAATGCAGAGATAAAACTTTTTTTTTTTTCCCTCAGTCCCCTTGACTATGGGTTTCTCTCCCATCCCAAATTTACCTAACCCAGATAGAGGTTGTTTCTAAGGATTTCTTTGTGTTGAACAGTTTTTGGAGGTGAGTGAAAATAAATATATGCAGTATATCTCTAACTTGCTTCGGATATGCCTGAAGATTCAAATATGTACTGGGAAAAGAAAGAATATTAGTGAACTGACAGCATCCTGTTCAGTTGGATAATAAGATGTTTCAGAATGGTAATATTGAGTGCTGGGTTCAGGTAATATAGCGTGAAGAAATTGTGTCTTGCTTGTGCAGTCATGAATTGAGATTTTGAATTAAGACTATCCCCAGTTCAGAGAACTCAGTAACTTCAAATTTTAATACTAATCCAGCCTCATAAAACAGTTCTGATCAATATTTTCTGTTAACCAGAAATGGCAAAGCTTATGAGCTGAGAAACCAGAAGCAAGGCTCCTGTTAAGGCTGTGTTGATACCACAATGCGGTCTCCATAAAAAGCGTTACTTACACAGAGCTATCTATAGGACTGTTAGCATTTCAAGGCTCTAAGCATGAATGAGTACTGGAATGTGTCAAAAATATCCAGAAAGACAGGAGAAGATGCTGGGAAATACATTGTTTCAGTAGGAACCGCAGAGCTGTCTGAAGCTGCCATAAAGAGAACCAAGACCTTTAGCATACTATATATCATAACTAACGTACTTGTTTTCTTTTTAAATTAGATGCAACAATTGGAGTTGGCACAAATGCAACAAAGAGAAGCTAACCTCACAGCTTTGGCAGCCATTGGACCAAGGAAGAAAAGACCATTGGATTCATCAAACACCGGATCTGGGCTGGAGGTACGGAGGTGACTTGCATGTTGTTGTATCTTCATACTGAATTATTTTTATCTTTCCCTGTAGGAAGAAGTGAAAATTCTCTTACATGAAATGACTGGTTATATACTGTAAGAAAACTAGTCTGTGTGTTAGATACTTGAAAGGATTGTTTCTGGTAAATTTGATGGGGATGTTTAATTCTGTGTTGTAGGAAGAACTGTGGATAAGAGCACTATGTGTAAAGGATTGAATTAAATGATGGCTCAGAGAAACTTCTGTCTGCAGTGGAGGGTAACGAAGCAGCTACCTTCCACAGCAGGTAGCTGTCATGGCCCCTCAGTTGAAGTCATGGTGGCTGTTTCGGATGGCTTTTGAAATGACTCTTGCTTTGATATTTGGCTGTGGACCTCTTTCCGTGCATAATGCATAGCGACTGTTTTCAAATACACTGTGAGTTCGCCTTGGCTAGATCCACCAAAAAAGCAATAAATAAATAAAGCTAGACCATTCAGTTCCTGCAGTGAGCCATATCACCTTTTCTGGCTCAGGCTGCGTTTTAAAAGTGCCTTGAAGGTCCTTTTAACAAATCTTGGTCTGAACAAATCTCATAATATTGTGCTGGAGATTAACTGTTTCTGGGACCTGGGAACCTTACGGGGCTGCAGAAGTTCTTTCCAAGGAGACTGACAGCCTACTTCTGATAGCGATCATCTTGGCTGGAGATGGGAGAAATGTGTTGCTGCCAGTTTTGCCCCTCTTTCTCATGAAGCCTCAGTGTTGCTCAGGTGAAGAGCTGGTTGGCTTGTGACCCAAGCACAGTGAACAGAAGCCTGGAATATAACTTTTGTGTGGAAGAAGTGGTGGTAAAGTTGTTCTTTCTGATAAGCCTTAAGTCTTTTTCATTCTTGTGGCCTAGGAAGCTTAAATAGATGCTAGGATTGAAAATACTCCAGCGTTTTTGCGTACTGGCGTCTGGAAGGACCTTGTATAAAGCTCAATTATTTGCAATGTAACTGAGACAGTGGTGGCATCTGTCCTGTAGGTTTTCTCTCAGCCTGGACTGTGACAAGAGACCTATCTAAGGAGGTGAGGTTAGCTTGTTTCTCTGATTATTTTTTTTCTGACGTGGAGACACAATTAGATCCTTGAACGCTCTCTGTTTGCCACAAGTGAAGTGAAGGAATCTGTATCTAAACAAGCTGCAGAAAGCAGCGTTCCCAGCTTTTGAGCAGCTATTCTTCACTTTGAAGTTTTTTAATGCACTTTCACATGAAGCTGAAGGTATAGGTTTGTTTTTTTTTTTTTTTTATAATACCACTGGAAAAACTAGAAAAAAATGAGTTTAGCACAAGAACAGTTTTCCCCATCCTTTTCTCCTCTTCCCCCAAGCTTCTATTGAGTAACTATTCCTGTTCTTCGTAGTGGTTTTCTGTAATTATTGCCGGATTTGTTTCTGAATATTTAACAAGTCTGCCTGTTAGGTACTTTTCAGCTATTTCTCATCGTCTGCGGTGTGTCTGCTTTATTAAACACTTCATGAGATTTTGCCAAAGTGAGACAGATAACAATGTTGCTATTGAAAGGTATTTTTACATTGCCAGTTTAAAAGAATGTGGACATAACTTGCCTAAAATTAACCATAAACCTTGATAGCATTTCATTGTCACAAATTTACCTACTGTATTTTAAGATGCTTCTCATATAGATTGTCTTACTAGACTGAGTTGGAAGGGCAGTAGATGAAAGTAATTCTGCCAGTGAAACTTACTTTTGTTTCTCGCATGCAATCTTGCATTCCGGTGCCTAATACTTAAGCTTCATGCTACCAGGAAGCATTTCTCTGTGGACCTTTTTTCTTTTTTGTGAAATTATGCAGGATAGCAAACTTGAGAAGAATGTTTGGACTTAGACATTTAAGTATCCCAATATATCTGAGCAGGATTTATAAAAGGCTTAAGACTTCTCATGTAGAATAAAGAATGGTTTTGACAAACACTCTCTAGTTCAAGAAGCAGAACATTTGTAATATATTCATGATAACATGGCAAAACATCCTGAGCAGTAAACAACATTCCATTCTTCAGAGATGAAAGGAGGTCTTTGAAACTGAAAGCAAGTACAATATGGCCTTAGGCTGATACACATTTGGGCATCTTTAAAATCATCTTTTTGGGCAACCTGTCTGAGAATAATTTAAACAGGCAGGATGTACTTTCTCATTTCAAATTGCAAATACAGACAGCTTTACTCTCAAGTAATCTTAAATGTCAGAACTTCCTGAGTATGCAATGTCGAGGAGTAAATCTGTGCATAATGCTCCTGTGACCATTTTATTTTTTTTAAAGCCTAATATCTTGGTAGACAGGTGTGATGGAAGAAGTTATCCCTGAATATGAATGATCCTTTGACAGTTTTGAGTGGAATTACTGATGCTAACTGCGTTTGTTTTTTTAACTAAGACTTCAGCTTTCATTGGATAATGTTCTTTGTACAATGTTTATATCTCTTATGTCTGTGTTAGAGCAAAGTTGACTCTGTTCTTCTTTTTATTGTTGCCTACTGTAATAATTAAAGGAAAGGAATTGTTTCAAGCCATTATTGATGTGAAGTGAAGCCCTGAGGTATTTGAGGAGACAGGGAAGAAATAATCAGTTACAGTATGTATTAAAAAAGTGAAACTTTGTAAGCAAATTTGTTACGTATTTGCCTGCCTTTATTCAGTACCAAAATGTTATGGGTACTGGAAGAGTGCAGCTCAACAGACTGGGTTGGTATGTATCTGCTGCCTTCTGTTGAAATAACAGTTAAGTGTGAAGGGCTAAGAACAGCATTTTCTTAGCATACCATGTTTCCTTTCTCCACAAATGAGTATCTGTGTTTAATTGGGATGGTTCCTCAGCCCTTGGTATCTGCTTCCTCCATACTCTGCCATTTGGCTTTGTACATCTTCTGGAAAGTCTTTTTCCGGGGATAGTTGAATGCCTGATTCGTGCACATTCATCCTATCTTGTTCTCTGAAATTCTGCTATCTTTACTTGGTCTTTTAAGGAGACCTATTATGGATTATTTTAATCTGGGAACTAGAACATGTGGTGACATGAGCGTGTGCTTTACAGCTAGAAGCCTGCTTACCACCAGCCACGTGACTTTACAGTATGGCAGCTAGCAAATAAAGAAAGAGGTTCTTGCCCAGAGGAGTGTCTATCAACTAATTTGGACCTAAAAGCAATATAAAAAAGGTAAACTAAATCTTGCCATGATTGTTGCTTGTGTGTTGCTAAACTTGAAATAGCAGTAGGTGCAAATCCATTAAGATAATGGAATGAAAAAATAAGGCTAATGCTGTAGGCTAATTTTAAAAAAAAAAAAAAAAGACCAGTATAATGGGAGTTCTCCCCTTCTGGTTGGAAACACTCTGTTTGGGTAGTTTTACATGTTCTCTTCACTACAATTTAACATTTGAATGGTATTGTTCAGAAAGAGTAATTTGAGAAAGCCCTGGTAAGAAAATCCCTCTATTGTGAAAATGTGTTAATAGGCGCTACTTGTATTCCAGAGGTGGTAATATCTTCATCTGTGTCATTCTGGTCCCTCTGGACACTTTTGGATACAATGAGGGGGAGAGGCCTTTGGATTTCATTCATATGTGTTTTTGGGTTTGTGTATTTGTTACCCACCTCTTTTCCTTTTTTGGGAGCATGTGGTGAACAGTAATGAATTAAAGTGTGGCAAGAAATGAAAAATAACTCATCTTGAGAAGGGAGAACACTTCTAAAACAAATCAGAAGAAAATAAACTTGAAGCCACAGACTTATTTTCCTGATTCTGTGTTCCGTTTCATAGTTTTTATTGGTTGGTAACATGCCCCATAATGTTTTCAATACTGAGAAATAGTCAAGGATTATTTTGGATTAAGTTCTACTGCTTTTCCGATGACAAAGCTATTTGGGAAACAGCTTTGTCTCATTCTCACTCTTAACTGGAGTCTTAGAAGTTTGAAAACCGTTGCGGCTATTTAAAGTTTTTTTTCTGTGAGAAACAGGCTGTAGTTCTGAGTCCTTAAACTTTCTTTCCTTCTATCCAAAGGTGTCCCGGGTCCCAGCTCATCTTTGGTCTTGAACTGAGAGCAGTGTATTTGTGCAGCATCACACGGAAGGGGTAGATACATTTTTGAAAGTAGAGTTAGGAGACTGGCTGTTACTATTATGGGCAGCTTCTGAAGACTGTGGTTGGACCATTCTTCTGCTTTATACAGGAAAACTTACTTGGATGCCTGCAGTTCTGTGTAATTTTTTTGGGGAAACTGCTTGCTTCTCATCCATTTTCTGGCTCAGTGATAACACATTAACTACTTGGAAGTGATGCAGTCTGTCTTGCCCCAAAGTGCTGTTGGTGGTATGTCCTTCACCTGCCTTCTTCCAGGTTGGTCACATTGACTGACGTAGGGGTAAATCTTGTGTCTTTTCTTTTTGCCTGAGCCAATGACAAAGGAAATTTCCTCCTTCCAGATACTGCTTGTGGCTGTTCTGTCCCCCACCAAGGCTGGCTGCTCTATTAGTACATGTGAGTCTTGCCTTGCCACCTAGGACTAGGTGATGTCTAGCTAGCTAGGTGTCTAGCTCTGGTGTGGAAACTTAGGCTACTGCAAGTAGCTGCTGCAGAAGTAAGTGATACAGCTGATATCCCGGGGTCAGTGCAGAGCCATTCAAGTACTTTCTTTCTGTCAAACTCTTAGTTCTGGCCAGCATACATACAATAACGTGATACTTCCAGGGTGATACACATCTGATACACCAGTCCACAAATAAACTTGTATTCTCCTTCTGGGAAGAAGTTTAGCAAGAAGAAATGGGAGAAATGTCTTGTTTACCACACTGGTCTTTGTTCCATTTTTAGTATTGATTGTGGGTGGAGAAAACAAGCGTGTTGTCTTCTCTTTTAGGGCAAGGTCTCTGCCACATCTGATCATTGTTAGCAGAACTTAAACTTATCCTTCTTGCTTTACAGTTTAGGATGCTGGTATGCATGTTGATCAAACATACTCTGTACGTGGTGCGTGTTTAAGCTTTGGAAATGCTCTTTAGGCTGACCTGGGAAGAACAAAGCTTTTAAGCAACAAGTTCTTTTCTGCAGAATTAAAGAAACCCCCAACTCTTCCAAATGTTTGGGGAAGAGACATGTTTTGGTTTTTCCACTGTGTGGCAATCAAATCACTTGGGTTTTTGGCATTTGTGGGAGGGATGTGTGGTAGTTAAGGGGTATCTGGCTTTACACTCTTCTAAACAGTAGCTGTAGAAGTTACTACCACCTTTCTGGCCATAAGCTCTTCTGATGAGAGGACATGCTAGCGGAATTCATCAACTTCAGTATTGGTATTAAGGACGTGACTGTGTCTAAATGTGAATTAAACGCAGAAGTTGGCTCTGTAGCAAATGGATGATAGGTTTGCTGCTCCCTGTATATCCGTGGGGCACAGAGAGGCTGCTGGCTGGTGCTTGGCATTGGTACATGATAGTCTGCTAAAGTATTTTCTTAAAAGCTGCAGAAAATGAATTTAAAAGCAATCACTTTAAATTGGACCTATACGACTTGCATGTAAGTAGGTGTTCAGAGTCAGGCTACAAAACCTATTTCTACACTTGAGAGGTTTCTCTCTCTTTCTCTGTGTGTCTCTGTCTCTACCACCCCTTCCTCCAGCCCGTTTTGAGATTTAGGTCTGAAGTGATACAGGAGGAGTGTTTTTCCTTTTTCTACTTTGTATATGCTTAACATATGCAGACTCTTGATTTCAGTTTCTGGTTCTTATTCAGGCTGTTGTGACAATTGAAGAGTCTACAGCATGGTCATACCTTTGGGGAAGAGGGGAGCTAAAAGTGTTACTGCAATTATAAAATATGGCTTCAGCATCTTACTTATCTGCTGCATGACTGAAGCACAGCCCTGTCAGCTAGAAAGTTTCAGTTTCAGCACTAAATTTCCTGGCTGCTGTCAGTCTAGGCCATACACTTGATATGAATTTTTTCCCATGTAAATAGGCAAAAATATTCTCGACTGCCATTCACACACTTCAGAAATAGAGTTCATTGGCCCATATCGTGCCTTCACTGTGCTAGAGATGAACTTAATTCTTCTTATGTGTGAAAGATATCTGCAATTTAAATGACTAATTGCATTGTAGCTTTAGGCTGAACATATTGGTAATGCACAAATGTTGATGACATGTGAAGGGTCAAGAGATTTATAATTTAGTTGACAATACATTGCTTAAAATGATGTGGCAAAGAGCCAGAAAATTTCAGCTTAATAATTGTCTATTAACTAACATGACATATTTGTATAGTATTCATTACCTCCAGGTACAGATTAAGCATGTGATGCAGCCATACGAAGTGACATGCGTACATGAATCTTGGGCATAATAGTGAATAAACTGACATTACATTTGCAGTAATTTGTTTCAATATGTAAAACATGTTGTTGCCTACATTTGAAAGGACTTGTAGGAATGTTGCAATGAAATCTGAGAAAAAATGCACCGTTGAATACAATTCTCTATTATATAGATCTGACAGCTTTGTGAGGCTTCTTTGTAGATTACAGCAGATAATATCATAAATATACATGTTTGTTCTCAGCTACATGAGAAGCTGCCTGGAAATAGAGATCTAAGCCTTTCAGACATTGGCTTGATCTACCCTAATGGTATATAAGGTTTTTAAAAAAAAAAAAAAAACAAAACACACAACAACAACAAAAAAACCCCAAACAAACAAAAAAAAACCCACACCAAAAAACCTACCAACCACCCAACACCACCAACTTTATTTTTTAAAAATACCATATTTATATAAATGTTGAGTAATGTAGTATTTTGGTATTCTGAACGTGGGAGTACTTGTAGCAGACTGAGCCTTGTTAGAATAGGCAGCATCAGTAGGCTGGCTTGTCACCAAAGTAATATAAATTTTTTTCACTTTTTCTCTGACCTTAATTATGTACTTATTTGTACAAGCAAAACTTCCACAATTCTGACAGGGTCTCTTCCTTCCTCCTCGCTGCTGGGGGAGACCCAGGAAAGTGTTAGAGCACTCCACAGTACGTTAATTGCTTTTTAACCCTTTTTTTCCTCCTGTAAGACAGGAACGTGTTCTGTGTTTTACAGCTGGGAAACTAGTGTACAGGGTACACTAGATATCACAGACATCAGTGTCACCACAGGTGACAGAGCTGGGGATTGAACCTGGATGCTTTTGTTCTGATTCGCCAGTTGCTTTTACCACCTTCCAACAATGTCTCTGCTGCATGTAGCTGTAATTATTCAGTGTTTGGGGATGTCATTGAAAACTGTCTCATGACTTTTCTTCCTTCTGCTGGTGGTATTTTTATAATGCGCAGCAGAACTGCCATGACAATTTGCTCTCTTGGGATCTTGGCTCCGAGACTGGGATGTGTTTATGCCACGCCAAAAATTAAAATGAGAACTCTTGTCTTGACTTTTTAACACTTGACTGAATGCTTTGCTCCCTTAAAGTGCCTCCCTCTTAAGAGTTTAAAATTTTGAATGCAATTGGTGCGAAGCCATTGAATTTGAGAAGGGAGAATGTACTCTGCCAGGAGCAGCTCACTGAGCCTGACCGGGACTTGGTGGGAAGGAAGGTGTCTGTTGACCCCTCTGAGCTCTGTATGAGGGCTTGTAGACTAGCTCTGAGCAACTTTGATATCATTGTCAGAACCTGTGATCTAGACTTGTAGATCACATGCTCCAGATACCTTGGAGACTAGGAATAAGGTGACAATGGTAGCTCCAGTGAAGGAAGACCTTGACATGAAGTGTCGCTCTGTATGAACTTGACTGTTGCCTTTTCAGAGAGACTTGGTATTTAATTCTCAGTCCAGCCACTGGAGAGAGCTCTAGAGATCTTAAGACAGGTTTCAGGAGCAACCTGTCAACAAACCTAGCTGCACAACAGGCGTGGGACTACAGCAGGAGCTCCGCCATGTCTTCTGCTGCCAAGATCAGTGAGAGCAACTGCCCTGCTAGGTGTATATAAAAGGTTCTGAGGATCAAGAAAGGGTGACAGCGTGTTGCTTTGGCAAAATTACTGATTTAACTTGACTCTGAGGATAGGCCAAAAGCAGGACTGCAGCTGTTGTGGCTTCCTGGGGCTGGTTTTAAGCCTGCTGGTGGTCTCGGTACTGTCTAGGGTGGTTTCCAGTGATGCAGAGCCATGTTGCTGCAGTACCTTACCTGGCTTATGAACAGGGTCTGTCAGCTGTTGATACCCAGGTTGACTGGTAGTATTTGTGTTGGTAGTAACCCCTCCCAGGCTACACGGCACTGTATTGTTTCTCTTTCAGAAGGAAAGCGGGGTGCTGTGGGTTCAGTGAAAGGCAGGAACTTCAGGATATGGCTGATGTCTTCCAGCCTCCCCTGTGGAGGAGTGTTCCCAATTTTTTTTAAAAAAAAAAAAAAAAAAAAAAAAAAGACAGAGAGATAGAAATTGAAAAAAGAAAAAAAGAAGTTGCTAGTTAAGGCACTAATAATTAGATGTTGCAGAAGGGGGGTGCAGGCTGGTTACTGGAATTAGTTCTACAGGGATGTATTTTATATTCACTTACCTTTACTTGTCTGTGGCCTGGTTGAAAAGCAGCATTTTCCACTTCCCCTCGGAAGAAACTCACAAAGCTGTCTTAGGGTAGGCTGAAGACTTTTGCAGTGAAAAATGCCCCAAAATAGCAAGACACAAGCGATTGATGCCCAGCTAGGAGGAATGTGATACAGATGTCTTGGAGCAAGGAGTGGGCTGGTGGTGTTCTAACCAGGGTCTCAGAAGCAGCGTGGGGGGAGCTTCTGTGCAGGAAGGGGTATGAGAGCTGTAGAGGACAGGACTGCTGACTGTCGCCTAGGGCCAGGCAAGATCAACCTGCTGCCCAAGAGGAACTTGCTCAAGGAGAGGCTCTGAGAACTGAGCAGCGTAGGAACCTCCCCTAAAGTGTCCATTGTGTCAGCTGGAGAGCTCAAGAGTTGGGGCACTTCTTAAATAAGGTCTTGGACAGAGGCACCTGTGATGGTTCATTTTGATGCACAGATGGCATTTTAATTTCAAGTGCTTTCACTTTTGGGTCTCCAAATGTTTTATTACAAAAAGACAGTTAGTACATCACCCTCCAACTGCTTGGTCCAAAGTCCAAAACAAACCCATGAAAGACCAGGGGAGAGTAGCTAACAGGAGTTAGTGCTCATCCCCGTATAAACTTAATTCAGAGCGAGTTCCCCAACGCAGTCCCAGTCTAAACTGGAATGACCTAGGCTGTCCGTTGGCTTCTTTAATTTTAAACCATCATGCTCTTTGAGAGAAAAAGCTTTTCTTTTAACTTGGATGTGGTAGCAGCTGTTGGTTTAGATATGTTCAGTAACTAGTGAAAGAGCCCCTGGCCCCTGAAATGCTGTACTGAGTAGCTCTGATCAGCCAGTGTGATGCTATGTGAAACTTAGAAGTATGTCTTAGCAAACAAGAGTCCAAGATAAGCTTTGCTTTTGGATGTGATATTACAGCATAACATCACTTTACGTCTCTGCACCGGGCATGATGTATAAGAATTTAAGAATAAACAAATCATAACTCTGTCTCAAACGCAGGCAGCTTGGCACTTCTGCCCTGTTGTAGGATCTTGCAGCTCCAACAGCTTCCAAAGCAGGCTTGGGGATTTATGCTGTCTGCCTCCTTTTTGTAAGGGAGTGAACAGGATTGAGGTGGCTTTGTTTGGTGTCTTTTTAAAGGTAAGACTTCTAGTCTAATGACTATTTAGAGAGAAAATACTTTCACCTCCATAAAGTTCTTTGAATTATAAAGGACATTGCTGCTGGGTTACTGAAAACCCTTGGGGTTTGTTTCATTTATAACATTGCCTCAGGCCTTCTGCTGCATCCTGTTGGATTGACCTCCTTTTCAACCCACGCTGGCAGCTGCATTGCAGCACTATCTTTTCCCTGGATCCTTCAGGGTTGTCATATGACAAACTTGAACTGTGACCCTTTTGTGTCTTACCAGGACAGCAGTGCCCTCTCTGTGTGATGTGGCCAGCAGTCTTCCCCACGCACACATTTTTTCCAAGCCATTTAACAAACTGAAAATTTCAAGTGATGGCATTTCATAGTGTTTAATAGTATCGACTGTAAAGCAAATGAAATGGTGCTGAATACCCTGCATGCTGCTAGTAAGAAATACAGCTTCCATTTCTGCAATATGCCCTGGGTTTTCTGTGGCTAGTGCGTGCTCTCTGGTGAATCTCTTTATTTTTTTTAATACATTTCAATGCTTTCCCCCTAACAACAGTAGCATTCACTGCTATAGATAGTCCAGCACTGGTATTTGTTTCTAATATATGGGGGGTTTAACCAGATTTCTCTAAGCAAAGTGGGCAAAGTCATTTTGCTGAAGTCTTGCAGACAGTGTTAGGGTAAGAATTGATACAGTTAACACGGCATCCAAGCAGCACTGTCTCCAAGTGGTGTTGATGCTGGCAGGCATTGCCTTGCTGAAGTTACAGAGACTGAGCACTCGTATTTGTACAAATTGCATTCATTACTGAGAACCCTCTAGTAGTGATAAGAGACTGGCTGTGTAGCATAGATTGGCTCCAAGATAAGTAGCCAGTCTATTGTGCAGCTCAGGGTAATCTTCCTCCTCCCCGCCCCTAATAATAAATCTTGGGGCATTTTGGAATGCGTGGGGGTTGCTCATTCCAGTAGCCTGAATGTATAACTACTAAACATCATCATCTCCTAGCAATTGTGCTTTCATAACCAAGTGAGGCAGCTGACTGAGATGAATAGGGTCAGATAGTGTTCTGAACACATGTGGATGCTTCAACTCTGTGTGTTTGTTGCTCCCTTAAAGGACAATTCACAGGTGAGGGCTACGGTAAGGGTTTCTCCTGGCCACCTTTCAAGGCTAGGGCCCATTCGCAGTGATGGCTTTCTTCAAGAAGAGGTGTGAACATCTGGAGCTTGGGTGTTTGCAAGTGGGAGTAAAGCCTTGCACTACTTGGGGCTCTGCATAGAAACCATTGTAGTACCGTTTTTGTAGTTAGCCTGCCCTTTCTCAGTGCAAGCGTCTATGCAGTATGACTTCAGTGAAACGGCAGTTATTTCTTACCGTAATAATACAGTTCTAAAGAAAGATAGAATTTTCTGGTTGCTTTGACTGAAATAAACCATCAACTGGCCAGTGCTTGCTTTGTCTTTTAAAGTATCTAGTGTGCAAGGACTTCTGGATTGCTCGTTTTCAACATGTAAAGCTGAACGTCAGCAAGCTAGTTCTATGCAAGTAGGCAGTATAATCCAACCAGTGTGGTTAAAAACTTGTATTTACATGGAATTCTAATGGTTTTTTCTCTCTCCCTCCCCCATTTAGGGTTTGAATGGCAATGGAATTGCTCCTGGATCATCAGGTTTTAGCCTTACGAAGCAGCTGCTCTGTCCAAGAATAACCCGCGTCTGTCTCAGGGACTTGATATTCTGCATGGAACAAGAGAGGGAGATGAAGCATTCTCTAACCTTGTACCGTGCTCTTCTGAAGTGATTTGAATTTTACATTTCACCTTGCTGTTTACTGCCAAAGAAAACACTGAAGCATTGTTGCACTGTCTTGAAATTCCAATTTCTGGAAAATGATCCGTTGTAAGGATAACTTTTGTTTACAGATAAACATTTTTATTAAATACCTAACTTAGCACCTGTAGGGTTTTTAATAATACTTGGCTTAAACCAGTCTGTAAACCAATGAAAACACTGAGCTGCACACACAAGCACCTCTGACTACCTGCCTTCATTTAACTGACTTGCAGGCTCTGAGGGCTTGATACGTGTACGTAGTTTATGTATGTCACTTGCTTCGGTACTCCAGAGTCTGCAACATCTGTTCTACGTGTAGTGCCTTCTTCTAATCCAACCTTATTTAGGGAAACAAATAACACTTTAAAGGCACTGCATAGCATGGCAACTGTATTTAATCATGAACCAGCAGTCAGTCAACATGCTAATGTATTGCCTATCTCACTCAGCATCTCCTTAAATTTTCTTGGTTTAGAATTACTACTGAATGCTCGTTTGTGGAGAGCAAAGTAGCAAGCAAAAGGAACGAGGGGTGGTTTCCTGCTCCCACCTCGCCTCAACTGCCTTCCCCCTTTCCTCTGAGAAAGTGACTGAGGGAAGGTGACCAAATTGGTCATTCTTGTGATTGAAGTACGTCAGACAGTGTAGTTAGGGCATACTTCAATGTTCGGGGAAAATTTGGAGTTACTAAACTTGAATACAAGGAGTGAAAGAGCCTAAAAAGGAAGGGTAAACAGAAGAAACAGTTTATCTTTCTGTAGATATAAAAAATAGCATTGAACGTGAGCGTAGCTATAGAAAGAAATGAACAGAAGCAACCTGTGCTGACTGCAAAAAAAGGGAAAACTTGAGACACATTGAAACTTTGCAGCCGGAGACTCTCTTGAGGAGAAAAGCAGTGTTTGCAAAGCACAGGATTTCACTGCTTTATTTAGAATATTGATTTAATACCTTAATGTGGTATAACAGGGAAACTTCCCAAATAGAAAGTATTTAGACAGTTGCCTGATTTCCATTCCGTGAGGAGGTGGACTCTGGATTATTAAGACTGTTAGAACAGATGCAAAGATTTTCTACTTGCTAGTAAAACCTGCTTTGTGGTGGAAGGAAAAACCATCTGGGTCACCCTTCTCCCCAGCCTCTGAACATTTTGCCTCCCATGACACAGTGCTGTATAGCGTGGCTGTTTCTTAGGACCGGTGGGAAAGGCACTGACTCTATTGAATGGCTTCCTGCTGAAACTTTTTTCTTTTAAGGAACAAGCTTCCTATGGTTATTTGGCATGCTACTTCAAAACTTGAAGCGATGATTCAAACACCGTCAGAACCACTGCAGATAGTTACCAAATTCAATAAGTTGTGAATTGGTTATGGTTTTTTTTTGTTGGAACAGTAGTAAACAAATCTAGTAAATGAATGCTGTAAATTATTTATATATGTATATATAGCATATATATATATAAGAAAAGCAGTACTTTGACTAAGCTATAGTTTGCAAGATATTGATGGCATCAGGCAAATTTTTTTGTATAATTAAATGCTTAGCTTTACTTTTTATGTAAAGTGCAGCATTTTCCATATTTGTGTACTGTATCTTATTGACCAGATGTTTAAAATTATTTTAAATACTGCATTAAAGCAATTATTTTATTAAAAATAATAAATTGGTGACTTTGTTTCCTAACGCGAGATACTGAGTGTCTGAAGCTGTCATCCCCATGACTAATGGCGTGGCTCTGAGAGCGA
Source organism: Burhinus bistriatus (assembly GCA_013397275.1). Classification (NCBI taxonomy): domain Eukaryota; kingdom Metazoa; phylum Chordata; class Aves; order Charadriiformes; family Burhinidae; genus Burhinus; species Burhinus bistriatus. The sequence goes on along the minus strand of VYXH01000541.1, from coordinate 378,182 downwards.
GCCCCGGTTATCTGCCCATCACAGTAATTGGCATGGTTGCCCCACGTGATGTATTAACAATAAATATCTATATTTTAAGGTTTTTAAACAGAGCTAGGTGACAGAGAAGAGAATTACTTGAAAGGCGGGTGGACAGGGAGGAAGAGCAACCTCTAATTTACCTGACTTTCCCCCAATCAGTCAGCACAGAGGCTGGGGTTTTTGGTTTTTTAATAGCTGGGCAGAGGTGAGCACTTTGCGTGTGTTCTGGGAAGAGAAAACACAGGAACAGTCTCAGACTTCAGCAATGTGCAGTGGAAGCATTGTCCTAAATTATTTTTAAAGCAACTCACAATTAATTAAGTGTAGGCTGGAGAACAAAGATGAGCTTCTGCATATTGGCCTGTCTCTGTCATCTTTAAACCAGTGCGATACTTAAAATGAAAGATGTTGGAGAAAGTAATTTAATTGATAAATATATGACAGATGATTCAAGTGTTTTTATGGCCTGCCTACAATGCAGATTGCATGCGTTCATTGCTGCCATAGCAAGTTGTCTGTCACCAGTAGTTCCTCCCTGTGTGCCGCCTCTTCCCCATCCCAAAACACACCCCAAACCCCAAAATTTTATCCTGTAAGGAGTAGCAAAACATTTTCAGAAAGGTTTTTCAGCAGGTCTTTAGGCCTACTTTCAAACAGGGACAGGCAAGGCCTTGCTGCAAAGGCTAAAAATACTTGTATCCCTCCCAAGGGTTCAGCCTGCCTCTCATTTGAACTCAACTCAGCTTCTGAGAAGATCAAGTGTCCTCTAAAGCGGCACTTAGTTGACACTTGAGCTTTGCTCAGCCACACCAGGAGTTAAAGGAGAGATGACCATGGGTTCACTTCCCTCCTTTACCCTAGTCTTGTTACACTTTATGGGAAGGTGGACTGCTCTTTGTGTAAACACTAAAAGCCCAGTCATGGTTGATGAAGACAAACCATGCCATCGTGCTCCCTTGCCTCTTAGTTCTCAGCGTGCTGGTGTTCCCCCCCGTGCTTGGGGACCTAGCAGCAGAGCCATCTATGCCACCGATGCTGTGAGGGGTCTGAAGTTTACTCCAGGCACTTCTTGCTCTCCAGGTGGCCTGCTAGCCTCGTGGCTATTTCTGATGCACCGAGCTGCCACTTGAGTATTCTGCCTTCAGAGAAAACAGTATATACAGTTGTGGGGGGAAAGCTGTTGTTGCTGGCTTTTTACTACTATCTTAGCAGCATGGTATGCCAAGTTTTGTACGTTACGTGGAGACAAAAGGGGCCCTACGCTCTTTCTCTCCCGCTGCTGCTTTTTCCCTTTATTGCCATTTTCAAGTCCTACCACTGAATCCAGCCCTTTGCACTGTCTTTGACTCCAGCTTTTCCCTTCTTCCCCTGGGAAAGACCAGCCGGAGTGCACTAACACACCCCGCAGCTTTGTTTGAGGTTTAATGAGGAAGGTAGCGGGGGCCCGTGAGATGTTGCTAGATGATTCCTCAAAGCCAAGTGCACTCTCTTGGACACTTTGACATGAGTAGCTTAAGGCTACTGTTTGCATCAAGTTGTTCTAGGCCCAGTCTCATGTAGGCACCTGTGTCCTGCCATGTGAGTGCACTGTGCTCAGCAAAAAGTGCTGTCAGCTGTTCTCTAGGTTCACCTCTTTGCTCCGTTCTTTGCTTTCCTCTTCTTTTGTAATCACCGGGGTGAAGAAGGAAAGACTGAGGCAAACAAGGATGTCCTGAAGGGGCAGACGGTCCAAGTGATTGGACTTGATGAAATGAGCTTGCTCCCAGCAACTTTTCAAATGAGGGTTGTTGGGTTTCTGAGGCCAAGTGCTGCATACAGTTCCCTCTGCACGTAGCACACATGATGTCTACGCATCCTCCGAGAGCTGGATCTAGCTGTTGTTATCCAAAGTCCCATGGCTGGAGCCTGCAGCTCTGGAGATAACGGCAATGTACAGTGAAGTCTTTAGTCCTTTGATGACTGCAAAATTGTGTACCAAGGCTGAAGAACGCAGCACACTGGACCTCTGTTTTGCCACTTTTGGTACTGGGTCTGTTATGACGTGTCAGTGGCTTGTCCCATCCTCATGTGGAAGGAATGCTGCCTATCTGCAGGCCACAATGCCGATGTTTCACTTGGCGCAGGCCTTTTGTAAGCTAGGTGAGCACCCCTTTTGGCTTTATTACATTTTGAACGAAGAAGCCAGAAATCTTGTCTTTTCCTTCCAGATACATCAGTCCTTGTTCCTACCGCCTCTTCTTTCCTCTGCTACTGTAGGCGTGAGCTGGTCAGTCCTTGCCTGCTGTCTGTAGCTATTCTAGTGTGTTAGCTGATAACTTTGCTACCCAGTCTCTTCTCAGGATCCCCAGCTTCACAGTTCACAGGCAGCCTCCAGGCAGCCTGCTTTTGAAGGGGTTTTAGCTGTGAAGGAGGGAGGAAAAGGAGAATCCCCATCCTGCACTTCAGAGTTGAACAGCTATTCGGGAGTGGAAGGAGGTGGTGGTGCAGGTCAGCCCATGTCAGCCCTGAGGCTGCTGCTTTCTGTGCGGGGAGCAGATTCTCGCAGGAAGCTTGTATTTCATGGTGGGCAAGATTTCTACCTACTTCAGTCAAGGGTTTTCTGCAAGGTCCTTGCAGCAGTGGATACTTCTGAACTTCCAAGGGATGTTTCCCTGGCATAGCCACCTGAAGTTCCTGCCGGAGACCCCATCAGAGCCAGCCATCCACCCTCTACCCCAACCCCATCTCACAGCTCTTCCAGGTGTCTCCTCTTCTGCCTCTTTCTGTCTCAGAAGAAGGAAAGAGTATAGACCCATGTCTTGTGTGATTCAGCTGGACATTTGGTGGTATCAGGACCCGCACTGAGGCCTGGGGGGTCACCAGTACGTGTTTCTCCAGAGCTCTGCCTATCGGTAGTGTCACTGAAAGACGGTCTCCTCTGGGGCTGTGCACTGGTGGGAGGGAGCAAAGGTTAGGGTCTTCTGCGTGGGTACTGCTAAGGCAAAAAAATCGTCTTCATCTCAGCAGCTTGGCACGCATGCTCCCGCTCCGCAGGCTTTCCTTGAAGAACTGCAGTTATCAGTAAACCGTTACTCTCTTTACCAGATCACAGGGAATATTATTTTAAAATCTATTTGGAATGAAAAATTATCTGAAAGATCATCTGTATCTGTTTTTGAGAGCTAATTCATAATTATGTGTAGTTCCCCAAGCTTCTTGAGATATTTGCACTTCCACTTTGAAGTGTTTAGCGTGACGGGGTTTATTATTTACAGTTATTTGAAGGTGTTTCTTATTTCTGTCCTTAGAAGCTGGAAGGAAGGAGGGAGAGTATTTTTTTCAAGCAATTATGTGTGAATATACATGTCCTAAGTGTGTATAAGGATGGCTAAGTAACTTTTTAAAAGAAATACCCTACTTCTTATAAGGGCTGAGTTATAACAGCTCCCAGGTGTGAAACTCTAGCAACAAGGAGAGAAGGAGGAAGGAGATGAATTCTTGAAGAGGTTGCAAGTTTTAATATGTTAAAATCCTTTGATACCTTTTGTGCAAAATTAGGCAGAGAATAAAGACTCCCTTGAAGAGCTGATCAGCGGGACTTCTCAAGAAGGGAGGGTAGGAAAAGGAGAAGGTACTCAGAGGACTGAAGACTGAGCTTGCTCCTCTCTCCCGGAGCTTCAGTGATACCTTTGCATGCGTTCTGGCAGAGGCTTTCATTTACAGAAATGACAGAAAAGGACCTTTCTAGAAAAAAAAATCCATCAAAGTAGGTGGGTATGTGTATGCAGGCTATGTATTTTATGAAGCAGACTTAATGGGTAATTTCTATTTGGGGAAGAAATCCTTAAATCATTGCTTCCTGTTCAATGCAGTTTTCGTTCTTAACTTCATGTTTCCTAAAATGTGGAGAAACCCTCTGTAATCATCTCATCTCTCTTTTGAGGAGTGGCTAGAAGGAGTATTATCAGCTGCAGCCCAGTGCTGCAGTCCAGCCCCAGAGCTGATGCACTGTGGGATGCGGGACAGGGGGACATGTGCTGTCTACGGGAGTCGGTGATGCTGAAAGAAGAGGCTGGAATGAGCAGAAGATGTGTAGATACCAGAAGATGCGTAGATACAGCATGATCTCAGATCTGAAGCAGTTTTCCTCTACTGATGCAAATAAACCACAGATGGAGGCTTACAGCCCATGTGAGCATCTGCCTTGCGTCGAGCTGACATGGTAATCAGGGTTGTGCTACCTCTTGGCAGGGCCGGGACTGTAATTTTCTGCACCCTGCCTTTCACCAGCCGATTCATTAGCCCTTTGCAGCATGGCTGGCGGGCGGTGCGAACTCAAGCAGGCCTCATCTCACACAGCTCTCAGAGTCTTTGCTTCTAATTTGAAAGCTTTAGCCTTCTTTATTACAGGGGAAAAAAATTGAAAGTGACCCAAACTTCAGGTACAGAGGGCAAATATTAAAAGTAAGGTTGGGTTTTGCCTTTGAAATTCCTCGCTTCTTAGAGACTGTTGGTGAGTGATGCCCCAGAGCTGAGGAGGATGGCTCCAGAAAGAGATCCCCTCGAGTGGGTAATCAGCCCTTCACAGCAGTCTGCTGGGGATGCCGAAACAGAAATCAGTGTTCTGAGTTTTTTTTCCCATGCCGTAAAGAAGAACCTGTGGGAAGGTTCTGCCTGTGTCCTTACACAAAACCAGGATATCCAGTAATTAGTGAGAGATACCTCCAGGGCAAGCTCAAATTTTGCAACACTTCCCAAGGCAGGGAAAATGCCCTGGGCTAGGGCAGTCTTGGGAAGGGAGTGAGTCAGGAGGCTTTTTTTTTATTTTCCTTTTTTTTCTCTATAGTCTTGATCAAGTCGAAACTTAAGAAAACTTTGCAGGGACCTGACTCTTCCAGACCTCCCTATACCTTGGTGAGGCTCCTCCACCTCCTGAGGTAGATGGCTGCCTTTTCAGGCTTTTTCTCTATAGTAGGCTAAACTTTTTGAAGTCCTGAGCCGCAGCTGACTTTCCGAGAGTGGCTGGGAGTGGGGAAGCCCAGCTGACCCCAGGGACAGTTTCCCCCCAAGGGAGAAAGCCAGGCAGGCACAGCCCAGGGTGGCAGGGGCAGAGTGCTGCCTCTTTTGGTGATTCCCCCCACTCCCCCAGAAACGCAGGTTTCTGCTTGAGAAGGGATTTAAAAACCTGTATAGCTGTCACCTGCCTTGGGCGGCGCTTGTAGAAGAAGTGGAAGCAGCGTAGGGTTTGTGCAGGGTGGGTGGAGTGGGGGCCATGGGTGGCTGGGGCCGTGGGTGGCAGGAGCTGGTGGTGACTTGCCCGTGGCTCCTGCCCGGAGACCCGGTCCCAGGAGGGGTGGTGGGGCTGTGCTGGCGGAGGCGCCATTGGGAAAGCTGCCTGTTTGGCCGAGGGCCCGGAGGAGCCAGCACCACCCCACTGCCTCAGGGCCACCGGGCATGCCCGGCCCAGCCCAGCCTGCCGGGAGCCCATGGAGCTGCTGTGGGACTGCCCTGCCCCTCGGCTGCGCCGGGCTGGGGTCTGGTGGCTCTTGGCCAGAAGATGAGCTTGTAAGCGGGTGGGCGGGAAGCCTGGCTGTGGGGGCTTTAAGCCCCTCGTTGGGCTGACTGATCCCCCCGGGCACTCCTTGGTCCATCACAGCACCATATCCTGAGCCTCCTCAGACACGTCCCACACTCAGGAGGGCTCCTTGCCAAGCCAGTCTCCATCATGGGCAGTAAACCATACATACAGGGCTTGAGTTCCTGATGTCGGGATGCAGCACACATACTCTCCGGCTCTTTGAACAAAGATCCCCAGACATGTCTGGAGGAGATGTGGGTGCAGTGGCCCAGCTTGGCTTTCCCACTCTTCCCTTTCATCCCCTCTGCCTGGTTTCTGTGGTGTTGGATCTCCTTCCCACCTCCCCTCGCCCCCCACAGCTGCCTTAGTTTTGCATTTTGCCCCCATACTCGTGCCTTGCAGCACAACCACGCCTGCCTTCCCCTGCTGGGCTCCCCGGCCACTGCCCTTTCTCAGTGTTTTAAGCCCTGGGAATGATTTGTAAACATGGAGTGAACTGTCTGCTTCGTCCAGGCGCCCTCCGATCTGGCTTTAACTTCTGCGCTCAGGTGAAACCCAAGCGAAACACTCACTGCCAAGCAACGTCCAGCCTGGGTGCTCCCACCCTAGTCTTGCACAGCTTTTTGGGCACTTTTTTCTTCCCAGCAGCTTGCCTTCCTCTTCAGCTTCCATGGCTGCTCCAGTTCTCCCCACCCCTTAAATAATTCGTTTCCCTTGGATTACTACTGTCCCTTCCCAGCCACCTTCAGGCTCGCTGCTTTGATTGCCTTCCATGGGAGACAGTTCCTGCACAAACAGCTCCTCAGCTGCCACTTGTCTGGGCTAATGGCTCACAGATCTTAATCGCAAACCTGTTGTCCTCTGCACAGGCAGAAATTGTGAGCACCTGGAGACCCTCTGTACCTGCTGAGACATTAAATCAAATTCAACAGGGCTAAAATAGGGGTCAGTTACTTTCTCTTCCCATGATCTTTGTTAATGACTAGGCAATGTGCGCTTGCCCTCTAAAGAGCTTCCAAATCTTGGACGTGACTTCTGGTGAACCTTAGAGGAGTACTGGCTGCAAAGGTCGTCACTGTAATCTCCAGCCTCCTGAGGTGTTGGGGATACAGGTTCTCTTTTCCCCAGGGGAGGACAGCTGTGTTGGAACAGTTTTCCTTTCCTAGATCCATGTGTGCACCTCCTGGAGAAAGGAGGTGGGCTGTTCCAGGCAGCTACAGTGCTTTTAGGCTATTAAGCTGTTCCTTTTCAGATGTCTCCTTCAAGTTGGTCTTTGCTGCGATGCCAATAAAAAGTTGCTGTTGTTAGGCTTCTGTAGCATCACAGCAAACGCCACGAGAAGGAAGTGCTCGCTTCTCAGCAGCTAAAGCCCTGCGTCGGGGATTTCCCTCCATCTAGTTTTGGTAGTTCCCCTTCCCAATGTGCCATCCTCTGAGGATCTCCTTGGCACATCGCATGAGGCAGTGGAGTCCCAGGGTGGCAGGGGCTATTTGTACCTCCCTGATATTTACCACAACGAAGCCCTTTCCTGGAATTAGCTGTGAGTCCCAAACCCACCAACAAGGCCATGACTCGTAGCACCTCCCACGCCTGGTCCCGCATGCTCAGCACGCGCTGCTGCCCGGTTCAGGGCTGGCACCCCGCAAACCCTCTCCCTCACAGCTCCCTGACTACTGCTCTGTCTTCAAGTGGGCAGGGATCCCTCGCAGGGAATAGAAAACATTCTCCACTCCCATGGGTGTGGGGTTTTGCCTTCTGTCGTGCCAGCAGCAGGCTGTCTATGGGAGTACAAATGGCACTGAGCACAGGCTTTGGATAATTAATACCGGTTCTTTGAGCTAAGGTAGCACTTATGACCCTCACTGATACCTATGGTGGTAAAGATATAGTCCTTACCATGACTGGATGAAAAAAAATATTTCAGAGGAAAAAACAGGATTTTTTGCTACCTGGCTGAATACGGATCCAAAACTCTCACGCTTAATGTCTCTAAACAAAACCATCCTCTTTTCATACACCCAGGAGAAGCCCTTAGATGCTCTCCTAGGGTCTTATGTGCCCGTGTGCACCCCAGACCTCCCTCCCCAGAGCAGCAGATGGGGAGGCAGAAGCACATGGGAACAGACAGGTCACGTCCACCACAGCGGTCCAGGGCTTGTCCACCACCCCCAGCACAGCTGCAGTGAGGGGACAGTGTTTTCCTGCTGCTCCTATGGGAGAGGAGCCCTCGCCCAGTCTATCCCACCCCAAGGCAAAGCAGGAGCAGGGAGGAGTCGCTCCATCTCACCATGGTTATTTTAGACTATAAAGTTGTGGGGGATTTTTGTTGTTGTTGTTGTTGTTTAGTGAGCAGCTCACTGTGAATTTAATAGATGAGTTTTGCTATCGGTAACAATCCCCCTAACCCCCGAGCAGTTTATTTCATGTATACAAGAGTAAGAAAGGGAAAAGTAAGAACACCTCTGGGGAAAATAAGGGGTTGGGAAACGGCTGTAAGCACAAGCACAGAATTGCCAAACCCACACGTTCAAAAAGCATGAATCAGATCTCCAGGAATCACAAGACTGGTGGTCTGAATTTCAAATACGAAATCTGGGCAGTTTCTGAAGGGTATTTCCCTCCGTGTTTTCAATGCTCTAAGGGAAGCTGCATGCCCTCCGTTGGGGAGAGAGCGCTGACAGGCTGGATTCGAGGCTTACACGTGCTTATAGTAACCCATCCTCCCTATGCTGGAGCCCAAGATGATCATCCCACCCTCCCAATCCCCTAAGCCTGCCTCTTTTCTCTGCTTTCCCCTGCCATGGGGCATCGCAGCCACTCCCTTGCATCCCTGCTGAGCTGCCTGGAAGGATGCTGAGCCCCAACACCCATCTCACCACAGTGGGGAACAACAGCCACTTGCACCAGGGGCAGTCTTTTCCCTGTGGCTGGGTGGTGATGAAGCGGCAGCTCTGTTTTGTCCCATAGACTTTAATGAGAGAGAGCCACTGCTTTGAATAGTTCAAAAATGTACGTAGCCTGGGCCACAAAACCAAAGCAGCACTGCCGGAGGTAGGGAGAACAGCCCGCGATACCTGTTTTGGAGGGACATGAATTGCTTTCCACACTATGCAAGAGCAGGGTAAAAGACAGAACTGAAGACATTTTTATCTGGGGGTACAAATGAATACCTCCGCCCCCAAAGTCACCCACAAAGCCCCCAAACCCAGAAGGGAGACTGGGCAAACTTCCCCAGTGCCAGACTAAGTCGCCCAATTTGTTGGTGCCTGAGCCCCTAGGCAGTGAGCAGCCTTCACCCACACCACCAAATATGGATGTGCTGGCAGGAGAAGGAAGCTTCCTTCGTCTCCTGCCTCACTTGAGGGCCTCTAGATCTATAGCTGATCTAAAGTGCTGTTGCCCAACTCAGCCTTGCAGAGTCAGCTTTGCTGCAAGTCCTTTCTTGTCTATCCCTCTAGAGTCCCTCAGCCACTGCCAGTGCTGCGATGTTGGCCCTTGCAAACTCTCTGGTTGTGCTCCAGCTGGTAAGCTACAGCTGTCCACGCCAGAGGACCAGCAGCGTGACCTCTGTGGGGAGATGACTCCCAAGGTTGATAGACTACACAGCATCATGACATGGTCTTCCCAAGCCCACACATGTTAGTGTTCCCCCCCTGCACTGGACCAACACCTCTTCTGCTTCAGCAGAAGCCAGTGTCATCCTTGTGCATTGTCCCCTTGTCACTCTTATGTCCCAGCTCCCAGTTACAGGAGCGTACCCATTGGGACTCATTTGTGTGAAACATGGGGAAATCCCAGGTTGCATGGCTCTTCCTGAGCATCTGTCAGGTAGGCAAATTACCTGTCGCAGTGAGAGGATTCAGGAGGTAGAGGGAATTGCATGCAAATGGCAAGAGCAATCAAAGAGCCCCAGTTCTCCCAGACCTGCTGAGGCTGGAGTCTGGAGTTGGCAGTGCACCTGCTTCAGTGAAGGGTGGAGCTGCAGCCATGCAATAGGTAAAACCTCATAGCCTTTCTCCTTTAAAGCCAAGCATCGTATTTTGCTCCAAAGCACTTGTACCACCCACCCATGGAAGAGGAATCCAGGTGACTTCCAACCCGATGGGCAAGGACAGCAACCAGTGGGCAGTGAAACCACTCGTGTCTAACAGGAGCACTAGCTCTTGCAACGGTAGCTCACGACCAGGAGCTGGTCGGCTTCCAGGGCAGGAATGACTCACAGCCAGTTTATGGTTACCTGTGAGCCGTCATGCCCAGCTCTGGGCTCCCTGGGGCCTGGTGTAGCGATGTCGGCTTCCTGAGTTCAGTGAATGGGAAAAGGTGCCTCACTCCCTATTGATGAGCGTGAATTAATCCACTCTTGCCCTAGGTTGGAGGTAACACCAATAGCACTAAGCACTCCCTCCTGCTGTATAACAAGCAAGTGTGGGAGTATCCTGGCCTGGAGGACCAGGGATGTTAGCCTGACCTGTAAGTGACATGTCTACATCAAAGAAGAGGTGAGAATAATGCATACATGCGCAGCCAGCTACAGTGGCACCTCGTAAACATACCTGCTTGCCTCATTAGAGGTTCTTTATCTGGTAGATGGTCTCATTTGCCAATATAAATACATACTTGCTAGTGGGGAGACAAACGCGGCATGTGTAGTGCAGGAGAAGCTGAGAGAGCAAAATGAGCCCAGCACATGCGGAGATCCCAGGAGTAGAGCACTGTCAGAGCCCAGGAGGACAGATCCAGCCATACCCCAGCTTAGTTCTTGTTTTGATTCCTCTTCTTGCGGTCTCTCTTCAACCACATCTACCTTAGGGGGAGAGAGAAGACCAGGAGAAGTCCTTCTCAGTGCTCACTGGGGTCACATATGGTACATGAGGGCAGGGACTGGGGAAGAAAAGTCCCTCCCCACTGTAAGAGAAGATCAGGTTTGTGACCACCTGAGGAACCTGAACATACCTGACGATATGCATCCCAGAGTCCTGAGGGAATTGGCTGATGTAGTTGCCAAGCACTCTCCATGATACTTGAAAAGTCATGGCAGTCAGGTGAAGTCCCTGGTGACTGGAAAAAGGGAAACATTGCACCCATTTTTAAAAAGAGTAGAAAGGAGGACCCTGGGAACTACTGACCTGTCAGCCTCATCTCTGTGCCTGGGAAGATCATGGAATAGATCCTTCTAGAAGCTATGCTAAGGCACATGGAGGGTAGGGATGTGATTCGAGACAGACAGCATGGCTTCAACAAGGGCAAGCCCTGCCTGACAAACCTAGTGGCCTTCTATGATGGAGTGACTGCATCAGTGGACAAGGGAAGAGCGAGGGATGTCGTCGAGCTGGACTTCTGTAAGGCCTTTGACACGGTCCCCCACAACATCCTTCTCTCTAAATTGGGAGATATGGATTTGATGGGTGGACTGTTTGGTGGATAAGGAATTGGTTGAATGGTAGCATCCAGACAGTAGTGGTCAACGACTTAATGTCCAGATGGAGATCCCAAGTGGACAAGTGGTGTCCCTTAGGGGTCTGTATTGGGACCAGTACTGTTTAATACCTTCATCAGTGACATAGGCACTGGGATCGAGTGCACCCTCAGCAAGTCTGCCAATGACACCAACCTGAGTGGTGCAGTTGACATGCCTGAGGTACAGGATGCCATCCAGAGGGATAAGCTCGAGAAGTGGGCCCGTGTGAACTTCATGAGGTTCAACAAGGAGGAGTGCAGGGTCCTGCACATGGGTCAGGGCAAACCCCAGTATCACTACAGGCTGGGGGATAAAGGGGTTGACAGCAGCCTTGTGGACGAAGTCTGGGGGTATAGGTGGGTGACAAGCTGAGCATGAGCTACCCATGTGCACTTGCAGACCACAAAGTCAACCTGGGCTGCATCAAAAGAAGCATGGCCAGCAGGTCAAGGGAGGTGATTCTGCCCCTCTACTCTGCTCTCATGAGACCCCACCTGGAGTACTGCGTCCAGTTCTGGAGTCCTCAGCACAGGAAAGACATGGACCTGTTGGAGTGGGTCCAGAGGAGGGCCACAAAAGCAATCAGAGGGATGGAACACCTCTTCTATGAGGAAAGGCTCGAGAGAGTTGGGGTTGTTCAGCCCGGAGAAGAGAAGGCTCTGGGGAGACCTTATTGCAGCCTCCCAGTACTTAAAGAGAGCTTATAAGAAAGATGGGGACAAACTTTTAGCAGGGCCTGCTGTGATAGGACAAGCGGTAATGGTTTTAAACTAAAAGAGGGAAAATTTAGACAAGATAAAAGGAACCAATTTTTTACAATGAGGGTGGTGAAACACTGGCACATGTTGCCCGGAGAGGTGGTAGATGCCCCATCCCTGGAAACATTCAAGGTCAGATTGGATGGGGCTCTGATCAGCCTGATCTAGTTGCAGATGTCCCTGCTCATTGCAGGGGTTGGACTAGATGACCTTTAAAGGTCCCTTCCAACCCAGATTATTCTATGATTCTATGATCAGCCTACACTGTTGGTTGGAGCAAGGTTATGAGACCTTTGACTGCTCCCAGGTCAACTCTCTGTGGTGTAGTGTCTCCAGAGGAGGAAAATTAGCTCTCTTTTCGCTCTCAGTCCACAGCTGGCCCTCACAACCCTCTCTTGCTTGCAACAGCAGAGCAGCCCATGTGGGCCATGCTTCCTAGGAGATCTGCCAACACAATGCGTGGGCCTCCTAGCTCTCACAGTGCTGGCTCCAGGGATAGAGGACATGGAATTCCACGTCAAAGCCATCTACAGCTGCTCTCTGCCAGCAAGAGCTGTGCTACAGCTGTGTCTCCATCCGAATGCTGCACCAGGTCGACACAGTGAGCACCTTCCATATCTGTATGGGGTTCCCACTCTTCCTTGGGACCGGAGTGCATAGTGTGGGGTGCAAGGCTTATCTTTCCAATCCTCTTGTCCACATTGCAAGCCTGGTGAATGAATCCTACTTGCTCGGTTTCCTGATAGGACTTTCCATGCCCAGATGCTGCCTGTACCCCAGCTGGCCAGCTGTTCCCCGCAGCCCCCTTGCACACTTCTCCTAATTGCCTCTCCCTTGGGAGTCGCATGCAGTGGTTATTTTGGGACTCAGAACATCAGCCCATGAGTGGTGAGTGAGCGCTTTTACTCATACCAAGCTCCCCATCAAGTTCTTCCAAGTGTGCAGGCTCTGGAAAAGTTCTCGGGCTGTTTTTATGAAGCAATACCTGTCTGGTTTTAGCTATGTGTGCCATCGGCCTGCTGAACTCTCCTCCTTTGAAGGGGAGGGATTTCCCATCCTTTGCTGTGAACTTTCACTGCTTGCAAGGGTACTTTGTTCTGGGCAAGGTGGCCTTTCCGAAGGGATGGCTCTGTTCTTGATTTCTGAATACCGCTGACTCTTTGAAAGACTGGGTTTGCTGCTGGGTCTTTGCCCTCGGAGGAGCAGCCCTTACCCAGCTAAATTCAGCTGGGGGAATTCCACCTGTAAGACGTGCAAGTAAGGGCAAAGACATCCTCTGCCTTGTCCCTGTCAAGTTTCTGCTCCCCAAGGCCTTGCTTTCTCTGTTGGTAGTTCCTGCATGCAGCAGCAAGTCTGCTCCCCATGTGTTTCGCTAAAGCCGAGATGCCCACACATTTTTTCCATTGTGAACCTGGCTACATCCCTGCCAACTCACGCAACTAGCTATTGTTAAGTAATTGTTTGAGTCATCCACTGAGCCCACACCCAAGCAGGCTTTTCAGATTTGACACATGGGAGATTCACTACTGTTGGTGTGGCTTTGGGATACTCTGCCTTCTGCCTCCTCCCAGGACAGTGACAGAAATGGCCCAGAGACGATCCAGATGGGCTAAACGTGGCCATTTTCATGCCCATCCTTAGGTTCCTGACTTCTAGCCACCACTGACCCTTTTCTTTCTGTAACAGAAACTTAGTACGATACAGAAAAGTCACCAGCTTGCCCCCATGCAGGAGCTTGCACTTGCCTCCTGATGTTGCTAGAGATCAGAGGTCTCCCTTTCTCTCCCTATCCCTGCTGTCATTACCAGGTAATGCGGAGCAAATATCAGAGCTTCTTCCCCCACCGGTGATGATATCTGCTCCTGATCCCTACTTGACGTGTGGGATTTATAGTTCAATTTAAGTTTGGCATGGTTGCTGCTCCCCAACTCCAGCAATTAGAGGATTTGAGAAGTGCATTATGGGACCCTGGTTTTTCATATGGTCATTCTGGCTGACACCACCCTTTTTGCTGCCTTTTTACATACACAGCCAAAATGCTCGGCACATTTTCAGAAGAGGGAAGATTAAAAACCCAACCAAAAAAAGCCCAGAAAAACCCCCAAAGTGAATTACTAAATTTTTTAAGGCTAATACTTTATAGGGCTAGTATGCACAGGCCTGGGGCCTTCAAGATAATATAATCTAATACTCGGAGATCCCCTGATGAAAGACACTATATATGCAAAGTGCTTTATAAACATTAATTAGTTAATGTTGAAAATTTTGCCCAGGGCAAAAAAAAAAGAAAAAAACCATACCAAAACCCCCCTTCCCTCCCTCCCTCTAGTCCCTAACTATACAAAGTTAATGATTCTGTGTGTGCAAACTTAGAGCACATTTTAATTTCTGTTTACTTCTGGGGAGATGGAAGCACTTTCATACACATTACGCTTCTGCAAGCATTGGTAACATGGCTGCTCCTCCTGTTGTGTGATTTAAGCTTCATGAATGAGGACACCTCAACATCTACAGCATAATCTTGACCACAGTGTTTGCAATAAAACTGCCCAAGCTCTACTAGCTCATCCCTTCATACTCTGTAATCACCAACCAACCCACGTGTGAAGGTCTTTGTGATGGTAACTTTCATTCCAGGTCACGTTTCCAAACCTTGGGGAATCTTGAGCACAGGGCAGCTGGTTTCAGTGTGGTCACCACATCATATGTCATCACTTAACATATGCACAGAGAGCAATGGATAAAGTAACACACTTGTTAGTTATTGTAAAAGGAGGGAAACTGGGCAGTCCGAAGGATAAAGTAGACTTTGCTTTTGTAGCTGGTGGTGTGCAGGATGAGGCTGTGTTTCAAAGTAGCTGATGTAAAAGGCAGCAAGTTGTACATTCAATGATATGTCCAGGGAGAATCATATTTCATCCCTAGTTTGTGATCCTTGCTGGGGAAGCATTCAGCTTCTAGATAACGCTACAGGGGCTGCTTTGCCTGAAGCCCACGTCTGTGCTGGCCTGCTGGATGCTGTGTAGACCCCCTGGCAGAGCGAGCAGAGCCACTTTCCACCACAGTCTCGCCTGCTGCTTTCAGAGCAGTGTGCTCGCCTCCATGCTTTGCAAAGCTTAGGGGCCCTTGTAGGCAACACTCTTCCCCCAAAAAAATCTCTTTGCATCCCCAACAAGGTCCTTTCAAGTTCTACCAGGTCCAAGTAAGTCCGCACACCATGCATACTCGTAGTATGACACAAACCATCACACCAGCTTGCCTAGCTCTGGCTACTCTAGACTCGTGTTCATCAGCAAAAGACCAGCAGGCGCCTTGACCTGCAGCCAGGACGAGTCACCACCTCCCACCACTCTCCTCCCAGCTGTGAGGGTGGTGGAGACCCTGAGGGAAGCAGAGGCGCAGGCAAACTGCCTCCCTGAAAAGCTGGTTGTATCTTCTGGAGCCCTTTTCCCTGATCTGTCCTGTTTGAACCCCAAACCCAAACTCATGCCTGTCAACCTGGATACTGGGGTAAGTGTGCTTGGTGGAGCAGGTGAAACCTTAGTGATGGAGTGTCAGAATGCAACCCACTTGCAGCAGCACGGTCTGGCCCAGCAGCAGTTTTCAGGGCTGGGTCACCCAGCTCTTCGTGGCAGCGCCTGGACATGGGGACCCCCTTTGCTGCCTTCAGGGCCAACCAGATTCCTGCATGAGTCCCTGACAGTGGCCCCTTGGTGCAGCATGCTTTCCCCTCCTTCTCCTGGGTCCTGTGTGTCTCCAGGGCTGCTCTGGAGAGCATTTTGGCTCCCCATCACACCACTCTGTGAGATGTCGCATAGTCCAGTTGCTGCCACCTCCAGGAATAGTTATGGTTCATCTGGACATCCAACTCGGGCGAGCTGTCTTGGGGGAGTTTTGCCTGTACATGAATGCAAGATCAAGCTAGTGGAGAGCAATCACTTACGCACGTATCTAATACAGACGTACCTGAATGAGCTAAGCTATACGTTCATCTTCCGCAGTTAAGGATGTTTAATTTTAATCCTGTGTCAATGGGGAGAAAAAAAAATGGTATGAAATTCTAATAAATAAATCATGCTGCCGAGTGCTCAGATCAGCACATCCTTGCTAGAAGCAGTACAGAAAAAGTCGCCTTCCAGCACTGCAGACTGCTTTAAAACATCCCTTCAAATAGATGTTGTTGCAAGCCAGTGATACACCAGTGCTGTTGTGTTGACTTTACATCATGAAACGTTTGCTATTCTGAGGGTGTGCAACACTGAGGAAGAAGAAAAACGTGAAATATTTAGTAGTTTTTGATGTTTGACCTGAGAACCCTTGAAGACCTCTGATTTTCCGAAATCATTGTGCATTCACTCTCAGACAGCCTGGCTGCTTTCAGGTGCATCAGGCTGGGCTCCTGCCAAGGCAGCCACTGAAATCATGAGTCTGCTCGGAAAACCTAGATGGGAGATTGCGATGGAGGAACCTGTCTATGCTGCTATTGCTGAAGTTACTGATTTTTACCTCCTCTGTTTTTAAATTACTTTGCGGCATGCTTTGCTCTCAAGGAGACAACTGGAAATTTAAAACGCAAGAGATGCCTTTTGTAGTGCAACAGGCAAAAGACTTGATTTTCCTGGGATTTCTTGAGTGCTCAGACCCTGGTTAGGCTCCCACGATAGCAACCAGCACAGGGAACTGTTGCGTCTCAGTCAGATGTTACCAAGTTCACCAAAGCCGTCAGTCTGTGCCGCAGCAGAATATTTGCAATATGTATTAGGACAAAAGCTGTTTACCACCCACTGATGAGCTTTTATGTGTAAAACGTCCCTTTCACTCTGTGCTGAGGCAGACACTTGCTTTGATAGTTATATGAAAAAAAACCTTAACTTTGCTTGAGGATATTTATAACCAAAACATGCAGAATTATTGCAACATAAAGTCTGCTTCACTGAGTCTTGCTGATATAAGAAGGAAAAAAAAAAAGGGAGGAAAAAGAAGGTTAATATAATAAAGAAAAAAGACAGATGAGTACACTGAACACAGTTCAGATCTACAGCACTATATTGTCCCAGCAATGGCACCAATTCAATTTAAATCCTAAGGAAAAAGCTAATGCTATTGAAGCACTGCAAATGAACAACAGCCCTGGCCTTGTACATCACCCCTCCACGACAACCGGCGCATCAAACACCTTCCCTGCTCTGCGCAGAGAGGGAGCGGAGGAAAAGTAGCATGAAAGTGAAATGGTTTCTCGTCCTCTGCCCTGCCAGAGGCAAATGCCAACTCTGGCTCTTGTAAACTGTAAGGCAAGGCAATCTACAGCGTTGTGGAAAGAAAACGAATGCTACACTAGCAGGCAGGCAGGCAGAATGAGACAGAGGTATTTTTAATTGGTGCTAGACGAACATAAATAGATGAAGCTGGCATTAAGCAGCACAGCCCTTTTTCTCTCTCTGCCAGGTACCCATTTACCCGAGCTCATAACCAAAGGCCAACATGACATCAGAAGCCCTGTGGTGTTTTGCCTTTGGGCAACAGCCGGTAAAACTGGTTTCATCTGGCAGATGAGCGTGTGAGCTGAGGTAATTGGTGTGTTCTTTTCTGCCTCAGATTCCTTATCTCATCCTGAATATTCCCATAACCTCCCTTTTTCCAGCCCTTTTGTTTCTCAACAAAAAAAATATTTACATTGAAATAAACAGTGGGAGTCTCTAGATCGCATCTCAGGGAGACACAGGTGCCGGTAACTTCAAGAACAATGAACAGCACAATGACAGCTGCAGAAAAGATAAGCTGGAAATGGGGGACTTTTTCTAGTGGGACATCTCCCAGTGAACAGAAGAGGTTTGAACAGACGCTATTTGATAAAGGAGCCTCACTCAAAAACAGCTGCCGCTTCATTTTTCTCTCACTCCCGAGATCAGTTTGGATTATTTTTCTGCGGTATTTTGCAATTGAAGAATAAAAAGCATCTGAATGCGATGGGAGCACGATGTGTAGGTTTCTACAAACCAAGGCTGGAAACAGCCAAAGCTACCTATTTCCAGGGCTGCATTAGCAGTGCTTTGCCAGCGCAGCCGTCCCAGGTTATGCAGGGGTTGGGTGGGCTTCCTGCGGGCAGCCCCCGCATCAGTCCCTGCTTTGCTGGCTGAGGAGAGCAGGGTCACTGAATAAATCCTGCCAGTAAAAGCATATTTTCTAGCATACCACTGAATGTACATTATGGGGGGGGGGTTTAGTTAGATTAGTTATGTGGATGAGGGGCTTTACCCATCATAGCTATTGGTTTGGGATGGTCACAGCATGTCTACAGGCTACACGTGCTCAGAAGACTACCGTGGGGCAGCTCCATGGTCAGGCAATGTGTGAGTGTGTAAGCTGGGTGATGGGACAGACATTTCTGGCTTGCCTGGAAGATGTGAACTTCCCTGGAAAGAAGCTGGAAGGCAAAAAAGATTTTCTTCTTCCTTCCAAAAGTACTACTGATAAATATAAATGTAGCAGAAGAACTGGGCATGATGCCTAGCAGAGACTCACTGGAGATAAGGTCCCTGCTCTGACACGTTGGATCAAACCAGAGAGGATGCTGTCTCCATCATCTGTAACCTAAGGAAGCATGGCCTGCTTTTCAGAAACATTGTTCTTTCTACCTACAGCTCCTTCTGGATCTGGGGGTGCTGGAAGCATGGAGTAGCTTGAGAAATCCGGCCAGAGACAAACCCAGACACTTAGTTTCAGCCTCTCACATTGGTACATTTTGAATGTTTCCCCTCTGCTCCCACAGAAATCACTGGTGAAGATTCCCACTGAAGTTGAGCTGGATCCCGAGTCTCTCAACACTGGCCTATATTAAGAGGGAGAAGAAAATACAGAACAGAAGATAGAAAAGGGAGCCTTCAACCTGCTGAACAAGGCTAAAACACAAATCTGGTGGTTATGTTAAACAGTCCAAATGAAAATTATCCTAATGTACAGGATTATAGGAGAAGAAAGAAAACAGATGACTGAAAAGAGATGATGAAAAATGGGTTAAGAGAGGAGGAAGATATGAAAGGTGGGAAAATGGATGGGAAAATCCACTCTGGGATGGGGGAGAGGCCAAAGAAGATGTGAAAGTAGATGGCAAGTGGAGGAATGTCAGTGTGAAACACAGGAGGTGCTGGGTGCAAGGATGGACACAGGGGCTTTGACATCAGGGTCTGAGCTGCATTGGTGATGCAAAGAGGCTCCCTCAAGGAACACCGACACTCCCAGAGAGGCTGGAAACTATCTGAGCTGTTTGTGATCTCTATGGAAAAAGACGTAGGAGTAATGGGGCAGGGAAGAAACTGAGGAGGGTCCCCTTGTCCTGGTCACCCTGCTGGAGTTTGGCCAGGATGTCAGTAGCAGAGCAACATGCTCCCCCCCCTGCATCCCCCTCCCTTCCATGAAATGCTTGCCAGCACACTGCTTCGGCACAGAGACAAATGCCTCAGGTTCAGAAAACACATTTTGGACTTTTAAGAACAGTGAAACGAGGCAGCTGCCCATTGTGGGAAATTTAGCTTAATGTGATACTGAATTCAGCTGTTTAATACACCCAGATGCTCTAGCAGTGAGTGTATTAAAAAAATTCTTCAATAAATAATGGAGATGTGAATAGGGTTTTTGTTTGTTTGTTTCTTTTTTTAATGAAAATGGCAAAACAGTAATTTGCTACTGTACATCTGCATCAGTTATTTAACATGACATCTCTCTGTAGTAATAATCCATCAACATCCAGTATTACATATGGATTCATAAAAAGGTTATGCTTGTGTTGGTGCATTTGCTGTCTGCCAAACCAATTATATACATTTTACAATAAATTATACATATTGAACTGAGAACCTGCTGTGTTAATTGCTCACATTTTTATAGGGGAAAAATGTGGTCATGGAGTGATTTTTCTTTTTAAGCATATTGAAAACATGGCAGAACAAGATGCCGTGTCTTCAGTTTTTCAGAGCTGAAAAAATCAGTCTTTAGCCCTACAACCAGTAAAACAAACAAAAAAAAATCAGGAAGAACAAACTTTGGGGGTGCTTTCTCTGGTGTCTTCTCACCCCTCTTTCCTTCAGGCACCTGTGTCTTAGCTTGGTGAGATATGGAAATGTATGCACACTTGTAGTACCGTGAGTGTCCCACTGAAATGAAGACTAAATGTCTACTGTACTGATGGCTAAGGACACCCTGAAACGCCTTCCCAAATCAGGGCCCCACAAGGGAGCTGTGAGGAGCACTGGGCCTACCTTTCTCAGGGATCTGCTGTTCGTTTTTTCGTTCTTCAGCAACAATGTCATGTAATTATGAGCTGCAGCTTCGCAGTTCACAGACTTTCTGTGAGTAATATTGTAAATATGGTTTATTACATGAAGCTCAGCACTGGCACCCGACGGCTTTCAACCCCCATCAGGACTGAATCCCCGTTCAGTTTCCTACTGAAAAACATGTTGTAAAAGATCTCTTTCCGTTGAAATAAATGAAAGGACAGAATTAAAACCCCAGATAATAGGACAAGGGGAGGAAAGCCAAACAAAGCGATGTCTTACTTTTAAGAAGATGCAAGACAATTGTGATGCTCCAGAAACAAACAGTGTAACTTAGGAGTGACACTTGGAGGAAGAAATGCATTTGTGGCTTTTCTGGATTTCCGAGAAGTGCAAGGAAGCATGAAAGCCCTTTCCCTGCTGTTTTTTATTTTTGAGGCAACACAAGCAGACTATTCTCTTTCCAACACCACTCAAAAGGCTCTGTTTTTATTTATGCTTGTTTCATGAGAGTTCCTAGTTGGCACTTGGGAGAAGAGCGCTTCCTGCAAGAGAGTATCATCGACTTTACCCTACTGCATAGAGCGGAGAAGTTCTCCTTTCCTGCACTTCCCAAAGCAAACCTTTACTCAGGCTCTGCCCTGCCCAGTTTCTTTCAAAATACAATTAAATGCCAAGGGGGGGAAATGGACAGACACAGAGTACGTATTCATTTTTCAGAAAAACAGTCGTGTTAGTGTAAATAAAGATTGTTTCTGAAAAAGACCTATATATTTTTTCTATTTCTTTTGATGAACTTTCTGACAGTCCATAGCCTATGTTGGGCAAGATAGAATGAAGTGATGGCCAGGCGGAAGATTGACTTACTAGTCAATTAGTGTACAGATGGTGTCAGGAGAAACTAATAAGAACATAATCTGTAACAAAACAGGCATTTTCAGGATGTCTCTTCTTTTTTTTGCCCAGTAGAAAGTGTCTGACCTTTATTTTTTGTTGCAATAATGGGTGTAACAGTTAAGTTTTTCTTCTTTAAAGAATGAAAGCAATGAAGATAATTTTCTCCTCCACGCACTTTTACTCAAATTACTGTCCTTCTCCCACTCTGCCGTGCTAAGGAAAAAGTATGTGCTAATCACCTCCCTGCATGCACACTTCGCTTGCCTTCAGTGTTCATCATTCCCACATTTTGCCATTGCTAACCTGAACTAACAAGTGGCATACAAAATACAGACCTAATACCAGAGTTGCCAGGGATCCTAAATGCTTCACCTATGACTTTGCTCTTAACCATTTCTGATGACTTAGAGCTTTGCTTTCCCACATTAAGACCCTTTCTTATTCACACAGTGTACTTCCTTCCATAGGCTACTTCCACCCTGCAGAGCTGAGCTCGCACTGCAGCGCGGCAGGACTGGGACCCAGGACATGGAGCCCTCCATCCAGCTAACTACTCAAGCATGCACTACTTGTCACTCGGGGACACGGCTGGCTTGTCCCAGTAATGCCCTGCTCACACCCCTACATGCTTCGCCAGCACCCTCAGCCCCTGGGAAGCCCCAGTGCCTTTCCACAACAGGCTTTGATGCCCTTCTCCAGCCTGCTTTCCCCAGTGTAATTTTTTTTAACAAGTTTTGCTAGTTTATTTAAGGTGCTGGGAGCACCAGGCTTACAGTAACACTGTTTCATGCAGATAGTGCTTTTCCTGGCCTGGCCACACACTTCTGTAGCCAGCACTATTGTCTCGCTGGAAATTTTTTGCACTGCTGGTGCATTGCTCTGCAAAAAGAAGAGGACCTTAATGGTACCAAGTAGGGGGGGCAGGGCCACATTTCACTGTCCCTGACAAACCTTTCACATCTCAGTCAGTCCAATCTTCTTGGAAACAACAGAAACACAGAGTGGTTGAGGTTTGAAGGGACCTCTGGAGATCATCTTGTCTATCCCCCCCCAGCTCAAACAGGGCCACCTTGAGCCGGTTGCCTGGAACTGTGTCAAGATGGCTTTTGAGTATCTCCAGGGAATATGGAGGACCTGTGCCTGGAGGATTTGCCTGAGGGTGGAGCAGGGAGCTGGGCACCCAGGACACCTCGTTGCCAGCAGCACCCCTCTAATTGCTGCAGCCTGAGCAGTCCCCAACAGCGGGCACAGGAGCTGCCCCGGCCCTCGGCTCTCCCTTGCTGCTGGATGGTTGCAGCCACGGCAACTTTTGGGTGGTTTCTCCTCACTGGTGCTGCTCATGCAGCAAGGCCCATCGAGCCGGGGAGGGCACTGTTACAAGGGGGCCCTTGGTCACCCATGTCAATCGGTCACCACATCTGCTGCGCAGAGCACCAGATGAGACTGGACCAGCTGAGACTGCTGCAACAAAAATAAAGCCGAGCCAAATATTGAGGACGAGTAGGTGCCCTAATTTTTAATGACATGCATTGAAAGAAGCGATTCATCTTGCACTGCAGCTGTTATCAGGCCAATGAGAAAGACAGTAAAAAGCAACAATCAAGGATGTGGCTAGATCTCTAAAGTTAAAAAAATAGATGCATGTTTTAAATGAAGGCATACTAGCTAAAAGGTGCTAGAAAAAAACTAAGCTAAAGCGTAACATTTACTACCAATATGTGCAGAAACATCTTGCTTCTCATCTCCTCATCACAATACAGCCACATATCATGTCTTTGATAGCTCTCATGGAAGAGATTAGAAAAAGATCCGTACCATGCACAAGAGGGAACAGGAAAGTGGCATTTCCTAAACATTTTAAGAAATGCCTTTTTTTTCCCTAACAAAACAAACTATATGCTATTCTGATTGAGTTATTATCTCAGCAGTGCCCTTGGGGCTCAGTGGGTATATTAACATTAAGCAGGTAAAAACTTAAGAATAATTTAAAATTGAGCTTACAGCAGAGTTGCAGATCAGACTGATTTCTGCTGCGGTATGGTGAAAAAACAGAGATGCTCTATTAAATTTAGGGGAAGAGACAGTTGTGTTTAAAGGTGTCATTGAGAAGGTGGTGAGACTCCATCTGGCAGAGAGTTCGCTGTCAAGACAGCGCATGAACAACGTGATGCAATTCATTTGGTCTCATGGGGAAGGTCCTTTCTCTGAGCCTGACATTCGCTCAGTCTCCAAAGAGCAACTGGACAATTTTTTCCTTTCAGAAAGTGGCAGATCAATCAGGAATGAACTTGACTTCGTGAAACATGTTAAAACCACCAAGTTACATGCACTGTATTTGATTTTTTTAAACATTGTTTCTTTGTACTTCCTCACTAGCCTTCAAAGTACTCCAAGTACTCTGCTCATGCAGGATCTGGTTTCAGGCAACCAGTGTGGCAGTTTGCCTGAACTGAGAAAATATGCTTGAAGTCTGCATTCACAGGCAGCTTCAACATCCTAAGGAAAATGCTTTGTTTTTGTAGCCTGAAAGTATGTCACAAACATGAATAGAATTATACGCTCGCTCTCCCTTGCCCTCAATCCTCTCTACCTTAGGAAAAAATTATACACTTCCAATTACAGGGCCAGTTAAAATCAATACAAAGGTGGGAGAAAACAGATCATTTTTCTTATGGAAGTAACTGTTTTCATTAATTTTTCATTAGTCCTGGTTTTGTTGTGCTATCCATCACTGAAGGAGCTGGTATGCAGTAGATTACATTTAGGTTATCTTACATGCTTCCAGGATTTAGTAGATATTGCCTGATAAAGCTGCGAGCTTTATGGCTTTAACTTACATCTATCAATAATGCATCAGAAGAGAATTTTTCTGCGGAACAGCTGTCCCTGAGCCAAGCAGCTTTCTCCTGGAATAGCTGCACTGGTTACGGCTGAGACGGTAGCACAGCTTTTAAGCTACTCATCTAAAGGCTGCAGCTGCGAGAAACAGGAGCAGATGCTTAAGGAGGAAGAGAATCCATGAGGGTTTGAGCCCTAGTTTCCCACTGTTGGCATTTTTATTTTGGAGCGCTTGAAGCCAGGAGTCAGCCGTGCCTTGCCCTATCTCAGCAACCACACCTGAAAAACGTTCCCGCCATTGACCATCCTGGCGTGAGTCAGGATTTTGTTGTGACCACTATATGAATGACCAAAGCTCCTTCACAAATTGCACTGGAGCTTTTTGTTGGGTTTTGGGTTTTGTTTTTGGTTGTTGTTGTTTTTTTCCCCTCTCCTGTAATGCCCGAGTTCTGTGGTAAGGAACCAAACCATCATAAACAAAAAATTATAGCCACTACTGAAGAGCCAAGTCAGAGGAAGGAGACGAAGACATCAGTAGACCCTACTTAAAACATGAAAGGTGAAGGGAATTTTATTCCATTCATTTTTCTCTCAGTTGGGAAGGAATTTAAAAAAAATAAATCCCAAAGGTACATCAAGCCTAACACGGTTGTAATGTTACTTCTTAAGCTTATCCAGACATCTCAGGGATGCTTGAATAGCTTGTAACTCTCAGCTTTTAAAAAACTTGTGTCACAGCACCTCACCTACTCCAGCCTCTTTCTATACTGCAAGAGGGGTTGTGAAAGAGGGTGGCAGCTCAGCATCACTCTTGAAGTGCAGTTTGCCACCCAAGGTGGTTGGAAGCCAAGCCTCTTCATCCTTCCCAGCTGCAAGATGAGGTTATTGCTACCTTCTTCTCTTACAGGTAGAGAGATGCTTACTTGAAAGGTTCGTACAATGCTTTGAAGAGACCAAGGGATGTGTTAGGGCCAAAACTATTACTCTTGAGCTGCCCAGGCACAGCCCCAAGCAGAAGGCAAACAAACCTCCTGAACTGGAGAAAGTGAGGGAAAGAAATGAACAGCTACTTTTGTTACTTATCTGGCAATAAATGTTTTCAATTTGTGCCACCCAGAGCTGAAGTATTTATTCAGAAGCCGCAGGGATTAGTGAAATCATGGCTACAGATCTTTAGAACTGGTGTTCACACTCTGGTTGTTTTTGTCTTTCGTTTTTGCATTGAGTGTAATTGCCTGGCAGTTAATCAAATGAAGTATCAACCATACATTGGTGATCCCTGCTAAGCCCCCTGGTTTGAACTAAAGCCAGAATGAGTTTTGGGGACTTCAGCACGTGTAGTTTTTGTTTTAAGTCAATGCCCAAAATGAGGTGTGCACTCAACAGGTCACTGCCTTGCCCTTTGGACTGCATCCTAAAGGCAAGTAGGCAAGGCCAGCCATCTCACACTCCACACTTTCCTTGGGAAAATTAATAACAACACTGACAAGCTACATAATAGAATAGAAGCTAGAATACCGTTTGGGGTTATAGATGAGATCATTTATCAGTCCAGACTCCAGAGTACAGAGACAAATCTCCCTCCCTCCATCTCTCCCTGGACCAGCAAGCCAGAACTGTGCTCCAAGGACCAGGGGATGGGGCTCGCTGGGCTGGGTGAGGGCACCAACACCCCACATTCCTTGAGGGGCACAAACCCAGCCTGTTCACACTAGCAATGGGCTCTCCGGAGACAAGAGCTCATGGACATACGGTTTCAATGGGGTTGAGAGAGAAAAGTCTGATAGAATGACATTTCCTCTGACCTGCAATGGAAAAAACTCTTATTTTTAAAAAGCAACATGCAATAGAGATGACAAAAAATTGCTGTCAATGCAACAACATTGACAGCCAAACACCATGCCGTGCATCTTCTTATAATCCCCAATTTATACTAATCTGTAATTCAGTTCATAACTTGGGTGTGGGGCAAGTTCACCATGAATACAGAGGGCAGAAGACGGGATCTGGCCCATAATATCTGACATCAGTTGAAAAATAACATAGTCATCATTATTTTAGGGGACCCGATAATACACTAAGCCCCCAGCCTACAAACATGTGGAAAAATTCACAGATTCAAGGAAAAGTGGATTTCTCCCCAACTGTCAGAGGACACCTCCATTTCTGGAGCTCCCTCTCACACAAAGAGAGGATGTTTTGGCAGATTGTCACTAGGGTTTCCCCCCAGCATGGACATTAGAAGCCTGGTTACCAGCTAGCAGCATTAGCTCAGCTTACAAGGGGATGAACTTTTGTGCTACGTGCCTGCATCTTTTCTGGAAGAGGGGTAGGGACGCGATTTTAGCAGTTTCAGTCTCAAACAAAGGATCCCAAATGCTATGTCACTTTTGGGGTCTTCAATAACCAGATCAATGAGGTAGCAGCCAAAGCCAACACAGGGACCTGATGCAATGTATTGATTTTTGGTGGTGGCGATCCCTCCAGACCCTCAAGAAATAATAAACCACTCAAACTGAAGTCTGAGAAAAAGCAACTGGTCTACAGGCCCTGAGGATGTCTTGGTTTCATTTCCACTGTAAATAAACCTCAGGCAGCAAGAATGCCTACATACAAATACCAGTTGTCCCTAGAAATAATTCATAATATAGAATTCTGCAGTCAAGAAATGACAGATGGAAATAAATGTTTTTATTTCTCTGAAAAACTGACCATTGGTCAATAAAAATTCTTTTCTCACCTGCCCAAAATCAAACCCTTTCTCCCCCAAGTCCCCAAAAATGTGAATGTTAGAGAAAAACATACTTGACAAGTCATTTGGCTGACAGTAAAAACCCTGTAATTGGTATAGCAATCAATTTTTAAAGGTTGCTGCAAAAAATTATGTTCATGAACAAAATGTTTCTCTTCAAATTGAAATCAGTGCCTGTTTAGCGTAAAGAAAAATAATTGAATGGGTGGTTCAACTTTCACATTTTCAGAGGGTAGTAGGTTGTCACCATTGGATTTTGTCACAGATTCTATTTGGCATCAAAACCCAATGTCTCAACTACACCTGCTTGTGCCACTCAAGCACCGAAATGATCAGCTTGCTTCTAGACATGTGGCAATGGAGAATAAAAACATTCACTGGGTCAGGCTACCTGGCCACTAAGTACCTGGAGACAGAATAAATTAGCAGCACTTATTTACAAGTAGTGCTTCTGGAAAGAGAGATTAACCTAGTGACTACGTGGGACTTCACTTTCTCCGGAGCAGCGTAAATTAACTCAGTCTTCAATGGGACACTCATAGTGTAAAGGTTCACCCAAGCGTGCCAGGATCCATACTTACGGTACACAGCTGTTTGGTACATTAAGGAGGCAACAGGGGAAGAACTAAACCCTTGGTTGAGAGTTATCACAGAAATCCAGTGCTCAAGTTGCCAAAAGAAACGGTGAAGACCCAGATCCTCTGCCTGTGCCTCATTGTGCAAAGGGGTGTTAGGTGGCATCTGCAATCTCTGCATGCCCACAGCAGTTCTCCCGGCAGCTGCTTAACCAAGTTGCTGAAGTACAACGTTGGCAGCTACTGATCACTGCAGCTCTTCCTCTTGTTATTAAATACAGCACCACTGATAGCATACAATGGAGTCATACTTTTTAATAAAAAATTAGATAAATTTAAACTATTGTACATGTCAAAATTACTAACCTCCAGAAGACAGCTGACCATAATTCTGGTCCTTCTTGGTTCCCCCCACTCCCCTCTTCCTGGATATATTGCTCATTTGTCTGTTGATCGGTTTTTCTAAAGAACATTTCAAAAACATGTGGTTAAAAGCCTCAATTGCAAACGGGACTAATCTCACTGGTTCTCTAAAAATCTACATCTAGCTCATTCCTGCATACATTTTTCATCAGCCATCGCTTTGTTTATTCATGACCTCTTACTCCATGACCACACCGTACTTGCAGTGACATTTGCATTCAGGGTCTTGGAGTGATTTTTGACTCCATCAACAATGAACGTGGGCTCGGTGGGAGGGTGACCAGCCAGTTGGGGATTCAGGACGAGCACAAAAGTATTCTCGGTGTCATCGAGTCGGACAGGTACGGGCTAAGCAAGCAAAACCACCAGCTGAGCACAACCTGCCGGCTTTGGGAGCAATGCAACGAAAAGCATTAGTGGCAAAGCTCTTCGCCCTCCACACCCAGCCTGTGCGAAGGCTGTGGGTGGGGTGGGCACTGCCAGTGCTGGGAGGGTCAATTTTGGGGCCACTGATGCTCCTGGCCAGAGCAGGCTTAGGGTACCTGCTGGCCAAGCAGCAGGGAAAGGAGCTGCAGCCCCCGCAGCTCCAGTCCTCACCCAAGCATAAAACACAGCGACTAAGCAGGGCAGGTCTGGATGTGAGAGTACCTTTGGGCTTAACAGTCAGTATAAACGTTCCTGGATATACTGCAGAGGCCCCAGAAAGTGAGGCTCCCCCTGGAAGCGCAGGGAGGGTTTCTGGAGTAAACAGTCTCCGAAACATCACGTCGCCTTGCACCGGGACCCACGTACTCTCAACCCATTGGACCGGCGTCTTTTTCAACAGCACAAGTTTCATACCACTTCCAACAGCTTGAAAGTCTGTTAAAAATATTTATTTCCCAGGGTTTTAGCTTTCCGACTTCTATGCAAACTAACAACCAAATTGTGGGCAGTAAGAGCAAGCATTTGTTTATTTTGTAAGAGGACTACTTGCTGCTAATTGAAAACAAGCATTTTCAATGACGCAGCTGTTTCAGTACTGTGAATAGACAGATCAGCATCACACTGAAGATCTAATAATCCACTAGTGACCCTTAATTTTTGGAGTCCCCCCTACCCCCCCATTTCCACATTTCAGTAATTTCAAAACCATTGATATGTGCTGCCAGAGAGTTATTTAAGTGCACCCTCTGACATATTTTAATAAAAACCAGAAAAATGGTAGCTTTTTTTTGTTATCCAGACTATATTAAAAACCTTGTTACATGTATTTAACAATTTCTTTTTTTTTCTTTTCTTAAATAAATAGCAAAGTGTCACCGAAATGAAAGAAACGCCGGCACCATTGCGTCAATAGAAACTTCCATACTAGGATGAATACACAGTCATATTCTGGAATATTGCATAAAAAGATACTTTGGAGGAAAACTGGTGGTTGCTGGTGCGTCTTAGGTGGTGAAAGCATCAACCCGTGAACGGTCCGTGCAGCGGTATGGTGCTGTGGTGCCTTTGCAAAAATCTCACGGGCCCAAACCAGGTGGCTGCAGGTGGCCTCGGTGAGACTCTGCAAGAGAACAACTGGCAGGACATCTAACGTGTGACATCGACTTACCGCCCACTACCAAGAGAGACACGGCCGATGGCATAACACGAGGGGCTGACCGTCTCACTCTCTAGGCAGAAGAACACTAGCTTCAAACGAGGGAAATGAACAACATTAAAAACAAACAGGCTGACTAACACTCAGCAGGGCGAGGGCTTGGAGAGTTGATGTTGCCAACTCCTTAGTCAAGAGGGAAGGATGCAACTATCCACTGTTACATTGAAGGTTACAGAACCAGGCGTCATTTTTTGATGGGTTTCCCTGGGCTCAGCTGGTGTTATTTTTCAGTCTGACCAACAGCCTCTCTCCAAACCAGGACAAAGCTTCCTAAAAAGGACAGTGCTGAAGGAAGACCAGCAACCTGTGGCACGCCAGACAATGGCGTCTGCTGCCTTAAACTCACTCCGCCGTGCGCGGGCAGTGCTGCCTGCCCGCTGGAGCGGCTGCCATGCCAGGCACTGGAGTGCAGTGAGCTAAATCCCACCTCTCTGCCTCTGTTGGCTTAAACCAGACCCTCGTTATTTTAAACAGAGTTTATTGTATTTAATACATTATAAAATTTGAAAAAATTGTAGGAAAGCAGCAGATTCAAACCAGAGCATCTCTACCAAATATTAATTATTCTGGCCCCCTTTGAAAAAACACAAAACAAAACAAAAACAACAAAAAAACTCATTCAAAAGAAAAGTTAACCTTTCACATCTGTGAGGGCAGACAAAAAGTGTGCGACTTCTGTACAAACTACATTTAAAATTTCAGTCGACTAGCTTTCCAACACAATGGGTGGTCGTCTCCTGAACACCTGCCCATCCACCTCTAAAAAAGACAGACATAAACCTCCATATGCAAATAAAGTTGAGTCAAGGTGTGTACACATTAAAAAGTGGATGACTGTTTGGCAATGGAAAATGGGTGAAGAGTAGTCTATGTATCCCCCAATGGTAATGGCTTGTACACCGTTAAGTGGGCCCGAGTAAGGCCGAGGACACTTAATGGCCATCACAGCACCAACCTCATCTACCACTTTTTTTGTTGTTGCATTTCCTACCGTTTGACATATACATACATATATATATGTACATACATACATATACATACATATTTTTTATATATATGTGTGTGTGTGTTCTTTTACACCTTGAGGTTATTATTATTATTACTACTATTCCAAATGTTCCCATATGAATTCAGGTGTGGTCTCTATATTTGATATAAATGTGTCTTTTATTCAATTTTAGTTCCAGGACTTGTTTGGAGTCCAAACTGCACATGAAACGTCCCCCTTTTTTTTTTCCTCTCTCTTTGCCTTTTTTTTTTTTTTTTTTTGCATAAAGAAACATGTCCATTTTAGTCCAGAGGCTCTTGCTTTATTCGAATGACGGAGGGTGCACGAGATGTCCTTCTGAGTTCTCGTCTCAGTACGTATTCACTGAATTGGGAAGAGTCCACCCCACCTCCACATGAGCCAACAATCTCAAACCCTCTTTGCTGTAACCTCTCAAGTACCTGCAAAAAAGAAGAAACAAACACCAATGTATAAGTAAATAAATAGACTATTTGCTGTCTGAGGATGATAACTGCTATTTTTAAATGCATCCAGCTAGGAAACAGAAGTGGTTACACAGACCCACTAACTGGTTCCCTCAGCATCATTGTATTGGACTAATTTCTGCTGACTTTGGAAATTGAGCCATAAGAAATAAAATGAAAGAAAATGCATATTTTTTCTTTTTTTCTTTTTTTTTTTTTAGTACTGTCAAATACAGATTTTTTCTATCCACGGGAACATGCCTGGAAAAATGCATTCTCTGCTTCACAAGATTTACAATACAACAGGGCAAATACAGGATTTCCATAGCAGACACTGGGGGATGCTGAGCAAATACCTCAAGTAAATAGTGATAACGCCAGATACTGCAGTTGCAATTTCAGAAAAGTTACCATCATATTTTCTAGATGCTTAAAACCCAACTGTGATCACAAAGATCTGTGGCTACAGTTACCTGTGGTAAAACCTGCAACATTTTAACTTTAATTATGGGACAAATGAGTTCTGACTACTCATCTTCTTTCCTCCCTTTTCACAACTTGAGTGTTGCTTCCAGCGGGAAATACAAGGGCAAAAAGAAAAAAGATAAAATTAAAAAAAGTCAGGCAGGGCTCCCAGAGCGGCAGGGGGATGCACCCACGCTCACCCAACGAGCGACGGAGCAAAGCTCCCAGCACTAGCTCCAGGCTGCTACAAGCATGGTCTCCTTCCACACCACTATTCCACTATTTTTTTTTAATTGCCTGTGTTCATGCCGTTTTACTGTAACTGAGGTGTTCTTTCCTTGTTTATGCTCTTCGTTACTTTAATCTTCTTTATCTGTGTTCTGCTGCCTGGGCTTCCTTCACCTCACCTGTGAGGGAGACCCTTCCAGGGCTTCACCGGGGCCAGCTGCGATGGGGTCACCAGCCCCAAGGGGAGGCAGACACCCCCACACCCCACAGGATGTGGGATCCTTTGTCCAGCATGATTGGACCTCACTGGGGTTGTGCTGGGAGCAGGTGCCTACCAAGTCTTTCCCAGCTATTTCACCAATTAGCAAATTGGCTTGCACATATGCTGGGACAGCAAAGGCAAGCAGAGCAGCAGAAGGCTGCAGAGGATGGGAGCTGGTGGAGAAGTGAGCTGTGGTTTAAAAATGTCTAAAACAAGACATGCCACGTCTTTACATGTATTGCTTCAGGTCGGCAAAAGTCTTTCCAAAATACCTAAGCATGGCTAATTGCACAGCAGACAAATGTCAAAAAGAAGGGGGAGGGAAAAGAGACTCAGAAGCAACCATAAAACATCTGTGTGATTTTTGTTTATTCTGATCTGTAGCTTTTCACAGTATAAGCCAAAATCCCGCAATGTGTTTTCAGCGCAAGCCACTGAAAAACAGAGCAGGAGAACTTAGGTCATGGAAAAAAATGTGATGGTAGCAATTGTTAGGAAACTAGCCCAGCCATGGGCAAATCATTTAGTCTGCACCTCCCTCTTCAGGTCTACTGGTAGACTCTGTCCCTCCTCACACTGTTATTAGGACTAGGAGGTGCTTACGTCCCCCAGAAATGAAAGATGCAGCATTATCAACATAGGATCATCATCCCTCTTGAAGCCTGTGCATATTTTGCCAACCTGACTCGCATTTTTCACATCAGTAAATATGCTTGGCAATTCTTATTTTGTGACAAAAATGTAAACATCGGCATAAGAGATAAACTTCTAAAGGATACAACTGCTCTGACAACTATCGTACGACGTATGGCTAAATAACCCTCCTTGAAAGTCCGATCCCTTTTCAGTTGCAATCTTAAATGTAGGGCTGTTCTAAATTTGCAGTAGTCACTACGACAAAACAACTTTGATGTTTCAGCCTGACAGTGAAGCCCAATAAGAGACACAACTGTCCAAGCACAACATGGGTTAACCAGATCTCGACAGGTCTAGATAGGTCTATCCAGACTCCTGTGTCAAGTGCTAGCACACACGCAGTGCCTGGTGAGCCCTCCAAACACACTGCGGTGCCCAGCTCGCTTCCTCTGGGAGAGAGCTTCTCTACCTGGACAGCAGGACCCAGCAGATGGAAAGATGCCAAGCTCAGCTTGCAAGTCTCTTCTCTGTAAGGACTTGCTCATGAGCCTGGAGCATTTAGGAGGCGTTTTCTAAACCAAACAGCATCAATAGTGCTAATGACAATTCCAGATGTGAAGAAGCGCTCTCGCTCCAAAATGCTGGCTGTGCAGGATGTGCTAACTAGGTGGAAACAGGTGTGTGAAGTTGGTTGTTTTTAACCAACAGAGGATAAAACAGATGACGCTATAAGTTTATTACAATTCTTCCAGAAATTACCTGAATTTGTCTCCCAGATTTTTTCTTATGGATTTCATAACAGCTACTGATTTTAGATATTGCTATGTCCTCTACTATGCCATAATAAATTAGGAAAAACTGCTGAAAGTGAAAGAGAAGCGTCTTCCCTGAGACCACAGAAACAGACGGGTCCCTATTTGCAATAAGCAGATGTGCCTTTGTTTTTGTTACCTCAGCAAGGAGGAAGACCGAACATGTCTTCATCCAAAGTAAAATGTATATGGTGATTTATTCAAGAAGTTTAAGGAGCTCTTTATCAAATGCAAAAGACCTGGGTAACACTGGAGAAATGACACACTAGTTTTTAGCCACACCTGTGATAACTTCCCCCCTACTGTACCCTCCACATTACACACCTTGCCTGATAGTCTCCTTGAAGGGTCAAAGCCCTCCGAGGATGCCCTAGTTTGAGGGGTGTCAGAAGGGGCCGAGGCAAAGTCCCCTCTGATGGTAAGACTCATCAGATGCCTCCTCCTGTGGCTGCAGGCTGCTACCTTCTTCAGAAATACTGGGTCCTGTTTGAGGAGGAAGGAGGAGGAGGCTGGCTGTGTTCTCCCTCCGTGGAAGGGTAGCCCTCCCTTCAGTAGCAGGCCAATGCTGCTGTCCAGTTGTCTCTCACATTAATTTCCCTTTCCCCTCACTTCTCACTTGTTACACCCAGAATAAGAGACCAGGGCTTCACCTGTTTTCTCCTCCATTCTTCCTATTTAGTTTCAGAGCTCTTATGGACTCTGACAAATCAGAGCGTCTTCACTAGCTTTCTCAGGTGAAGGGACAGAGCGCAGTGCTCTCAACAGCTCTCTGGAGATGTGGCATCTTCCCTCCCTGGCTTGAGATGTCTCTGTGCCCTCTCATGAATCCAGGAAACAATTTATAACGAGCAGGGTAAGAGACCGGAAGCAGGCTTGAAAGGTCGCCCTATATTCAAATGCCAAAAACACGTTTCTCCAAATATAAGATCTCTTTATATTGAGGCAAATGTATACCTCCTAAAGTAGGTTTTTAACACTACTGTAGTTTGCCTGCAAAGAGATTTGGCGAAGAAATGTGTGAACTAAGTCAAGAAAGCTGTCCTGGCCCACAGAAGGAAAAAACTAGCTCAAAACCTCCAGCTGATTTTGTTCATCAAAATGTTCCAGTGACAGGGAAGAGGGTCAACCCACCGGTACCTGGTCAGCAGGCTCCCTTCCCAAAAAAATGCATACGTCACTTCCTACCTGAACTGAGTTGAGGTGACAGTATCCATTCAGCGGAAATCGGATGACATGCGTCGAGTCGTGATTCCAGCCGGCATTGACAGAATTACACATCACATCACCGATTTCTGGAAACACTTCTTCTATCAATGACTTATCGCCACTCAGTGTAATCCTCTCTCCAAGATCTGGGGCAACTCGCACCACCAGGCACTCACAAGACTTTGAGAAGCGGCCACTCTCCCGGTCCTGTTTCCACCTTTCCATCTCTCCTAGCATGGGCTGAAGCTGGAAATACTTTGCTTCTTCATATAACAAACTGTAGTCCTGAAAGACACATATATTACTGTGCACAATTAAGAAAGTGCCATTGCTAATGTACCGCTTAATGTATATGGTTATTCAGGCTAACACCGCTCTAGATCTGGAACCCTTCAGACATAGTTCATAATTACCGTGTAGGAAGGTGTAATAAAACAACAGTTCAAGCGAAAAATAACCACCAGCCACTTGAGGCACACTGGGTATAGCAGCGTTTGGAAAGGAAGGGGGAGGCTATGCTTGCTCAACTCCCTCCCTCCTGCTATGGAATAATCCAGGCAAAAATCCCACTTTTTCCCCATATTTTATCCACATAGTGATGTCATAGAATAATGACCTCATTGAACAGATGGAACAGAATTCAATCAGGATTCAGAAAATTCATCACTAGGATCCATCGTGTCTTACAGCAATACTAGCAGGCATTGTAACAGGTATAAGAATGTAAATGAGGGAGGCTGTGATGGTTCTAAGTGTAAAATGACTCAGATATTTGCATAATGAATCACACATATTACTGCATTTTAAAAATTAAGTATTTTTTAATACCTCCCCATTTTGCCAACAGTATTGTTTACTACCTCGTCTCAAACGCCAGAACAGAGAGAACGCATTTCTAAACAGAGCCAGTACAGAAGTAATTTAGAACTGATGATCTGGAGTCTGTCTACTGCCATTTTTTAAAATTTAACAAAAAATAATCTTGTTTTTCTGGGTTTAAGAGCATAAGACCATTTGGAAAATATTTATACAGAGAAAAGCAATGCACGAGAACTAGGGAAGACAAAGGCACAGAATGACAACAAAGGAAGACTGCTAACAGTCAATATGGTCCTGAATTTGAGCTACAGACAGAATGCCTTATGAGAACGGGACACCTAAATCATGCTCAAAATACTGCTTACACTTAATGTGTAACAAAAAAGTCATCTACTCTATATATTTCTAAGAAACAAGGACCGCTGTTCATTTTAAGCACCAATCTTTTGGACATCTTAAAGCATAACTGGAAAGGACACCCCTTTGAACATCACGTTGGTTGGGCAAACTTGCCAGGAGTTACATTTTTAATTTCACCACAGCTACAGTATACTTATGTGTTTAAAAGACTGCATATATAACTTCTTAATATTGCATGGAAGGTGGCTTTCCGTTTTTCTTTATTTCTGATTACCTTCAGGACAAATGCCAAGAGCAGCACAAAGCCATGCTAAGGCTTCAAAAGAGGGATCTGGTGCTTATTGGCTAGTTCCAAATTTCCACATTATTCAGGTAGGTCTACCCTTGTCACGCATAGGAGAAGTAAGTATGCGTCTATAGCAGATGATTCAAAGGTTGCTGCAACACAGCACTTGAACTAAGCCTCACATCTATTATACCCTAAACACCTGAAAATCTCTCTCGGATGTGAGGGATAAATGACTGCACACCAGCGTGAACTGCTCTAAGCCTTCCCCATCACCTCCCCTGTTCAATCTGAATTGCTCTGTTTCCTACGGTGAACTAATGGCACAGCCAGCTACGCTGATATGCATTCATTAAGTAACGATAAAGATCTGTTCTGATTGCAACCGTGGTCTCCAGCGTTCTCTTCGCTGACACCACATATACACCCACACACCTACAAGAGGATAAACACAGAACATCACATGGAGTCTGAAGCTCTACCTCTGTAGGCTAATGTCTGGTGTGGTGAACTACCACAAATTCAACGTTATTAAACAGAAAAAAAGCAGGTTCTTTATTAAAGTTTAAATAATAAAGGTGGAGTTATTCATCCCTGACTTCTCCAAAACTCCAAAATTAAACTTGCAGTAAGCATTCAAGAGTCTGAGGGAGAAAACATTCTATGACTTAATGCTCAAGTATTACCATAAGTGTAGTTTATTTTGTCAATACTGTGATTCCCACACCATTCTCTGAATTTCAGCATGGGAGTGGAAGCTGGAGCTGCTGCAATTAGAGGGGAAGCATAAAAGCAGATGAGAGGACAAGTAATCAGCAAAGCTCATGAGCAGTCAGTTCCAAATCATAACGTCCTTTCTTGTCTCCATCAGCATCCTACGATATTTAATTTCCCTAGGTCAAACATGGCAAGGTTGCTCCGTGACACTATAGCCAGGAGGGGAAAATTTAATATTGATGCCACTCTAGGAAAGGCTGACAGATGCCACTTTAGCAACCTCACGCGTACTTCTACCACATACCTGAAATCAAATACCATACCCTAAAAGTCCCCCCAATCTACTGCTCTATTTTGACCACGTGCCAGATACTTGCTTTACCAAGGTACATGTAAAACATCCAAGTCCCTTGAAATCTCACCTTGAAATCATCAGGAATGAGGAGTTTCGACGTCCTTAAAAAATTCAAGATATATCTGAACATCTGCCCATCTCTGTCGATGAAATAATGCTGCTTGAGACTGTCGAGGACGATGGGCTCCGTGCCATCGAACAGCCGGCCGATTCTGGAGAGGAAACAAGAGGCAAGCGGCAGGGTCAGACCGAGCTCAGCTCAGTAGCTGCTCAAACAGCCCGACACGGCAAAATTCTCTCACGCTGACTTCACCGAAGCAGCTCTGTGGCTCCACTTCATAAGAAAAAGGCTGGTTTCAAGCCAGGATTTAAGTTGGGTGTTTTTCCAGTGTGGCCCCATAAACTTTTAAGTAGCACAGTACCACTGGGGAGGTGGAGGGGGAAGCAGCCGGGGCAGGAGCCTCTTACACCAGCCTTGCTGCCAAAATCCATGTCTTATGATACGACACCCCTTTGATGATTTTGGACATCTCTCTCAATAGCCCCCATCAGCAGACCTCGTCCCCCCAGATGCACCAACCCCCTTGATTGACTTCATTCTGCTTTCCCAGGGACTGCATGGTGAACTTGATTTAGTTTGGAAACTGCACTTGGGAAATGTTTTGGGTTTGGGGTTTTTTTTTGGTTGTTTGCTTGGGTTTTGTTTGTTTTTAAACCCAGTTCATTTTTTTGGATGCCGTTTACTGCCACCAACACTTGGACAGGCGCAGCTGAGGGGGCACCATATTGCGGAAATAAGAAGCTGGGGATACAGAGTTCATAACATTTCAATGCGAGGTTAACAATTTCACAGTAAAAATTAACTGTTTGTGGCAGGTATCAACTAGCCCACTCTAAAATAATCAGGGAAAATGCTGCAGTTTTTAGACACCACCCACCAACCACCAGAACCACACAGCCACCTAGAGAGCCTCCGCTTGCCAATAGTTCTTGCAACATCAACCGCTGGGTGCTCACAGGTTTTCTAGATGTGTGCCCTACAAACCTGTTTTTGTTAGAGCAGCAGTAAGAGCTGAAAACTCTGAACAAAACCCCTTGCCAGAGTAACAAGAAATACATGTTGCGTTTCTGCACCAGGGCGTTCGCAAAACGTTCCTGAGTCACTGGCGGTTTCCCAATGAAATCACCAGGAGAGAGTGGTAGGTTTGATTTTGTGCGCCTGTTTTTACATCCGCATGGGCGATGTGGAAGTACTTTTTAATTCTTTCCAACACCGGAACTGTAAACAAAATGGCCTCGAAATAGCTCATTTGCAATATGTCACACGGACGCTCCGCATGAAATACTACTGACGGTTTGGGATGTGATTTCAGAGCCTTGTCACAACCTGTTACATTCTGCAGTATTCTGCAGATACTGCATTTTCATTATTTTAATTGCAAGGCTCATTTGTATGGAGTTTTTGTCCCAGTATAACCAATCTGTTTTGGGAACCAGCACAGTAAAACCTCTGCAGGTTACTAAAGAGCATACAATAGTATCACCATACGTCAGCATGGAGCTAGGGGACTGACAGGCACTTTTATTCCCTGATCACACTCAATTTGTGGCAAAGGTAAGGTACAAGTTTGTCTCCTCACGAAAGGGATAGAGCGAGCACAATGAACAGCCATGGCACTCTGTTTTTGTTTTAAAAGAAGTGAAGAAACAACTGTTCCCCATCATCAGGAGAAAAAAAAACCCACCACCAAAAACTCAGAGGTGATCGGCCCTCCTGGCTGCATGAAGCATCGCAGGCTGAGAGACACCCCACCCATCAGCCAGCAGAAGAGGATCTCCAGGAAAGGTTCAAGAGGCACAAAGCAGAAGCAGTTCCCAAAGAGGGGGAGATGGCAGGGCTCGCAGCAGGGTCTTGGGGAACTGCAGAGGGACGGGGCTCCAGGTGACCACATGCTGTGTCGCATCCACAGCCGTACATCCTC
This sequence comes from Burhinus bistriatus, assembly GCA_013397275.1. Lineage (NCBI taxonomy): Eukaryota > Metazoa > Chordata > Aves > Charadriiformes > Burhinidae > Burhinus > Burhinus bistriatus. The sequence goes on along the minus strand of VYXH01000541.1, from coordinate 339,387 downwards.
CCTTTGAAAATGGCACAGCCAACCCAAATGGAGTTTGAAGTGTCATCTGTGCCCACAGCGGGGACCTTGGTAGTACACTTGGTAATAAGTTGTGAACAGAATACAAGCCTCATCTATTCTTTCTCACCAGCTGGGAGAGATGAAGACCAGGAAAGAAATAAAACCCCATTAACCTCAACTGGCCATTTACAATTCTGTAGGAAATGCCTGAATCAATTCAAGTCACATGAAACCTGTAACATATAAGGAATTAAATACGTTTTGCAGAATGATCAGGTACAAAATATTTTTTTCAAAGGCACCCCTTAGAACAATTCAAGCTTTCTTCCTCAGATACTTGTTACTGCCTGCCCTGCTGCTCAAAATTTAAGCTGCGACTGGCCATGTAATATAGGTTCCTGTTCACTAGGTGGATGAGCAACATTTATGTCTAATATGGATGCACTCGGCATTTTGAATTAATTTTCCCCTATACTCAAGCATGTCATCTTGGAATCTATCATGGAATTCACACGCAAAACATATATATTTGGCCAAGTCAGTCATTACTGAAATGTATAATGGTAATTGGTTTCTGCAGCATTTTCCTAGTTCTAAATTACTACTATAATTACGTATTTTAAACCTCTAGGCTTTTTGTCTTCATTTTATTAATTGTATAGAAGAATAAGATAGTATCAGAGGATGGAGCCTTCCAACAAAACCATAGTGCTGACAAGAGCGCAGAGCCATCAGGAGTGCTACCTGGGACTTGAAAGCCATTGGATCTGGGCTGGAAGAGTTAACAGAAAGCACTGCCTTCCTGCACTGCTGCTTTGCAGCGGCAGAAAAAGACCAAAGGAATTGCAAAATCCATATTAGCCTCCCATTATCCCCCAGGATCACTCTGCAATACACAACTGCACTTTCACATGTTAAAACAGCTTTGGAAAGGTAGGTAGACCCCCAGCAGAGAGACTTCTAAACAAAATTAAAGCCTTTTTCCTTTTCAGATGGAAAGATGTAGATTCCAGCTTCCTTCACATGGCCTCCAGGAAAAGACCTGAGATAATATGGGACCCAAAACTGGTGGCATGGTCCTTCTCCTCTGCTGCATTTGCAACACCCATCAGGAGAGGAGACGGGGCTATGCCAGGATCTGGGGAAGAACCGATGCCTTCACCCTCCAGCCTTCTCCCTGTACTCCTGGGTTCCTGGAAGCACAGCTGCAAGCTCTCTGCCATGCCTCATTTTGCAACTTTTCTTTACAGGAATATTTGAGTAACCATCTTCCCTGTCACCCATAGCTCCGCTGTTACTCCTGCTTGGTCTCACACTGCAACTATAAATAAGAGACATCAATCCACTGGCACGAGAAGGGACTGTTAAATCATGTTTATTATAATTTCACTTCCCAAGAAAACCTGAAAGATATTTTTCCCTGTCTCCTTCTTGACAACATTGGCCAATGACTGGCAAAGATAACTTTTTTATTTTTTTCAAACGACAAATACATAACAGCTGAATAGATTTCCAAACAGGAAAGTGCTTTAAAGGAGGCTTGCAAAGTAAGCTGATAATTATATGCAGAATTAGCCAAATATCAAGGGTAAAGGATAAAAAAAAATGTAGTCCATTTACAAGAAAATGTACTTTGAAATATTTAATTAAAACTAACAGGCTGGAATTTTCTGTATATCAGGAAAATTAATGTCCCATGGGTTGAAAGTGCGACCTCCAATGGGTAATAATTAATGTCTATGGCTTTAAGTATCATATTCCACTGTCAGAAATTGAATGCTTCAAGGGTTGAAAACACAACCAGTGGAAAACTCAGTTTCCGTCACAGAATTTTGTTTTACTTGAAGGACACAAAACAGGTACAGCCGCAAGCCTGGTTTTAGTGGGGAGAAAACAACGGGATATGGAAGAGATCAATGTTTTGCTTCCATGAAACACCATAGGGAAGCTTCTCCCCACAGACCAGCACTCCCATAGCAGCGTTTCCAGACCACAAAGCTAGCACGGGAACATGACATTGCTTACAGGATTTTTCAAATTCTTCAGAAACAAGTCCTGTTTGTCAAGTATAAAAATATACTCAGTCTGAAGCAAAACTGTATACAGTGTAAATGTTTATAACCTGCCCTCTCAGTGTATAAGTATTTATATATATTATTATACACATAAAGAGAAAGACTTCCCTTTAGTATATTCTGCCTCAGTTGAGAATTTAGGAAAGCAGCAACAATTAGGAACAAGTTGGCTAATATTAATTAAATAAGTTGACTATTGCACAACTTAACACTAAGAAAAATGACATGGTTCTGCAGATTGTTTTAGAAGCTTCAGCGGACACAGCTAAAATTCTCCCTTTTTGTCATCAAAAGGATACAAGGAACATGGAAAAGCAGCAAGCCTTGATGTCTGCATGCATGCAGAATATTGCATTACTTTTAATCTAAGGTAGAAATAAACCTAGTTTTTTGGGGTTTTGTTCTGAGAAAACACAGATTCCTTATTTTTTAATATATTCAGTATATTATTTCTCATATTATTATAATTATCAGAGGACAAAAAACTCAAAACAAAATTTTTTTGCAGTAAACTATTTTAAAGAATTCTAAGCTGTCAGCTTTCCCTGCTCTCTGTGTCTTTCGCAGAACAACAAAAAGGGAAGAAAACTCCTGGTGTTTAACAACCCGGCAGAGGGAACTGTGCAGCAGGAGGAGCATCCACAATCCCGTGCTAATGGCAGGGCAAGAAACGGCCTGGGACTCCACCAAGGTCAGATATTCAGTGGCTGGCAAGGGGCAAAGCACTCATGAAAACACATCTCCCTCCCTCCAATAACAAATTACATGGCAAAGAAAAAGTATTTCAGTTGAAATCTCACTCACCTGGTTGGAGCCACTGTGGCAAAGTGAGTACGGGTTTGGCCCTTAAAAGGGTAAGTGAATGCAAGTTTTATATCACATCATTATATTCATGTGGCTAATGGGAATGCTTAGTTAACACTCTGGGGTGTGTGGAGAGTGAGCTGGAATAGGCTTTTACTTTTTTTTTTTTTTTCCCTTCTGTGTGACTTTTTAGTCCACGTTGTCCTTATTAATTTCTTTTCATTTTCTTTTAAAGTGCTCAAAGGCAATTTGCATAAAAGCCCATTATAAATTAGATCTGTTTAATGGTATGCTCATCTCATGGCTATTTAATTTTACTTCCTTGTATCTCTAAATTATATAATTTTGCACTGTCCCCTAGAAGCCAGTACATTTGAAGAGGTATCCATGCCAGGGAGAAATGCACCCCAGTGGAGAATGACGAGGCTTCAATTCTTTTGTCAGAGGACCACTTTAACAGTAACAACCAGCTCTTCTTTTTTGAATACCTCATGTCATTTGGATCCACAACGACTGAATACCTAGCAATCTTTATAACTCTGCATAACAAAAGTTGGCTCATAAACATGATGTAACAGAATACATTTGCAATTTTCAGGAACATATATTATGAAAACCGCATTTTAACCAAATACCCTGTTGTAATCTCTTGCTCTCAGTGCTATTATAATTTGTTCTTATCTCCTCCTCCTTACATTTAATTTAAGGTTTCATGTCCATGAGTCTCAGGAATTCCTTGGCACAGGCAGCTCCTACATTATCAGAAGAGGTATGAATACAATGATTATAAAGCAAAGGTAACAGGGGAAAAATGTATTAAAACCTAAAATCTCATCAAACCTTCTATAGAAAAGGTATTTATATAGGAGCCAAAATGACAGAGCAAGATGGATGTATGGGAGGAGGTATTAAAACACCAGTTCTTATGAGATTTAAAAGAAAATGTTACATGGCATTTTAAAGAACAGATAAATCCCAGATACTGAGTAGAAGGATGTCAAACCTTTGTGGAAATATTTGCTAAAGATTGAAGAACTGAATCATTCACATGGAGATCATTTCAAACATCTTAAGATTGTTATTTGAGCATGGAAGCGAAAGAAAAGGTAAGGGCAAGCTCAGAGGGCTAATAAAACATTTAGAAGAAATTGAGATAGACAAGAAGTGGTGAATAGCCTTAAATGCAGAGTAAAGTATGCGAGGAGCACATGGGAAGCATCTGAAATTATGAGTGAGGTGGTATCGTCAGGGAACGCATCAGAGACAAAAAACAAAACAAAACAAAAAAACGGGATTTGCTATAACCTGCCTGATCAGAGGCAGCACCAGAAGCAGAGATGAAAGCAAATCAGACATATTACAAAATGAACTAATAGTCATTGGATCTAACCCACATGGACAAATTGACACATTAACTGGAAAAGAATAAATTGCACAACCCCGCGCAGTCATGTTGCAGGAATGCTACTTACACGGGAGTGAACTAGAGCTTTCCACGCTGCAGATGAGCGTAGAGATGATGAGATGTGCAACTAAGTGACAGTCAAACAAAAGAGGATATGTGGGTCACAGGAAAAATTGGGGTGAACTAAAAAATGGATGGCTAAGGCTCCAAAAGTCAATAGCAACACCCTAATCTCTGTTTGCCTGAAAAGAAAGTTCTTCCAAGAAAAATTAAAACCTGTATTTTCCCCACTAAACAGGTGATCTATCTACCTAGGACATTCACACCAGAAGTAATAATTACACTATGAAATACAGCTAATACAGTAACTCCCCCGATGTACATAACATACTGGTTGACAACCTTATGGTGGGTGCAAGGTCCCGAATGTTCAACAGAAGTAGGCTCTGTCACAGCCTTCTCCCAGGACGTTCAAACCCGCATTCCCAAATTCAGGACCATCATTCACCCAGACCCAAATGGCACTGGTAGAAATGCTGACATTTTAGAAAAGAAAGGAATAAATACTTGATGGGATGTCAAGAGCGGGTGACTCATGGCTAGAAAACTACATATGTGGGCAGATGGAAACCATCTCCCACATCGCACAACGGCAGCAAGGGTGAGGCCAGGAAAGCACTATCCCCAGACTGCAGACGATGGGCCAGGGAGTTTCTGTTTACCATATACCTTCTTCTCTCTCTGCTTTGGTATACCAAAGAGATACAGACAGATAAGAGGAACAGGCTGCGACCCAAATCCACATCTTTTCACACAAGGCTGGGCAGGTAAGTGTTTTAAAAGCAATCTCAATACTGTGGCAGCCAAACCTCCTGAACCTCTACGTTGCATTAAAGGCTTCAGGTGTGGCGGAGAGGGGTCTGTCCTCTGCTCTCCAGCTGTTCCCACACCCCAAACCAGGATCCTCATCCCCACAATCCCCATCACTTTTGACAAAGTGAGGTTCCTCCATCTGACAGACACTGAAGTTGCTGACACTTCACAAGACATCCCATCTATCCCTGACCCCCACAGTTTTGCTTGTCTCCAGATACTAAGCTCTCCCTCAAACCCTTTTGCTACCATACAGACCCATCTCCAGAAAACTTAAGTCTTGCAATCCCCAAATAGGCTGTTCCTTCAGCCAAATCACTATCTACAGAGCAGTCCTCCAGGCCCTCTTTTCCTCTAGGACCCTGAGACATCTCTCCAACCGGCCAGCGCTCTGATCAACCCACCCCATGTGCCAAGTCAAGGAGACCTGGAGCAGGAGCAGAGGCCGCAGATACCTGCTGCCATCCCTCTCTCATCACAAGAGGTGTTTTGCTTCAGCCATTTGTCAGGACATCAGGCAAAGAGCAGCAACATGCAACAGCTTACCTGCATGCCCGCTGCTCTGTAGCTTGACCATCAGTATTTTATGCTTTACGGCACCATCCCTCCTTGTTCCTTTTTTCAGGCTCACTCACGCACTGGATCTACTGAAGAGCAGACTGCAAGCCTTCAAGCCCCACATCTCCTACAGTGTTTGGCATCTTGCAAATAAGTCCTTAAAAACTTTTTCCTTTTCCAGTGCATATCAAAACTACTTTTCCTAAAAGCATTTAAACCAATGAAATGTTAAATCAATTATTCATGCCTACACTTTTTCCATCTCTGTTTTTTGTAACCAAGTTTTCTTGGCAATGATAACATTTCACAGAAAAATTAACAAATATTCTCTTTGCTTGCCAAGATAATTTTACTAAGCTCAAATACGATTTCATTGAGGTACGTTATTTATGTTTTATCTTGAGGGAAGCTGCCTATTAAGTTAGCAGCAACCGTGTCCTTTTGCTTATGATATGGTTATTACCAAGTTATCAGGAGTACCTTTAAGTTATTAGGGTGCAATGGCAAATTAAGTACTTTGCGTCATAATTAGCTAATAACTTTTGAATTATATTTTAATCATGTTTAAGATGGTCAGGTTTGCTGTGAGTACAGATAATGGAGGATAGGAGCAGAACCAGAGTGTTTATCGTTCAATACCAAAAGCCAGAAAGTAGCTAAACTTGTCAACGAACAACACCCCAAAGGCCATGATAATCTATATATTCAGAACACTGAACCCCTTTCACAGGCAGCAATGTAATAAAGTAGAACTTGTGTCTTGGGATCATGTTTAAGTAAAAAGCAAAAATATATTAGCTCCAGTGCACTCTCCTTTAAGCCTGCCAATTTTTCTTAAAAAGAAAAAGACGTTAGCAACCCATCTTCAAAGTCCTATTGATAAATCTGTAAATGCAGATTCCACAAAGAGAACACTGCTAAAAAGCAACTTTAAAAAAGCTACCAGAGCCATTCCCCTTTCAAAAAACCTGGACATTGGGGCAAAAAACCCAAACACAACCAAAAAACACCAAAAAAACTACACCACCAAAAACCGCCAAAAACATCCAACAACAAAACCTTCTCAGAATGGCAGAAATTCTTTGATGTATTCCTTCATACATCAAGTTTGCCCCTCAGCTTTCATGAATTTCATTCAAACCACTGTTAGCTCTCAGTATTTCCTCTGTACCCTCGAGAAGGCTCAGCATCAAAATTCCACATAAACATCACTGGAAATTAGGAAACACTCTGAGATTCTCCATTAAATCCCTTAAAAAACTATCGGCAAAATGAGTCCTGGATCCAAACCCAATAGATTGATAGCCCAGTTAAGCACGTATGTGCTGCGTAAGAAGCGCTAAGATACCGCTAACTCTGCCCCTTTCCAGGATGTTACTTTGGGAACCCGGCATCGCACTTCATAAGCCCGGAGTTACGCCCCTGTAAACAACAATCATTGCAATGCAACCGTAACGAATCAAGCTTTCCAAGATCGTCACAACTTCGGCTACTTAGCCAAAAATCCTGTCTATGTTATTTTGTTACCTGCTGCCTCCTCTAAGAGAAAGGACAACACGTTTCCATAGACAGGACAAGAACACACTTGCCCTTCCCTTTGCAAAAGGTGCACAAACTCCTCCCGCATCGCAGCCCATAAAGGCAAGAGACTGTACAACTAACGTCTGCGGGCCGCATGGGGAATCCTACCGCGACTGCTTCTCAGGAGAGAAAGAGGCCGCTTCTACATTAAAGCCCAAGTTAAAGCCTCTTATTAATGAATAAAGTTCAGACAGAGAGAGAGAAAGCGCTTCCAAAACCTTTAGCTGTTAGCTACGGTGAGCCTGTGTCCCCAGAAAACACCGTCCTCCAGAGCCCAGAACAGAATAAAGTATTCCTAAGCATCCTCGCTCCTCTGCTTTCAATAAATACCCGTGAAAGTCACTTGCAAAGTTCGTAACATCCTTCTCAAGTGCAGTTCATACAGAGGACAACAATTTGCTACTGCTAGTGTGCGCCGCAGAAGCCTGTAAAACAGATTAACAGGTTTCAGCCCTGCTGCTGAACTTGGGCTCAGACTGTCACAAGACAGATTTGCCAGGGAAGGTGGAAAGGATGTTCAGCCTGCTTTTTTAAAACCCTCCAGGAATAGACAAAGGAAAAAAAAATACACATACAAAGAACATTATTAAGGTAGTCAAAACAAGCTTCACAAGTTAAGATATGTCGAATATTAGAGATGCTCCCGCAACTTTCATTTGCAAACTTCCCTCTACACTTTAGACTTGGTCTTTAATGACCTACTGTTTTCCCACAGCATCCCCCAATCCAGGCAGCACGCAACCTGGGGAGAAGCCAGGGTCGTAGAGCATAGCAGACTGTTGCCCATGGGACCCCTGCTCCATCTGTTGGAGGAGGAGGAGAAGGTCTAACGGAGGAGGAGGAAGGGGCTGCAGGAAGGGAACGCAGGTAAGGCAGATGGAGGCTGCCCGGGAGACATGAACTCAGTCCAACGATATGCCAGATTTCCTGCACGATGCTACCACTAAGCATGCCTGCCATACTTTTTTGAGCTCCTTTGAGTGAAGCAATAAGGTACCAGACTAAAGAATGCTGCAAAGAAAGCATGCAAGAAGGACTCTTCAGAAGAGGACTCAAATAATACGCAGAAAATACAGCCCAAGAACACATGCTGAACTGAGGAGAAAAGGAGACGCTGATGACCTGTTCATTAATTAAGAACCACATTTCTCTGTGCACAGCAGCAGGCAATCATGTATAGGAGATGGTATTACTACACATACACCATGAAGATGAGAAACTAAGGTTGCCCTGGCTGCCCTAATAACATTCTTTTCCCATAAAACTGACTTTACTTGTAAGGAGAAAAGCTGCAAGGCCAGCTACACAATAACACATTTATTATACTTCTCTTGAACATTTGTGTTTTGCTTTACTACTTAGCTCACCTGCTCATACATTCCTCCACCTAGACCGAAAACGGTACTTCCAGGTTAACATCCTAGATTATAAATTCTTTGAGAAAGCCAAACTGGATAGCACGAGAGCATATGCAACAGAGGCAAGGAAGATGTGGGCGTTATCAGCACAAAATTTAGTATGAGAAACACAAGACTATACACTGCTCTTGTTTTGATTAACTCCAACTTATATACATTACAATTACATCGCTGTGATTCCTAGTGTGGACACAGACATGTGCCTACACAGAGAGATGTGTTTATACCCGTATAACTCATTCCCATACATTTACATGTTTAACTGCTTCCATGCTAGAGGTTGTAATGATTTAAGCATTTCAGTAACTAGGAAAATCACACCATTAACCAAATCAGTGTGCTAATCAGTTAAGAGGACAGGAAAGTCCACCTAAAACAGCTTAGACAGTGGCTCTGAGCAATAAATAAAGCTTAATGCATACGTTAAAAATGCCAAAGCCACGTCTGCACATTCTGCTGGTGGTGGGGGTGATAAAAAACACACAGATAACATTATTTCCATTGACAAACTTTACATATACAAAACAGTGGCTTTATTGTTTATTAAATTAGATGCTGTCATGGTGTAATCATCCCTGAAGCCATACCAAACCCAACAGTATGTCAGATGTATTTCTGTGGAGGAGGTAACGAGAGAAGAAAGGAAGAGAGCTGAGATACAGTACAGAAGCAGTATAGCCCCATAAATCATGGTGTAACGAATAATTAATCCACATATGTGAAAACAGACACTGTAATTGCAGCCAGTAAAATCCTCAAAAATACCACATGACAAAACTAAGTGTTACATCACAGTGCCTTTAATACACAACAGCCAGGATGTGATTCAGCTGCCTAAACACAGGTGTCTGGTGCCACTTGAGATGCTGTAGGGCATCGCTGGGACTCCCGAAGGGCTGGGAGGTGGCACAGGGACACTACTGCGGACTCGTGCCCTCCTGCAGCAGCGACAGGAGTCCAGGCAGGAACCGTGCACGGGCACTAGCTGCCCATGTTAAGGCAAACATACTCCACTCACAAAATGACCGGAAGCTAACTGCATTGAAATCCATACTTAAACACAGTTTAACACTGTTTTTCCTAGATATTAATTTCAATAGAAAACTAGGCTTTATGAAATAAAAAATAACAAATTTCTATGATATGAAGTTGTGACCAACAGTTTGCAGTGCTCCTAAAATGCGTAGGAATTTGTAACGTTTTTAATCTAAGTGCTATTTTACCCTACAATTCAGGTTACCCTCACGCAGAGAAGCTGACTGTTCTCCAGCTTCTTCCTGAGCTGCAGCTTTACCAGAGGAAATATGGAAGAGTTCCATCCGAAGCTGAATGATACTCCAAGTGTGTTAGGATCCTCAGTTCCTAAATGCAGGCAGTCAGCCTCAAGTATTTTTGCATTTCAACGAAGTGAGCTGACTCTAGGATCAAGCTACAGCCAAACGGACAGACACAGACACCTATGGAGGGCAGCCCAGCCCAGCCCAGCCCACCTACACGGGACTGGATCTCATTCCGCGTATGCCTCATGCACCTCTGCGCTGGTGATCACCCAGCTGAAAACTTGCGACAACTCTACTGTAGCGACTCATAAATTCTGAATGCAGGCAAACAAGCGGGAAACGATCTGTGGAGAAACAGTCAAATAAGCGTAACTCCATCAGTCTGGAGGATTTACAAGCGCGAGGATACAGATCTTACATCTGTTGTCATCTTCCCGGTAGAAACCAGCACAACCCAACAAGCCAAAATTTCCCTGTGGCAATTCCAGGCTGCTAATAAACAAGAAGTTGCCTACCAAGCCGAGCACTGCTTTTAAACTAGCAGAAAGCTGTTGATCACGGAGCAGCCTACTGCTTGAGTTTGTACATTTTCATTACTGCATTCACTTAACTTTGAAGCTTTTCTCTAAAAAGACAGAACCAAATTTAACTATACTTGGACTAAAAAAGGGAAAAAAAAAGCACCATTGACTAAGGGTCTTTCTATACTACCTCTGCCCTTGTCCCCAGATGTTGGTACCACTGCAGAACTCATATCAATAGATTAAGTTGTAGCTTGCACTAATGACTGGTACTGCAAAAGAACTGATCAACAACCAACACAGGTATGTATGCCAAAAGGCTATGACTCCCTTACCAACAACAACAAGAAAAAAAGCTAACAATTTAGTGAGAAAAATCCTGAATTCTGAAACTACATTTTTTTAGAACAACGCAAGTTCCAATACAGGCATTTTCAGGGACAGAAAACGGTTTCAAGAAGTTCTCTTCCTCTCTGTGCTTGCTCAAAATAAAACATGTTACAACAGCCTTGCATTATCCCCTCCACTCGTGTAACTACTTAATACCAATATTTTTTGCTCTATATCTGAATGTAATAAAATCTTAATTTAACATAAATCCAGGTGTTTTTGTAGATTTCTGATTTTTGTTTTCCTCTTGCACCACCATAAGGCACAGATATAATTGTTTTCTACTATCTTGACAGGAGATCTACAGAAGCACATTCTCAAAAGGTGCAGAAGCCTTAAAATACTTTGGAGTAATCAAGAGCTGCACTGTTTCATCAAAGCTCTCCACCCCGACTTCTCCAGAACCCGCTGGTGCTACAATAAACAGTTTGGGGCTATGGGATGATTCTGATTATTTTCCATTCCCTTCCTAAAAAACTACTTTTTTAGTGTTTAGAGGCAGGCAGAAGCCAATTAAGTACAATGAAAGGAAGGGGTCTGGAGAAAGATAATGTCTTAAACCAACCAACCCTGACTATGAAGCCAGACCAAACTGTATTCTCTTGCTAACCACCGCATGCACAAAAGTCTGTATTTATTTGAGTTAACCATTTTGCACAGCATTTTCTCCCTCAGAAGGGAAGACTGCAAGATGTCTACCAAAAAAAACCCCAAACCACGGGAGACAAAACGGACCCAGGTGCCCAGTTGTGAAGCAGAAGGCAGAACCTGCTGCTGAGCACCAGCTTCATGATGGGTTTTAACAGGAGGGAAAAGGCACCTGAAGTCAGATTGGGCTCTGTGATATTACCACAGATATTTCAGTGATACAGTCAACAGAAAAGCAGCAAGAGGACTGAGATTCGCTTGCAGCTTCCCCTGTCAGATCCCCGCCCCAAACCCTACTGCGCCCATAAGCCCCACTCCATCCCTGCATCCAGCCACCCACGCAGAGGTCCAGCCACAGCGGGCGGCGGCAGCAGCAGCGCAAGCACACAAGAGTGATCTTCGCTGCCTCTAATTGCCACCAGCTAAAACCTACCTGCTTTGATGTTAAAAGACCTCTGGCAGGGATATGCCCCAGGGATTTACACTGCTGGAAGGAAGGAAGGAGTCTGCCACATCTATGCTGTTAATGCAAAGGCAGTTAGCGACGGCTTTGCAGGGATCAGCGAGAAGTGTTGACTAAGACTTGAGCCTCATAACAGACTGTCAAAAGGAAAGGGTATTTCTCCACTAGGCTTCAAGGGCTGGTTGATCATCGTGGAAAATCCTCTGCTAAACAATACTGAGGGGTATAGAAACAGCCACTGTATGACCGCAGATAGCAGCTCAGGCTTCTCTGCAGGATCAAAGTCAGACAAGACATGTTTGCTCCTTAGAGTCTGTGAACACCGGTAAAATTAAATTCCACATCTAATTTTGGGAGCACATCACTGGCTTATTATTTTATTATCACCAGACACTTAGACGAGACAAAGAAGGGATTTCACCTCAGTCTCAGAAGCAGGGAAAGCTGACAGGAACGCACTCCTGTCGGTTGAACCATGGGGAGTCACTTCTTACCAGTGGGACCTGCTCTCTCCTGCGCTACTTGTCCTCCTACCCCGCTCCCTCACTGCCCTTCCCATGCCTCCACAAGTGTGTTGTTACTACCGCAGAATAATATTAGGACAGCGATGAGGAAAATAAACTCTCTCTGTTATGATGGATGTGCCTTCATTTCATACGTGTGTTTAGTCAGCAACGTGCCACAACAAACTTGACCTTTATCAGGACTAGATTTCACTGACTCCATTTTTTTGGGGACCTCTCCCCCTTTATTTTGTTTTGCCTGCATCCTCTGCAATTTCCAGCTGATAAAGCTTTCATCAATGCTCACCTTTCCCAGTGGAAGCATGCTGCAAAGAAAAATATTCAGACGTGCAAGGCCAAGGGACAGGGTCCTTCCTGCAGTCCTTCATAGCAACAGAAAGGGCCCTTGGAAGAAATGCTCCCGGAGGAGCTACGGCCAAGCTGTCCTGCTCGGGAACAGCGTGGCACGCCCCGGCAGAGCTTCTGCAGGCTCAGGGACAGGTTTGGAGAAAAACATGATTCACTTTTCTTCTACAAACGAGAACTGCACTACCAGCTTTATGCTTTTTCCGTGGTACAGAAGCCTGTTGTATGTTCTTCATCACTCCTAGGGCCCTTCGTGTTTGTCATGTTTTCAGGATTTCATTACTAAAGAGAAGGAAGAAGGACTCGCACCTCTGATTTAACTACTTAGCATTTTAACAGGAAATAAAGTGACCCACGCTAAATGCAATTGAAAGTCGCAGCCATACCAGCTGTTTCTATTTTCAAACCAATGCTTTGTGCCTTGTAATGACACCAGACAAGCAGCTACTTCCAACAGCATCCTTCTCACCCTTCCTTTTGTTGACCATACCGAAGACAGAAGCATGAAACATACTTGAATAGGGCTTTTATTTCTACTTCCCAAGCAAGGAATTAAATGCTCACTTGGAACCAGACCTCTGCGGTCCAGAGAGCAGCATCCATTCAGTTTCGGAGAGCTACACCATTAATCCAAAGCAGAAGCAGGAAAGCACAATTGTAGCTCTGTTGATGAGTTTATCAGGGTTAGCTACTAAGCAAGAAAAGGCTGGTATGAAAGGCCTGGCCCAAGGCCCAGCTTTGTGAGACAACAATATTAGAAGCTGGGAAAATGAGAATGCCTGATAAAAAGTGGAGCCTCCAAATATGCTTTAGCTACAGAAAAGCGGCAGTTTTTCTCCTCTCCCTTTCCCGTGAGTTAGGTCTTCCACAGGGGAAATACAAGCAGGGAGGCATCTTTCCCTGCCACCATTCCCCTAGCTTACATCTTCCATTCCCCTAGCTTACATCTTCCTAGAATAACATTTACCACCACTTCCCTACTCGTTTCTCTCCTTTGCACCAAGACGACGGACACTGTCACCGGGCTTCCCTCTGCAGCAGCACACTGGAGCCAACATGACTCCCTACGGCACTACTGCAGCGGGGCTGGAAACTGCCAGGAGCAGGGGTATGGCACAACATCTTCATCAGATTTTGGAAGGCCAGAGGGAAGATTAATGTTCAGAGGAGCTTATTCACAGAAGAAGCTAGTAAAGTGAAATTAAACCTTCATATTCCACAAAGGATAAGGACATTGTTTTTGAGAACATTAGCAAGACATGAGTAAAATCCACTTAAAAGTCAGACACTGGCATATCAGGAGCCAATCACGATGGGCAGAAAAATGTTTTGAAAAGCTAGAAGAGGAAAATAAATACAGTGTACGTGTTTGAAAAGTACACATGCTAACCATCTGCTTTTCATATGCTTGATGGTGACTTCAGTCATACGCAGCTGTATTCACAGCACTTGGAGAAGAGGCAAATCATCTTATTGTTTCAAACAGAACATGAGTAGTTTTATGTGACAATCTCAGAGTATAAAATTAAAAAAAACACCCAACATTTTTCTAAAACTCTGAAATTATACTGCTAGTAAACTAAAATTTAATAGCAAAAGTGAATAAACAATAGCTTTTGAGGCTGGAGGAATTACCATCATGGTGTTATCTAATCTCTCCCCAGAAGTCAAGAATTATGACTAAACCCTTCCAACATAGATATAGCCTGAAATTCTATGTCAGAAGTATGTCCAATTGCATTTGGCAACCCTTAGTCAAGAGAGAGGCTGACTATAATTGGATGAATATTTGAAGTGCTTCATTATTCATGTAGGAAGGCTAGGTAAAAAGTGTTTTGTAGTCCCAAGACACTGGAGGGTGTGCGTTATTGGGTAATAACTAATTAGGAATGTTGACAGCTCTCTGCCTTTAGGATCACCCTGGCCAACAAAGCACCTGGGTATATGTTGTTGTGCAAAAGCACACACCCACTGCCTACTACTCAGTTTATTTAAGCAAACTTTTCACCAAAAGAAATGGAGGACACCCCAAAGGATGCGAGTTTGACAGTTCAGTTGCGTTCTAAAATGCTTCTTCATTTTTCCCTTTGCCCTCCAAATTATTTTTTTTTATAGCACTTCTGGATTATTGATACTACTGATTATTGAAAACAAATTTGATTTCTTCTCTATTTTATGGCATATAATCTACCAAAGGGCAACATCCTTATTATTTGCAGTAAGGAAACACCGACAGCAAAAAATCAGCTCCTACCCACGTAATCTGGTAAAAAACACCACTATGCCATTAGGTAAATACTGCAAACTCAGGACAACAGAAATCAAAGATCTTTCTTTCATGTTAGTCTAAGGAAAACTTACAAATCATTAATACAGGCACGCAAGAGAGTTAAAAAACTTCAGTGTTTAAAAACTAACTGTTCTGACACACTTGCTCACAAGAACCAGAAATTCAACACTTAATTCAGCTTATGATAGGGCATTTCAAAACCTCCCAAAACAAGGATAGGATGCACTGATGGTACAAACACTGATTTTTCTTTCTTATTTTCTTCATCATTGTAATGCAAAAAATCTGAAAGAAAGCTTGTATTCGGATCGAAAGCAAAACAATTATTGTACGAGATGCCCAATAGGACTTTCATACCCACAAAAGAAACATTCAAAACTTTTCCTGAATGAATTGCTTGTTTCAAACATGTAAGATATGAAATTAATTTGTTATCAGGATGAACATATCATTTTTTCCGCAGCTCTCATTTTCTGGCTTGCATCATATTTAGCTTGTCCTGTGGCACTGAGAGTACTGCAGCATTTTCTCTTAAATCCCCTGAATGCCACCTCACCCTCTCCCCCATGTATCACCCAGCCGATGATGTTTTGATGAAGCACTACACGCAGGCCCTCGAGATAATGGATTCAATGGGATACACTTAAAAGATCATTTTTCTCTTTTGTATTGACTGCTTGCGCTGCTTTAAGACAGGAAGGGCTTTCATTTTTTATGTAAGCTGTAAGACCCCGAGGGCCCTCTAAACTGTTTAAGAGGGATCAATTTTCAGATGGTTAGAAGGGGCCCGGCAGACCTTCCCGGTTTGGAACGCCTTCCCCTCGGATCGCCGACAAGTTTGGGCGAACCTAAAACCAGCTCCCAGCGGAGCCGCTCTCTGGCAGGGCAGTGCTTCCTACTGTTTAGGATTTGTGGTTTCCATTCGCACAGAACTATAATTTATAGTATGCATACAGGGAACAAAATACAAAGAAAAAAAAAGTTTCGCAGAAGCAATATAATCGCTACTGCTGATTGGAGATAAACAGCAATAGAGCTGCTAAGCAAAGCAGTCCTTGGCACTGGTGTAGCGGCAGGAAACCATTACCCCGTGACAAGGGTTTAATACACTGACATTGTTGCAATTACATCCAGGCAACCTAACAAAACAAATTCATTGTATGGCAGAAAATATTTCCAATTCAACATTGCAACATTTATTTTTTAATTACAGCACAAAGAAGACTTTTGGGGTGTGGAAGGACGTAATCCATCATTTGCTCTGAAGTGACACACTTATGGCAAATGCTGTGTATTATAACTTTCTATGCCACAATAAGTAACTACAAGCAATTTCTTAGGTGCGGAATGCAAAGGGTTTGGGTGCGGTCCTGGGAGATGCCGCTTACAGCGGGAGCCGAAGGCAAGCCACATGTTGCTGCACTGGGACTTCAATCACTCCTCCTGTTTCACGCGTGTGTCACGCTGCTCGTGACAGCTCTCTACCTGCAACCCGCCTCGTATGAAAAGAGTTTTTACTGTTCAAATACGGCCTCTGCGAGAACACAAATACCATTTTTAATTAAAAGGAATGGGATTTTAAAAGGTCACTTGAAGAAAAATTATGTCTACCATTTGACTGACAGGCACGTCACATTTTAACAAGAAAACCCCACTGGGGTTTAAGAGGTAGAATTAATCTTTATCTTTATAAATTGATGAACTTCCGAGGTATACCCCACTGCATTTAATACCGCTGTGCTCAACCACCTCATCTTATGAGCAAAACCTCTAATCTTTCTATTAGTTTCCCCTTTCACCTTTCTCATCCTTCACAAACAGAAAGTTAATTCATGGAAACTGAACTGTCAGTGTTGCTCTCCTTCACCGAGTGCCTCTTCTGCAAAATGCAGCAGTGTGTAGAAATATAAAAGATAGGTCTCCAGTAATTAGCTTGGGTACCAGACGCGGCACAACTGAGTTAGCTGGAAGCAGGATAAACGAGTCCAGGTGGAGCACTGCGCTATATTGCTTTGAGCATCTGAACAAGCCCAAGTGTCTACGCGCACGGCACTGCACAGCAGAAGGACTGGGTGGGAAGGTGACAGTGAGACCACTGCTTTCCTAAAGGCATGCCCCTACAAAGTATGCCACAAGAAGTAGCTACAAGCGCAGCTTAAATGCTTTCAAACTGTTGCAAGAGCCCCTCGGTTCCCTGAAGCAGGTAGAAAGTGCCTTGAAAGTGCTTGGAAAATTGTCCAAATGAGGTGTAGAGAGAATTGTGCTGGAAGAGTCCTCCAGGTCCAAGCTAATGTATACACCACAGCTGGAAATACTTTATTTGATTACCAATTCAAAGACTCAATGGAAGAGATCATATCAATGAATCCCAGAGCATCCTTTCAACTGATGTCACTAACAGTGAAAGCATCACCTGAGATGTCTATAAAATATGCTGGCTGTTTAACTACTCAAAGGAAGCTCACCGTAAAAAGGATCCAGAAAACCAAGGATGTGTGGGAAGAAAGGGACAAGAAGCAAGCAATATGCCTTAATCTGGTCACGTAAAGATCACTTGTGACCTTTGTGAGCACCGACTTCTTCCAACAGATATAGCAAAGTGTAGATGAAAAAATAAATGAAGACAAAGCAATGGGGTAGTTCAGATGACTGAAGCAGGATCGATGCTCAGAGCAGAATAGGGACAGAAAAAAAAGATACTGAAGGGCAGGAGTCAAAGAGATAGAAACATCCCGAGAGCAGCAGAGTAGGGGGAAAGAAAGATTGAAAACAAATGATAAAGGAGAAATAAAGCTTGCCAGATGACAGCTGTCTGGTTATGACACGACCACATTTGAATAAACAGCAAACCAGTTAGAGGACATGTCCATGTAACAGGAACTGGTGACATTCCCCTGGCCAACACAGCATTTATGTGTTACTTGCATTAAAACGAGTGCAGGTAAGCATTGGGTCCTAAGCAGTTTTCACCATTTCCTGTGCAACCTTTGCCAACACATCCCCAAATGGCAAACAGACCTGTATACGTAAAACCCAGCCAGAAGGTTGATCATTAGCAGAAAGAAGTAAGCCAGAAATTGGAATCTATATCCTAAAGCTCCAAACACACCCAAGAGGTGGCCAGGTGTTGATGGCAAAACTGGAAGCCAAATGTTTACTTCTGCAATTACATACGTCCCAGATGCCAATTTGCTTAGGAACTACATTGCAATTTATGAAAGGCCAATGAAGAACAAACTGTTTATGTGGGAGCAGGATGAGAACCCAGTGCTAACACACTGAGGTTCCTGAGTGCAAGGACTGAGTACAGCAAAAGGCAGAACAAACCTCTGAACCTGAAGACCACGGTTCAAACCTGGAGCCTATCAGAAATGACCGATAAGCAGAATGCTTCAGTGCCACCTCAGTTTCTAATAGGCTTTTCCTTGTCAGACCAGCAAGACCCATAGACTCAGCACTCCTTTTTTCCTCCTCCTGAGCATTTTCTTGGTCAGTTAGAATGAGAAATACTGCTTGGGTGCCTTCAGCCTGGTTTATGAAGCCACGCTACTGGGTAGAAAGTGCAAACACTACAACAAACTGTTTCTCACTGACAAATTTCCATCCGTGGAGCTGATATCAAGCAGCCTTTGCAATGAAAGGATTTCTCAGAGCCTTCAACTAGTTATTGACAACCTCCCCTCTGCCTGACTTGCAGGTTGATCCAACCCATACAACCTCACAGGAGCCTACTGGGAAAGGGATCTATGAGCCATACTGACAATACGGATATGGATTTTCTTCTTTCCCCTCAAGAAAAATATTTGTTACTTCAGAGGACTATAAGCCTCACAAATAAGGAGCTGAAACCCTTAGATTTGTAACACTTCTGAACATAGAACTTTATTCCCCTAAATATTTCCATCCACACTGCCATAGCCACGCAGCCATAATTAAGCATGGCACGAACCCCTGCAACAGCAAGTCTGCACATCTACTTTTGCAGTCTGTGTATATGCAAAGAGTACTCTAACAATCCATTACCTTGATTTTGCTGTCATTTTACACACTTGAGTGCAAAAGCATTGAACAAGTAGAAAACACTGCTTTTTACCCTCCAAATAAATAATACACAAACCCACTTTTACTGACATTTAGAACAGGAAGACATTAACTCCTTGGCCCCTTTCAGTGATGACTCACCACCAGCTACTGACCACACGATGGGAGAACCTGCTAATCTGATCTTGCTATTTCTTTCACCTAGTCACCAGCCACAAGCAACAGCGACGACTTGCTGACCTTGCAAGTTAGACATATTACAGGACTAAGATTTAGAAAATATTCACTTCTACTGAGGCGACAATGATGACCAACCTATGGTGATCGTTAATTGAGGCAAAATGAGGTCAATATATACCCTAAGTTCAATACACATACCTAGAGATACAATTCATCTTGGTTTAGCCAGGACCAGAAAATACCCCTCTGAGCTCTTTATCGACAAACGTGTTACAAAATATTTCTCTTTACAACATCAGTTGTGTAAATTCTCTGAATTTCTTGAAATAGGCATAAAGTATACTATGATTCACAGTTCTGTTTCTGTTTTTCCCCCAAGTTTGTATATGTGGTTACACCAACCAAAACAATGGTAGTGCTTAACTGTTTTGAGTTTGGTCCTCATGAATCAATGTCTCATTTTTTTTACTAATACATATTACTGATGATAGTAACGTCATCAACTGTTTTTATCTCACTTACTGGCATCTATAAATATTTACATTTAGAGATAGTAATCTTTTACACTGTCAATCATCATTCCAAAGTATTTTACAAATTGCTTTTTTGTTAACCTCGGTAGGAAGCAACTAAAACTCAAAGTTAAATCAGTTCTCTCAGCTTACAGAATGGGTCAGTGAGAGAGTCAATGTATTTCCCTATCCCAAGCCCTCCCTTTCCCTTGCCAGGTGACCATGCAGCAATCAAATGATGAAATACAGGAGGTGAATAACTCGATGAGCAAGCCAGGATAGGTAATGAAGATTAAACTGAGACTCTGCCAAATTCTTCTGCCTATTCCCCCTCTGCCAGGAGTGTTACAAAAATATTAAAAATCTGGGACCTGGACCATTCACGTTAACACAGCAGACTGAGCTAGTGTATAGCAATATTGAAAACTCTCGAGGAAGCTTGCTCTTTACAACTTGCAACACAATGTTTGTTCTCAAAAAGTGCAAGCCTACTATAGTCTAGCTACTGTAGTGTCACAGTGATTTAAGAGCTACCATCTCATCAGGCTTTGATGTTGCTACTCTAGAAAGATCACCAAATACCTCCACAGATAGAGATGTGCCTTTCAACAAGATGAATCCAAATAAGGAGAGTGGAAATAAAGATGTAGTAACACCTGCTCTGACAGTACTTCCTTAAAAAAAAAAAAAAACAAACAAACCCAAAATGCTCATTAGTTAGAAAACTTTGGATTTATTTCTTTAAACTATTAGCATCACTTACAGCAGTTTCAGAAGTATTGTCCGAGGTGAGTAGGAAATGTGTGACGGGGCTGCTCTCATGGAGGTTTGACAGAGGGAGACCTACAAAAAGCGCAAAACACCCCCACCACAACAGACCTCCTACTGAACCAGAAGGCTTCAGCATGGTGTTGCAACCTGCAGAAGTTTGAATTAAGGGCCACGTTGATGTCTTATTTTGGAACTGGGGACTATCTACAGACAACAGAAACTGCCAAAGCTCTGAAACAGGTAAACAGTGCTAACATGTCTAATTCATAGCATGTCCCTGGAGGTCCACCTACGTAACCTATGAAGGGTAAGTCTTGCTCACAAAGTGTCAAAAAAGGACAAGGACAGTCTGGGCATTCTCCTAACTAATTCTGTGCTCTGATGCAAAAGAAACCCCAACCAACAAAAAAAAAATGTCAGTGTCCTAACTGGATCCAAGTGTGTGAAATTTAATTTCCCTGAGGGCTGAGAGTAAAGATTGGGTAAGAAAACTGGGACACGAATGGATTGGTTCATATAAAAACCTGAAACAGCCTTGGGCAGAAATTTGGAAGTATTGCGAAATACCATATAAGAAGAATCCCTCTTCATGTGCAGGGAGTAACTCAAGATGGGAGATGTAGCAACGCAAACGGATAACCCAAAAGGTTCTACAAAGAAATGTATACAAGGTTTTTAATGAAATCTTCCCATTCTGTGGTGGGAATACAGGATGTGGCAATCCAATGCCATGGTGTTATGCAAATATTCGTACCAGGTGACTTGGACAGAACTAATTAAAAGTCCAGATACTTTGAACCTATGAGATAGACAACACTGCTGACATTGCTGATATCCGAGATATCAGACAGCTGATGCTCATATGATCAAAGTTAAACGTCTTCCCATTTAGTTCTGACAGTCAGTTGAGGTTGTCTTAGCTTGTGCACAATAACTTTTGGTAGATACCATACATACAGCATTAAGGCTAAGAGATGTAGGAATGCCAACTCCAAGCAAAGTGTTTGATCCTACTGCAAGATGATAATACACTGAAAAGAGAGTAGGCTGCTCAGGTTCAAATGTCAGAACTAACAGGCCTCTGCTACCTCTACTCATAATCACAAATCCTAAAACCTCAACCCATTTTCCTCAGACTCTCTGGTGACCGCAGGGAACATAGGACAGCATGCATGTGCCTCAGCTCTCAGGGTAGAAAGGCTCCTTTAGCAGACCCTCATTTCTATCCATCTTCCCTGGAATAAAAAAAAAATTAAGTTTTGTTCTGGGCAGTGGAAATCAGAACTATTTCTTAAAATCTTCACTTGCAAAAACAAAATAATAAATAAAATTACTGCACCCAAATCATTAACAGATAACTTTGTGTTGCCAAATATCATCCTGCAGATCTGGTAACTTCAGGTAAACCAAGGATTGTTGAGAAGAGGAGGGCATGATCTAGTTCAAAACAGAAGAAATTCCAAAACCGTAAGACTCCTCACAGAATAGAAATAGTTTGGTTCATTCACGTGGACACATGAATAACCATCACTCGACAACTCAAAAACAGGAGGAACAATCTGTATATGCGTGAATGCATCAAGGTCTACAGTCTTGGTGAAGAGAGCTGCGCAAAAGGACATCTGCCCCCTCCTCAGGCATTTAAAGAAAATTACTATTTCTTTCAGCAGACTGACCTTACATTAGGTCTTCTTGGTAGATATACTGATTCAAATTGCCTCTTCTTGAAGCCTAAGTCTGGCAAATTGTATTATTCAGCTGCAAGAGATCATGTCTGAGGCATAGTCTCACTGGTGGCTTGGGAGAAACTGAAGCCTGTTGACAAGATAAAATAATCATATGGGATCTTCCTTGTGAAAACAGTAGGTTCTCCCTGGTCTGGAATATAACCGGGCTCCCTTGAATTCTATGCAACTGGATTTTTAAATGAATTTGGGTTGGGGTTTTTTTTAGCATTATTTCAGGTTCAGAATTTAAAATTCTAGGATTACTCAATTCAAACCATCTGTTAGACAAGATGCTTGTGTGTTGGATTGCTTCACTGTGTTAATCTTTGGCCAGAACACAGATAGGCTCTGATTCCTTAGGTTCTTCGATCACTAGAGCATTTGAGAGAAGCCCTCAATGGTCTTTCCATAGCAAAGCACAGGGACCCAGCATCAGTAGCAAGATGCTTTTATAGTCTCACCTGGGTTTCTTTGGAGGAATGAATGGATACCTGTCAGCAGGCTTTTTACATGTCAAATCACAAAACAGTTTGGGGGATCTAACAAAAGAATTGTGGAGAACGAGCCCTGCAAGCTACAAGTCTTTACCTGATATAATTTAAGGAACCCTTTTTAAAGTAGTCTTTCCAAGTACTACTGTCCAAGAAGGAGAAAATAGAGAGGCACAAGATGAGATGCTACTGAACCCAAAAGGAGAAGGAAGAATACACTTGCTCCAAAGCAGAGACTGCTCTATCAGGATAGGTCTCCTTCGCACTAGCAAGTCACAGTGACTCCAAAGCTGCTGGTTTGGATATCACCTTTTCAATCTCTCAAAGAAAGATGACTCTGGTACCTGGCCCACAGATTAAAGGTTCATTTTAGGCTTCTGGCCCTTAGACTACATGTAATACGAGTCAGAAGCCTAATGACTTTCATGTCTCAACCTGTTAGATGCTGGAGCCTGCAACCTATGCCTTGACTCATCCCTGGAGCAGTGCTCTTCCAGGCAAGATAATCAAGACCTTATTTTTCATAGACAATACTTCACATGACAGTAAGCCTCAGGAGGCTTCAACTGGCCCAAAGATATCTATGAGACCCTGCCTTAGTTTTGATCTCATTCACACATGTGATATTGGTAGAAAAAAGACAATATACAAGCAATGTTGATCAAAACATTGGATTAACTAATGTTAACAAAGTTAGACTGTAGATACAGACTGACTGGGTCTGGCTCCAATGAACAATTTGTACTGAGGTCCAAATATTACTGGATAATTTGTACCCAGCACTGACCCTATATATAAATATAGCTACAGATACACTGGAAAAAATGTTAAGGTAAAATCTCACAGACAAAACCCAAATGACTATATTGTGATAGCCAGCTTATTGCTTCATGCCACTGTCTTGACATCCAAATGAATTTAGTAATTGCTCTTTTGAAGGTGCTAACGTTAAAAAAATAAATCTCAAGTTCTGGAAGTGGCTGGGAATTCCAGGTTCTAACAGCTATGCTGGACATATTCACTCATCAAGGGGTTCAAAAGACACTGTCAGAAGAGAAACACAAATGCATGTCAGAATGACTTGAAACAGAATGACTATAACTCAGAGTTTGTTTTTTCTTTAAATTATCTTTGAAGAGCTTTAAAATGTTTAATTTATTAAAATGGCTCCGATACTACAGTCATAGCTTCCACTTTCAAGTATTACAATGGCTCAATTGAACAAAGAATACATTATTCTTAAATTCCACTGCCACTATACATACTTATGACAGACATTTTAGTGTTTCTTCACTTAAAGTAATACGCTGTCCCGGTGAATTTGACATGGAAACAGAAGCTGCACATACTAATAGCATCAGCCTCTCATACTGCACACACAACAGTTTCATCACTGTTACACATCATCACTACTCCAGCTACTCAAAAAAATGCTAAGTAATCACAACTTCTAGTAGCTGAACACAATGAGGTCCTAAAAAAAGTTCTCCAAAACCATAGATTTGGTTTTTGAAGAACAGTTCAAGTTTTTCCAGATATTGCTTCAATCTCTCCTGGCAGGTCTGTGCTTTGGCATGGCTTCTATTGCTTCCCTCTGCCTGGCTTTCCTTGAGGAGGTTGTCATAAGAAAGGCCACGCACCCAGCTGTTTTTCTTTCATACGCTTTTATTTACTGTTCTCTTCCTCTAGCACTGTCAGCTCTTCTTGTTAGAAGCACTACTCCAGTCCCACCAACGCTGCAGAGGCAGCAGTACCGGTGAAACCCATGCTTAGAACAAAATCCCGTGCCATGAAGTGTGCCTTGTACCTTTCGGAAAGGCAAGTCAGAGTTGCGGGATCTGCCCCCTCAAATGCTGGAAAGACCACGAAGTTAACACCACCTTCCCTCTAGAGCAGGACCGGGCGGTGAAGGGTAAAGTGTAGACTAATAACTGTGATAACTGATAAACCAACTCTTAGAATAACTATATCACTATAGTGTTTATCTACCGTGACCACCATGTAATGTTCACACCCACTGCGTTCAATGCACTGTCGTTTTCTTAAAGCCGTACTCTAACTTCATCTACTCTACATACACCACTTGCGCACGCGTGCAGAAGTTTTCTAACTGCTTAAGACCAGTCAGCTACCACAGTCACAAATGTTTCATTTAGAAGGTACATGAGAGTTAAGAGACTAATTATTTGAAAAGTCTTAAGATTCTATAAACAGTATTCAGTTAATTGTGTCCTATATTTTGTTACATACAACCTTGCTTTTACCTCAAGTGATACATCCAAGATTACACGTTGATACTATGGGAGAGCGGTTACTGCTCCGAAAGAAACAAAACAAATAGCCTAACACCCCCACGCGGTATTGCTACAGTTTTCCAACGTAATAAACCACAGAATGGGTGCCCTGGCATAAAACCAGAATTCTAGGAGGTAGAAAGAAAGTGCTTTTTAACCGTTGACTTCGTTTTAGTACATACACATAGGGATTTGCAGGAGTGGCAGCTGTCTGAAACATAGCGGAGCAGAGAAAAAAAACTCTCAGTCTCTAACCTCCTACGAACGAAGAAACCTAATTTAATTTTGAAACAAAAGAAACTAAATTTATCATTCTAAAACAGCCCCAGGATGTCCAAGCATGAAATGGAAGAAAAGAAGTTGCCAAAGACATGCAGAAGAAGCTTTTTAAAGTTACCTGGAATCGGGATATTTTGTAAGCGTGGCCAAGCTGCTGGTATACATGTGCCCACCCACATCAATGTGAACTGGTGCGTTGGATTTTGTGAGCTGTGCTGGAGTGGGGATGCCTTGATTGTTCAATGGAGATGCAGGGGATCTAGTGATCAGAGGTCTTGACATATTGGGCCGACTGTCCTGTGAAGAGATAGACCCGGGTTAATGATCTTCTTAAAAACCTCACAGAAACCCACAGTCTTGAGTCAATGGCATTGTCTCACAGTCTCAGCTTTTGATTTTCATCTCATTAAAGCACAGACAAATATTTGGCAGTTTTTAAAAATCAATCTAGCTCTAAGAGTTTTAACTGGCTACATTTTAAATAAGTGGGGCAAAATGTAGTGATAAAACCCACAAAGTAGAAATCATGTTCAATAAAACAAGTTCTTCCTGAACACTGCTCGTGACAGACAATCCATAACAAAAAAAAAAAAAAAAAAAAAAAAAAAAAAAAAAAAAAAAAAAAAAAAGGAGCACATTCTCATATTTAAGAGCTGATAAAGGCTCTGAAAGTAAGAGCTGCAGACAGAAAGATCAAGAACAATTACTATTTTCCTTAATGAAGATGACCCCAGGTAGACCTTCTGTTCCTTCCCAAGCCCTCCGTCACTGCCGTACAGCCAGAACAGAAATACAAACCCTCAACTCCTCCATCCTGCACACTCTTCTCTGGAATTCCCAATTCACATAGCACGGAAACAGAAGCAGAAACACCTGGACTAGTCAACTGCTCATGGACTGCAGACCACTGGACATCGACAGCCTTTGAGAGAGACATTTTCCATTTAAAAGTTATACGTATGGCGACAGATGCCCCCGCGTGCCCCGCATAGGCTGCAGGTCTGAGCGACTTCCCCAGGCAGGCGAGCTCCCCGAGCGGAGCGGGAGCCGACGCTTTGCTGATGAAACCAACTTTTAGTCACAAAGGAAGAGCCGTAGCGCCAGCAAAGAGCAGCCCCAGCCTGCGCGCGCGGCGGGTGGGGCAGGGCAGGGCCATTCGCTGGAGCCAGTAAGGCAGGCTGCATTCAAAGCCGGGGATTAAAATAGAAATGCATTCGAGAGCGGTTTTGAGACAACCCCGCTTGCGACTGAAGGGAAGCTCCATACGGGGTGGAATCTTGCAGGGATGCCTTGAGAACTAAAAAGCCCTTGCAAATTACTAAGTTTTACATTTAAAAGGTAAGCAAAGCAGCGAGAAGTCAGATACGCTTCATCACAAAACTCTCTTTGTTCTTTCGACACGTCTTTCAGCCGTGAAAGGTAATGGATTCCTTGTAAACATCTCCGTAGAGCCGGGCAGCAAACCTCGCAGAAATGGAGCACGGTTGTGAGAGAGAGTTGCGGGGTATTTGGACTAGCAAAGTCCTTCACCGCCGAAAACATCATTTCTCCATTTTTCATAGCTGTTAAAAAGATTCAAACCATAAAGGCAACACAAGCCAGGTAAATGTCTAACTGAAATGATTTACAGGCCAGTGTTGCACAATAAATCCAAGTAATATGTAACAAAAGGCATCTATAAACCACAAGGTACTTAACTAATTTTCTTTCATACGCAAAAGCAAGCTTAGGTCAAATACCGATAAAAACGAAGGGGATGAAGAAAAACATCTAGTTCAGATGGGGGGGGG